>JADNYJ010000212.1:0-63036 GCA_015501075.1 Gymnopilus junonius
ATTACAAAATTTGTAGGGTACTGTATAATTAGAAATGTTTATCACTTTGTTCTAATTGGGATAACTCATTTTACACTATAATAGAACAAAAAGACTCACATTTCCATGACTTTTTTGTGATTTTCTTGATAACCAGAGCAGCTACAGACATAATTCCTATTGTACATGACCTTTAAAGTCCGGTGCACAATTTATGTGAAAATGAACTTGCCAATGCTCAAGGTGGCTCTCTATGTGAAATGCATCAAATTCAGCTTGCAGGCCGCTGTTTGGTTAGAGACTGTATGAATGGAAGAGTTGAGGGAACAAATGCATGTGAAACACATCAACCACAATGGCAGAATTTTAAGAAATTCAATAGCCACCAGGTTGCATCTTAGTGTTTAAAGGTCTGGTCCAGTCCAGTCTTTTGACCTCGAGAGCCTTGGACCGAGACTGAGACTGGTCTTTCTTAGTTCAAAAATGCCAAAAAACTGGACCAGACTGATGTAGACCAGTCCAGAGTGGTCATGAGCAGTTTTTTTATGGTCTTTGAACTGGTCTAGACTAGTTACAGTTAAGACCAGTTCGAGACTGGTTCAGGACCAGTCTTTAGAGTCTTGCACTAATGAAATTTGTTTTTACAACAGTTAAATACTCTATATATTGAAATTAAAGTAGAAATGACTCAATGAATAATTGTTCAAATGCTTTGATACTTTGTAATTACTTTATCACAGTTATCATTGTTCAAACGAGTTCTTGAACATAAAAAATGAACAAGTACTGACTGAATTATTGTGTATTCATGTAAAATCTTCGAACTTTAATAATTCAAAAATTACTTGGTGGATACCAATACAAATATTCTCATACTTTGTAGTTAATTTCTAATTTTCAAACTAATTAAATCGCATACAAAAACGTCAAATTTGAGCAAGATTTGGCAGCAGTGTATCTATATTCATCAAAATTCATCAAAATTTACGGATTTGGACATAAGATTTTTAAATCTTTTTCAAAATTTATGATTTTTGGGTCTTCGAAAGAGAATATTCAGGACTACCGATGCACAAATTTTGATACCAAAAGACCAGTTAAGACCGGTTTAAACTGGTTTTTATTGGTCTTTCTAATTTTAAAATCTTGATGGACTGTAGACTGGACTGCAGTTATGGTCTTGATCAGTCTTAATATTTTTTGGTCTTTTTCGGTTACAGTCCAGTCCAGTCTCGGTTTTTTTCCAGTCTTGTAACTGGACCTTTAAACACTATTGCATCTAGAGTTTATAGAATGTTACAAAGGCTTTCTGAGAATAATGCATGGCAACCTCATTGAAGAGGACATCAGGAAAACATGTTTTAGGTCTCCACTGATCTGAAAGCATGCCCACACCACAGCAACTCTGAGGTGCTCTGTCCTTCTCTCAGCTGGTCTGAGCCGCTCTCTGGCTACTTCTAGTAGCACTTCCACTCTCCTTGACAAGTATTCCAGTAGGTAAATAAAATGAATTATATTCTTTACAATTTGATACATCACTGTACATACATGACTTGTAGACTACAAAAAGCAAAAACAAAGAAGCAACAGGAGGAATATCCATGTTGCAGGGTAGGAAGAGGGATAATGGGGTAGTGGAAGGGCTGGTGTCAAGGGAATACAGTGATGAGAGGCTCGAGCTCCCGAGAAAGAAACATAACCTCACCTCCAGCCCACATTTGCAAGCGGAGGTGGAGTGGCCATGGGCTGTAGCACGAAAGCACCCAACCAAGATGCCCATGTCCAACTCGGTCTTGCAGACGAGGGTCATGGGGCATCAGCCATGACGCAACACTGCACACATCTACCCAAACTCACACACAGTGAGAGGGCAGCGACGTGGCGAGGTCAAGGGCATGCATTGGAGGTAGCGGGGTGTGAGAGTGCCTGCCACAAACCTAGTTCATCCTTTCAAATGAACTAGGAGCAGGGGGGCAGCCGAGTGTAACCCTCGAGCATGCAGCCCACTCTCTCAGCTTGGTGACAAGCCGAGAGGATGGGGCAGTGGTGACAGCAGTGGCGACGATGGCCACTGGGTGCCAGAGGGCCAAGCAGCCACCTCTGGCTCACTCTTCAATGTGAGGAAGGTGGGGTCAGTGCTGTCGAAAGAGCATCAGTGGGCCGAGGTCGGATCTCCACCATGCCTCGTGCTCATCTTCCCAACTGAAGAGGGGGGGAAGCTGGCAGTGGCGGCATTGGGCTGGGTCGTAGAGGCGAAGTAACCCACCTCCGACTCGCTCTTCCTCCTGAGGGAGATGGGGGTAGGGTTGTTGAAATGAAAGGGAAAAATCTGCCCCGTCTCGCTTTTGCATAGTGAGGGGGCAGAGGCGGCGCCAGGGAAAGGGTATAAGCAAATCTAAAGAAAAAGAAACAAAATCTGTTAGTAGAATATATGAAATAAGAAAAGATAACAAAAGACAAAGGGCATACACGCGTTCCGTGCATGTACACCCTTGTATGCACCTGATGGGCCTCCCACACCATGGGTCCCCCTGTGTGAGCCCTACCCCATGCCTATCTTGAAGGAGCCCACATCCTCATTGGAGGGAGGGGTGAGAGCGGTGGCAGAGAGGGAAGAGGAGGAGAGTGGGGGTCGAGTGAAAGAGAGAGAGCGGGATCAACGACGGACAGGCCGTTGATCTCGTTCGGAGTTTGCCAGTCAGCCTATATAGGCTGACCTCTCACCCCAAATGCAGCTATGGCGTCGACCCCCCTTCTCCCAGCAAACACGAATCCCCGTCGCATTGAATGCGACGTGTGATTGTGTTTGTTGAACGGAGGAGAAGTGGGAAAGTGCAAATGCAAAGTCGACTTTGCATTTGCACTTTCCCACATGTCACATGATGACCATCAACAGAAGTTCGAACTGCACGTTTGAACTTCTGTTGTCTTTATACCACCACCCCCTTCTCCTCTTCCCTCTCTCGCTTCCCCTCTACCTCTGCTGCCGGCTCTGGCATCCACGTTAACTCGTGGGGCCAGTATTGGCTGGCCATCCTTCACACTGCAGATGCATGGTGTGACGTGGCAGCGGCCAACGCCGCTTCATCCAACACAGCTGGCCAAGGTACGTGCCCCACCCCCTCCCTTTTTTTAAAAAAAATTCTCATTAACTATTCGTCTGCGTAGGGATACCCGCCCACGCTGTGCGTCAACACCACCTCCTCCTTCCATGTCTTCTAGGATGTGTCTACCCCTGCCCTCTCATATGCCACACCACCACACCACCCTCCGCATTGGTGTAGACGCCTACAAGCCCGTCGATGGGCTGATCGCCGCAGGGCCCACGTCGTGACGTGGCTGCTGCTGCTGCCGCTTCACGCGCCCCCCTGGCACCCATAAGTCCCTCCCTCCCTTTCTCGTTTACTCTAGCACTAACAAACCCCTTCAACAGTATGTTCTGAGCTCCGTGGGTGGCAATGCACCTCGACGGCAGTGCTCGGCTGCCACCACCATCACATGCATATCTCCTGCAGAACCCATTGCCACCTCGTCGCTGCCTCATCCTCCTGTGTCAGCATTTACACCCATGCTGGAGTCATGGACGCCATTCTGGTTGTCAGCTCTACATTACCGGGCATGGCCTGTGATGTGATAGCTGCCTCTGCTGCTCTCTGCAGCCTTGCTAACCCAGGTATGCCCCTTCCCTTTTCTTGTCTATTGTGTAGCACTAACAACTTAACAGAGAAGGCCTTGATCATCCTTGACCAATGGGTCATGCAACCCAGATTTGCTAAGGTATGCCCCTCTTGCCTTTCTTTTCTTTCTAGTGCTAACCAGCTCCTTTGATAGGGTGTCCTGCTTGTCTTCCCATTGTCATGCTGCATTGTGCTAAAGGTATGTCATCATTGCTGTCCCTTATTAGCCCTTTCTAATCAAGCTTTTCATTCATTATAGGTCTTTATTTCTGTATGGGGAGAGGAGAAGGGGAGATCATGCTGTTTTGCCAGTAGTTAGAATTGATTGCCCTTGTCTGTACATACCCCATGTACCCCTTATGTAGTCTATATATCCATTTTGAACTTCTTATTTGTCTTTCATGAGTTAATTAAGGCTTCAATCCAAAGTATCCCAGCCAAAAGCTGACTTCTGAGACACTCACAGGCATTTGCATAGAAAGTCAGAGTAGCCCAGAGCAAAGGCTGCTTTGGACCATGGTCAAGACTTTGCTCTGTGCACTCTGAGTCTGATTGGTGCTCTTGTGGCTCTGAGGTTCTCTGAACAACTCTGGCCATCTTCTCACTTCTCTCTCCCCACCTCAGAGCCAAGACCCTTTTTCCTGATGGACCAAATCCTCAAAGACATGAGGATCCAAGTACAGACCCACCTCTAGTAAAGAACTACTTCAGTCCTGGCTGATATTATTGTGTTGAGACAATATGCACTCCTTGTGGTGTTGTGAAAGCATGGACCAAATTTGCAAGGTCTGAATCAACCACAAATATCTTGAACTTCCTTGGATCAGTTTATCCAACTGAGGAGTCATGACCTGACTATATATGTATTGATAAAGGCTGTCAAGTACTTGCAACTGCAGTTACCAATGGCAGCTGGGAGGTTTGGAAAAAAACAACCCATATCATTGTTGATTCATATCATTATATCAACCATCATGTCAAAGATTACCTTTGTTGGAAATACTGCAATCCTTCTCCAGGTGATGGATCAGCTCCTAACTTGGTGGTTATTGCATTTGATAAAAATGGACAGCCTTATGGAAAATGAGCATTTAATACTCAGGTATTTATTCATCATATATTAAATAAAATCTGACTAAAAATAATTTACCAAGGTCTGTGAACAACTTAACTCATGGCTTGCAGGATTCCAATCAATCTTAAAGAGAATGACACCAGGGAACTTCAACTGGTTTTTGCATGCCATGCTGTTTTATCATACAAAATATGTTCTCCAGAAACAGAAATTCAAGAAACAGAACCAAACAGAAGATGAAGCAGAAGAAGATGAAAACCTTGACCTAGATGAAGGAAATGCAGATGACTTTGAATTAGATAAAGATAATGATGATGATGACTGAGTAATATAGTAAAAGGTAAAAGAAGTATACAATAGTGTATAGTGATTATATTATAATTTAAAAGTAGTCTTTAGTCAGGTGTGATCAATTTTATTCCTTATTCCACTCATATTCCATAGCCATTCCACAGGAATAGAGTTGAATTAGACATTTTTCTCCTAAATATACATTCCAGTCCTATTCTGGTCTCTTTCTGCCAGATTCCAGTGCCATCCCACTGGATTCCAGTACTATTCCTGTGGATTCCAGTGCTATTCCAGTGGAACAGAAGCATTCCATGTGGAATAAGTGGGGCACAGTGAAGTACTGGTTTATTGTCAGGTACTGCAATAAAGTTGGTCATAATCTATGTAATGGATTATATAGTCAAACAGTCCCTGAAGTCCCATCACATTTTTTTACTGCCTATGATGTCTTAAAATGAGATAAAGAAGATGAGGAGATAACAGATGCATTACACAGAGCAAGAAGGACTCTTATGAAAATAGTAAATACATTATCTACCAAACTGGAAATAGGAAGTCCTATGGCATCCCTGTACCTTCTTGGGAATCCAGATTACTATGCCTCACACTCTTTTGTACCTTTTCATTGGAGACCTTTCATCAAAACAGTCATGAAAGAGTACAAAAACCATGACAAAGTTCAAATGGGATCACCAGAGTCAGATACTGATGAAGATGTGATGGAGCATCTAAAAATTGGACTGAATGACCACAAACATTATGAAAAATCTAATGTGCATGACTACATCTATTGACCCTCAAAATACACTAATATCACTCTGTGGAGTTGGATTCAAGAATACACCATAAAGAAGAGATCTCCAAAGGAAGTGGCTATTATGAGGTATCTAATGAACAACTGCACCTCAACATTATCATCATCAATGGAAGATTCATCAGATATTGATGTAAATGTATTGTCCCTTGTCTCAAATAAGATTGTTGAGCTCTTGGATGATCAGAAGCAAGCTATGCTGAGCAGCAACTTAGCTCAATCATTTTTGTTTGATCACCCTCTTTTCTACACACACTATCCTGTATTCAACAGCACAGTTATTTGGTCCAACATTCCAAATATTCTTGGCAGTGGATTGCCCAGGGGCAGACCTAGGAGATCACAAATTTTACTGTGTGATGATGTTATCACTTTTTAAACCATAGAGATATTGCCACCATCTTTTAAGAGTTGGAAAAAAATGGACAGAAGCTTTCAACAAACATGACTTTTCTCATGTGCAAAAGTGTCTTATGCAGAATTTTAACTTATGATATGAATGTTTAGACACCCAGGATGACTTCACTACAAAATGCAAAGCAGCCCAAGCTAGTGGATTTCTGTCACATTCAATAAACTACAATGGAGGTTCTGAGACTGATGATACTGACATCAAGGATACACTCTTAGTTGAAAAGTCCAAGAAATTAGATGAAAGTTTGAGAGAAGCATTCAAAAGACATTCATCTTCCTTTGTCAAAAGCATTCATTGCCACTTTGAAATAGATTGCATGTTGCAGAAATTGGGTCTAAAACCATCCATGAATGGTAATAATAAACAGGGAATGCATGGTCATACATCTGGTGAGGATTTTGTTAAACCCTCAATGCATAGAACACCTTTGGCTTGGAAAGGGATTGTGAAGTCTATGCAAGACAATATAATCAATCAACTATGTATTGAATGTACTCAGAATAAATACATACTAAATGGCTTGCCCATTGAGGCTGCAAATTTCATGGGTCAACAACTTCACATCTTAAATCAAAGGTATTTTCTCCATGATTATCAGGCATGGACCACAGAAGCTCAGAAGTTCATAGATAATGTGTCAAGTGTCCAACAACTTAACAAGGAACAGGATAGAGCATTTCATATGATTGCAAATCATGCTTTGTCCTTAGCTCCTGAACAACTGAAGATGTACATCAGTGGAATGGCTGGCATGGGTAAATCTCAGGTTGTGCATGCACTCAAGGTGCTGTTTCAGCTAAGAAAGGAAGAAAGCCAGTATGTAATTATGGCTCCAACCAGGATGACCTCAACGGACTTGGAATCAGAGATTATAGTGATGATTCACAATGATGCAATGATCAAATGTCACTCCAAGCTGCTCAGGAATGACTAAGGGGGGTAGAATATATCATATTTGATGAACTCTCTATGGTCCCATGCCATGACTTCTTTAAGATTAGCACCCAATTCTGTGAGATTAAGAACAACCATGAGGAAATTTTTGGAGGATTGAATGTTATAGTTTTAGGAAATTTTGCTCAATTAAGTCCTGTGTATGGTAAATCCCTCTATAATGGTACTGTAATGCAAATGCCCACTCATCCTACTCTGAGAGACCAGGAAGGGTTTTTGGGTTGAGCAATTTGGCATCAATTCACCACAGTGGTTATGCTTGTACAAAACATGCATCAACTTCAGCAATCTGAATGTGATGCCCAATTTAGGCAATGCTTGACAAACATGAGATACAGTGCATGTACAGAGGCTGACCTCCAATTCCTTGATACACCAATGATTGACTGTCAAGGTGATCCATCTAAAACCATTTATGAATATTGAAATTGCACAGTAATTACATGATTTAACAGTCAGAAAGATAGATACAGCAAGTTGGGTGTTATTTGCTTTGCCCAGGAAATGGGAGAGTGATTATATCACTTTTATTCTGAAGATTCACTTGCAACTTATGACATTGAAAATAAAAAGAGGAAGAAATCCAAAAAATCCAAGATGCTCATTTTATCTCAAGAAACTCAAGAACATCTATGGTCCCTTCCTTCATCTGCCAATGAAAAGCACATAGCAGGTAAACTTTCCTTGTGTCATGGTCTACCTGTTATAATAAGAAATAATGATGCAACTGAGCTGTGTATAACTAAAGGCCAACCTGCTACTATAGTGGGATGGGAATCAAGGACTTTACCCTGCAGTAAACAGGCCTTGAATACTTTGTTTATAAGACTGATTGATCCACCTCATAATGTACAATTTGATGGACTGCCAGAAAACATTGTACCTATGCCCACTCAAGTAACTTCTTCATTATTGATAAAAACTCCTAATGGTGCAGAATTAACTATAAAATGCACACAGGTTCCTGTTCTTCTATATTTTGCTATGACAGACTATGCTTCCCAAGGCAAAACAAGAACCAAAAATCCTGTCAACATCCACCACAGCTTCAGTAATCAAGCAGTATATACTGCATTATCTAGAAGTTCCACAGCAGATGGGATGATTATTCTCAATGGATATGACTCAAAAAAAATCATTGGTGGTATGTCAGGATACCTTCATCAAGAGTTTAGGGAACTTGAAGCCCTCAATAAACTGACAGAACTACGATTCTTCAAGGTAATTCCTGAAAAGGCATTGACACTACTGCAGAGTACATCATTAATGAATTATAACCAGTATAAGAAAAATATCCTGTCACTACAGATTCAAGTTCATGCAGCACTTAAATTAGGTCCTCTCAGGGATGTACCTATTGCAGAAGAGTGTGATACTGCAAAAGATATTGAACTGAACATGCACATGTATAAAGAATACATTTGTAAAAACTCTAAGTCTAAAAAGCAATCAAAGAAATCCAAACCAAATGTAAGTATCACAAGAGATTTGCCTGAAACTCCATGGTTGTCCAAGCCTGTAACAGAGCAAGTGGTCAGTCCTAGTTGGGATAGTGTCAACTATAGCTGTGGGTACAATGCTATGATATTTATCCTGTTAAATGTATGGCATGAATTGTCCAATACCACCAAGGCAGAATGGAAAAATATGTTGCAAATCATGCACACTCTTGTTCAAACTTTTGAAGCACATCCTGGAAATCCTGATATTTCTTGAAACATCATGTGCAACTTCCTTCACAATTTTGATCCAGCTCAATTTGCATTAGGTCACAAAGGTGTCAATATTGAGAATCTTCTAAAAGCCACCTTTGGGGGAAATGCAGAACACTCCTTATCATATCTTACCTGCAAGACATGCCATGCAATTGATGTCATGCCATATTTTTGTTTAAGTTCTGTCATGTTTCTTATGCAGCCAACTAGTTACATACTAAACTCACTGCAACAGCAGTTGATCAATCATACCAATAATCAATGCATATGCTCCAACTGCTTCCATAATGGTGTCCAAAACACCATGGATCATAAACAATTCATGGCAACCCCTCCTCCATTTATATTCATCCCACTGCATTATAGCAGAATGTTACTCAACATGGAAATAATTTTGTAAGAAAATGTAATTGAGTATGAGCTAAAGGGTATGATATATCATGGATCATTTCATTTCACTGCAATCTTTCTTGATAATAAGAAAAATCTGTGGTACCATGATGGCATGTTCAGCAAACAAGCTATAAACATATCACTTGAAGAACACATTCTCAAATTCCCAACCTGGTATAAAGGGAAACAGCAAGCAGTGGCAATGTATGCAAGGAAGGGATAATTTAGCAATCCAGGTGTCTAACCTTCCAGAAGGTTTCTCACACTACACAGATATGGATGGTAATAGTAAATGCCTTCCTAAGTACAGCCACCTGATTGTTCTGTATTTTTAACCTCTGTGCTTATCTGTCTCCATGACCATGAAGTGCCCATTGCAGTTTCCAGTGGCCAATGTTTAATGACACTACACTATAGTTTAATAGCAAATATACTTTTCCTATTAATAGCATATATCAACTTCTTAACTACTTTGCTATTACTGTGATGATTACATGTTCACAACACATCCATTCTTCATTTATCACATCCTTGCATATTCTTACTCTCCTTGCATCAATTTGTGGCACCCTTAGCAGCCATGCTATTACCCTTTCAATATACCAGTCTTAAGTTTTACATCTTGAAGTCAGAGTTTACATGAATTCTGAAGTCAGATATCAATATACTCCAGAATATGATTAAATCAAAAGCAATTGCTGTTCGGATTGAGCTAGACAAAGCTGGGAAATATAAGAAGGTGGTTGTTGTCATTACATGGTAAGTATTGTTAATTATATTGCAATGTGATTGCTGACTTACACCCAAGGTCAGAGTATGATTCATCTGCAACCAATGTAAAGCCCCATTACACTGGTTATGTTTTCTGCAAAGGAAAGTACACTGGTGGAGTACACATCTACAAGTTGGGTGTACCTAACTTCATGCCTATGGAATTCAAACATCATGGGAGCTGGTGAAAATGGAATCTACATGATGTTCTGCAGTGGTCCTTCCATATTGCCTAATGTCCAAATCTTCAAATATACTTTGGTAAGCCCATATCATTTGTATTCCCTTGTATAAGATCTAACTGAGAACAGGATCACATATCCTTTTCTTGATACCCTGTAAATTTTGATTGCATATTGTATTTATTCTGAAAATCTGCATGCCTGGCAGCAACACTATATACTGGAAATTATCACTTAATACATGCATCTTCTTTATTCATTGCCAGTACATACATTGTTACCTATAGCTGGTCACTCTATCTAATCTTGGAATTTTGCTATTAACTATTAAATAATATCTAACTTGGCAATTACTGGGCCTCATATCTGCCATGTGCAGCACTGGCTGCAAACCAAGTTCTGTGTTGGACATGCATTGAGATGAGTCTTTGTTGGGTATTTGAGGACAATGAAAGTTGTAAGACAGTAGGTGAAAAAATGCATAAATGATTTCAGAGACAAACAATTGTAAATAGTAGGGGTCCAAATGAGCATAAATCACATTTTTGATGGCTGGTTATGATGCTTTTACATAAGTAAAACATTGTTCTTTTAGAGGATGTTCTTGTAATGCTCTGTGATCCCGCAGCATCTCAACATGTCTGCAATCAGGACAATGGCGTGCTTGTTCAGCTTGGTCCAGCTCTGCAGTCAAGCCGATGGCATGCTTGTCCAACTTTATCCGGCATATTCTTCTGCCATGTTGTCTTTTTCTTCAACAAACCATTGGTTCTTGTCATGTCAGTATTCTGTGTTTGTTGTTAAATTTCACTGCTGTGAAACTTATTTTGTATGTATAAATATTAATAGGCTTCTTTGGTGGAAATATCTTTTTGTAAGATGGCTGTGAATGGAGCCCTTGTGTAAGGTGGTTATATTTAGATTCAGATTATTTTTAAATGTTGCATCTTGTCCACTGATATAAGCAGCATCCCTCTGCCACTAGTCTTGTGCAGTTATTTGCAGTTATATAACTGGTTTTAACTGGTTACAGTTATGATCAGTTTTTTTTGGCATAAATAATTGTCTCATAGTGTAAACTAAATGAATCACAATTTTTGCAGTCAAAATGAGCCCAAGAACATCACAAACGGTTGAGAAATGATAAAATTAGAGCAGATTCAATGATTTTTGTGAGTATTGCTATAACTTTTTTGATTCTCAACCAAATTTTACGTTTTTTGGGTCGTTCAAAAGATATAATATGTGGGTATAATCGTGCAAAATTTTAAAATTTTATGACCAGTTTAAGTGGTTACAAAAATTCTAAAATCCAGACTAACTGCTAACTGGATGGACTGCAGTTTACAGTTACAATGGTTAGTATATTTTGCAGTTAGCATTGATTAAAGTCTGGTTTGGTCTTGGTTAATTTCCAGTTAATTAACTGGACTTCCAAACACTAGCTGGACCCTTCAAGCTCTGGCACCTATTTATTTGATAGTTTTAGTACAGCTGTACCATTGTACCCTGGATCTCTTATCTTATGTATATACATGAACAACTACTGTACCAAACTGACCAACTCTTCAGCCTGGTGATGCATGACACATTTCAACCATCTCTTCGGCTCTTTGAGGGTGCCTGGGATGCGTGACAAAGAGACAAAACTCTTCATCCAGGGGGAGAAATTTTTGGTTTTTTTACCATTTTTTGGGGCCGTTTTTGGCTGTTCTTTTTTTTTTTTGGCCTGTCACCCTCTTCGGAGCCCTTGGTGAGGCATGACAAATAGGGAATCTCTTCTCTTCAGCCAACTTTGTGATGCGTGACCGAAGAGTCAGTCAGTTTAGTACAGTATATCAATATCTGCATCAAAGGACTTGACAATACTGTCATGAAAACCTCTATCCTAATGCATTCTCATCATCAGATTATTGAACCAGAGTCTGTTAAGAAATTGAGTAGTGTGTGGCAAAATGCAGCTATATTTAGATTTGACTTATTATTAGTATCCAGAGCTGGGTGTGTGATTATATCAGCAGTGTTCCTCTGCCACTTATATAATCTAATATCTGTGCCAAGGTACTATCAGATTCACTGTTCAAGGTGTGTTCTATTTTATTCTGAAGGGCATATATTTAAATTTTACCTATCATCATATATAGGTGGTCTGATACTATTATATGCATTCTAATACTATTTGTGAAGCAGGAAAAGCATTGTCCCGCCATGCGAAGCAGTGGCCCACTAAAACAAGTTATAAGTGCACCAGATACAAAAACTTCAAGAATGTCAAAGTGACATTTATTCCATTGAAAGACATATCTGTCATGCAGGCTGAGATAGTACCCCAAGCAATAACTGAAGCATTGTCTGAGCCATAAAGAAGGACAGGTGTGCCAGAGCAAAAATTTTGTGGGATTGGTTGTGGAATGCTAAAGCTGGAAAGTTTTTCATAGATAGCAAGACTGGCATATGCATCACAGGCAGCATACTGTACCATTTCATTCAATTTGGCAGTCATGCATCATGGGCCCTTCAAAATCACCAAAATGTCATGGTTGTCATGGCAATTTTGTGTAGGTGCTGAAACCATTTTGGAGGTCATAATTTCAAAAAAATCAGCCAAAAATAGGGAAAAAATTGGAAAATTTCCCCTGGTGCAAATTTGATGTGGTTTTGGCTATTTGAGCCTGGAAACAAATAATTTTATAGGAATCCTCTCACCATGTATGTCATTGTTCCCTCCTGCTGCTTCAACACCTGCCAAAAAAAAATTTGTGTCATGGCAGATTTCCCAAGGTGCCAAAATCAAAATTTTGGCAGGTGCATCATGTGTCATAGGGCCTGCTGAATTGATTGAAATGGGAGGTCTTATTGATCCCCCTGTGATTCCCTAGGGATTCCTGGGATTCCCCTATGGTTTGGGGGATTCTCAAAAACACAAGTACATTTTAAAACCATAGAAAATGAGCTTAGATTGCTTTGCTAAAAATTTACTCATTCCCTAGGTCAATATTCCCTGGGATCAACATCAGTCCTGGGGACTGGTCCTTGGGACTGAGGGGGAATGTCATAACTTTTAACCAAATTATAGTCTTTTCAGCCTTAATTAAGGTGATGCATAATTCTAAGTGTAAAAAAAGTAATAAAGTGATCCAAAGAGAGGAATTATCACCATTTATGGATGAACCTCCTATGTTTCTAGTGCTCTAAGTAATTATATTCAAATTTTTGTATTATTAGAGATCTTGATATAGAAAAAATTATAAAATTCAGAAAAAAATTAAAAACATTAAGTTAAATAGGGTTGACAGCTGTAAAGCACTTTTAATACACAATAGAAAGCTAAATCTATACTACAGATACCATGGTGTATGGGTGTTATTATATGTTATTACAAAAATTCATGTTTTTTAACCTTTTTATAGTCTTATAGTATTCAAAATGATGCTATATCTCATTTCTGGCTTTAAATACTGCACAGAGAATATTTTTACATATTAAGAAGCTCAGAGTCCCTAGAGTCCCAGGGAATCCCCTCAGTCCTCAGGGAATCCCAGTAGGACTTGCCTGCTTGGGCCAATGCAGAGCATGGCATGAACGAGTCCTACTTTTATTTTATTTTATTTTCTCCTAAATCTTGAGGGTATATATGGCAGCAGATGCATGTCTATCACGAAAGCTTGAAAGGTCTGGAGGGTTGTTTTCTGTGTGTCCAATGTACTCAGGCTGGCCACCATCAACCATGCCATCATAGTACCAAATTTGTCCATCAGATTTGATAATGATAGTGGTAAAGTGTGCTTGACCATAGTAAATAATGCCTGCTAGTCTGTAAGTATGAGAAGCAATACCTTGTTTAATCTTAAAAGACATATCAGCAGCTATAGCATTAACAGTAAGATCAAATACTAGAATGTGAGGCAGACCAACAAGTGTATGGTTACTGTATCCTGCTTCATGACATTCAGTGCAGGTCCGAGATGAACTGTAGTTTGGCTTACATAGAGCCCAATCTTTTACTGACTCACATCCATGAGTGTTCAGTACTAGACAGTTGTGGCTGTTATTGATAATATGATTATGATTGTTGCCACAAGAGTGAAATACATGATGGGTACTAAAGTTGACTTCAAATATTGCTGCAAAGACATGCTCAAGGGATGTATATCGTCCAAAAGACATTGTTGCAGGATTCAGTGCCTGCAATCTATGGCGGATATTGTCTCTGGTGTCTTCCAATGATTTTTGATTTCTTTCATGCAGTAGAAAGCCCTTGTGTAAGGCAGTAAGAAATTGATTTCCTACAGAAGTAAAGAATGATTTCCACCTATGTTGGTCTTCTGTCCAGATTGAAAGAAGAAGTGTAAAAACAGAGTCATATGCACAGCTATTGTTGCTCCATTTCATTCCAGTTGGCACAAGACAATGATGTGGTGAAGGCAGTTGAATGGCTGAAGTCCTTTTCTGTCGCTTGGTCTTCTTTACTGAATCTTCAGTAGAGTGTTTTCTCTTTTGTTTCTGTTGCTGCAAATGAGTGTCTGACTGCTCAGTCTTTGTATCTATAGCCAAAGGCACCACAGAAGAATCTATAGCATCCACACTACTTTCAATGAAAGGGTCAAATTTTGACCACCGAATTGCTGAATGGACAGTTGCAGGCACATGATGAATACCTTTCCACTTATGAAATGTATGTATGAGTGAGTTCCTTGTGTCCCCTGTGACACTGAAGTGGAGTTTGCCATTGTATCGCAATTTTGTAATTTCATCTAGCAATTCTAGCTCTCGAAACTCTTGTCGCAAACCTCCATACAATTTTTTCCCTGTTATTTTTCTCTCATCAAAACCTTGAAGAATCATAGTACCCTTTGCCGTAGAGCTACGGGACAATGCCATATAATATGCCTGATGTGAATTGAGGTTGTTAAGATCTGCAGTGTTAACACCCCTTGTCTTTCCCTGAGAAACAAAGTCGGTCATTGCAAAATTAACCAGTATCTCTGCCTGAGTACGATTGATCAACACAGTATCATCATTTGGAAGAGCAGCAGATATGGCAATCTTTGATGGGACAATTGGAACCACATTCTCAGGAAGACCCTCAAAATGAACACAGGACGGAGGATCCTTCAGTTTAACAAATAGAGTGTCCAATACTCTTTGTCCTTTTTTACCCAACTTTGACTGCCAACCATGTACAAAACCTTCTTGACCTCTTGTCATACAAAGCTCAGTAGCATAATTTGTGCATATCATAACTGGCAGTCCAATACATAAACTCAGTTTTCCAGAAATATGCTTGTCTGTTGTTGAAGGAGGAAGCGCCCATAGACCTTCTTGCATTTCGTCTGTTATGTGATTAACTCGTTTAATATTAATTGAGTTTTCCTTGTCAGTTTTTCCTGCTCTAGGTTCATCCTCAGAAAAGAAGTCTGTGAGCTGCTGACCTGTTTCTTGGGCAAACCGGATTGCTCCAAGCCTATTGATTTCATCTTTGTGTAGGTTTCTTGCTGTAATCACTGATACATTTCTAAATTCATCATCACATACGGAGCGCTCACCTGGCTTGTGAGATGATATCAGCATTTTTAAAAAAGCAATATCTTTGATTGAACATGCCTTATATTGCATATTCTCTAGGGCTTGTCTGAGGGATGAATCTTCTTCGGATTGTGTGCGCTGTCTCATGTTCTGCCGTAGTATAACGACAGTTGTAACCTGGTGCCATAATGCCTTTCCAATTGACTGTTCCTGTGACCTTGAACCTGTTGAAGTCAACCCAATGCTATGAGAATATAAAGATATACTTTCTCCACCCATAGCAGGAGGTAATTGTGCAAAGTCACCTGAAAAAACCATGTTAAGACCTCCAAAAGGGACATCAGCACAGCCTAAAATTTTAGCCAGCTGGCTGTTTATTCTAAAGAGATCTCTTGCAGACAACATTGAAACTTCATCAAAAAATACATATTCCACTCCTCTAAGACCTGATTTTATTTCTCCTAGTTTAGCACAGCTCATATAGTCATTTATACCAAATACTGAATGATAGGTATTTCCACCTAGTAGAGCTGCTGCAGTACCAGTCGGAGCAACAATAACGAAACGATGACTCTCTTTTCTTTCTATAAAAAAATGTGATAAAGCTTTCAGTACTTGAGACTTGCCTGTGCCTCCCATACCACCAAGATACATTTTCAATTGCTCAGGATTTTTGGATATTGCATGATTGGCAATAATTCTGAAGGCTCTCTCTTGCTCTTCGTTAAGACTAAATTTTAAAATAGTATCTTTTACAAGGTCTGAATCAGGGACAACTTCAAATTTCTTTTCTAGATATGATTTGTCTACAATTTTTACTGTCCCCTCCTTGACAACATTATTTGTGTAAGAGCAATGCTCTCTTTCTTCAGCAGTACCGTGTATATGAGCGTTGTGTTCATTTTTTTTCTCCTGTATTTCTAACTTTTTTTTATCGACTTCATGCTTCCATTGAGAACCATTTATCATCCGGTCAGGTATGAAAGGCTCTGAGCCAGAACAATCTGGTTGCTTTGGATTAATCCAGCCAAGCCTTGTTAAAATTGAATTCATTTCAGCAGCTTCCCTTAGACGTCTTAACTGTTTTACGCCACACTGCAAAGGATGATCAGGGGCTTCATCATATTGTGGGTACATTCCATTGGACTCTGCACTATCATCAGCACCATCCCCACCATTCTCATCCATCCAGCTACCTATGAGTGACATGTCCACACCTTTCTTCAGCTGAGCACGAAAATCGTCTCTTGCATCTAAACACTCATATCTGACATTGAAATTGTCCATCAGTTGAACATCCCTTTTTGAGAATTTATGCTCAGAAAAACACTGGTCCCATGAACCAGCAGTTTTGAGCTCACTTGGTTGGCGCCATGGCTTGAAAAGGGTCAGCATAGTGCAACAATAGTACTCTCTGTCACCTTGGTCACGTCTAGGCAGATTTCCCCCCAGGAAATTAGGTACTCGGTGTGTATTGTTTTTGATGTACCGGTGTATATGGCTCTCATACAAAGGGTGGTTGTGTTTGAAATAGTAGCTGCCATCTGGAAGGTCTTCGCGATCCACTGGAACAGACTTGTTTGACTCTTCCAGCGATGCAGTGGAGTCATCATCATCATCATCTATGAAGGATGACTCATATGAGTCTGAAATAAGACTGCTATCTCCATCTTCCTCCTGCTTATTTTTACTACCTTTTGTATTCTTAACTAATTTTTCTCTGGTAAAGCATCGTATCCACTCATACAGTGAAATATTCTCCAGTTCAGCAGAGCGATGAACATAATCCAAAACAGGTGATATGCCCACAACCCTTCCATTGCTTCGTACAATTGCCACCTTCACTTGCTCACGGCTATCATCTAGTTCACTAAGCTCACGACGGACATAAGTAACAAAACTTTGCCAATAGAAAGGTACAAAGCTGTGCCCAGTGTAATGATCAGGATTGCCCAGAAGGTACATACAAATCATGGGAGCACCCATTTCAGCTCTGGCACTTAGAAGATTTACAACTTTGGTCATAAAACGTCGTGCCTTTTCTTTCATTGGTAATGTGCCACCTAACATTTCTCCATTTTTCCGAAATATGGAACGGATAGAATCAAATATTGTATGGGTTTTCAAAGACGCTTTGGTTATGTAGTCAGATATATAGATAACAATTGCTTTAATTGCAGTTCCTGATGACAGACAAGTAACATCTGTGTTGCACCGAAATAGATAAGTGACCAAAGGTGTGAAGGTGTTGATCCATTGCTCTCTCTTCCTCATCTGAATTGCACCCAGCTTGTCTATCAATGTTTCAAGGACAACTGCTCTTGGAAATCTGGCTTTACACTTTCCCCATATATTATCAAGACAACCTTTGAAAGAGCTTGTCTTTTTTCTACTCCCGTCACGTTTTGCACCATGACTGCAGCTATGAACATTAGATCGATCAAGGGTATCATCTGTAATAATGTTATAACTATCCTTCCATCTGCTGTAATTACAACAAAGTTTACAACTGTCCTCAAAACCACCAGCATGGGTTTTGCACGCAGGTGGTGGAGCAGCAGGAAGGCATTGGGTTGGGTCAGTATATCCCTCTGCTTTCCGGAGGGCATTGCATTTCTCAAGAACTTCAGCATGTGTTCCTGTGAGAAAATCTCCAGAGAAGCAGCTTTCTAGCCAGTCAGTTACCTTCTTTCGCCATTCTGAATCAGCTGCCAGAATACGATCACGGAGCTCTTGTGGGTTCAAGCAATTTGTGATCCATAATAGCATATGTAAGTGTAATGTTAACCGTCCTTGCTGCTCAACAGTACCATAGTATGCACTTGTATGACCATACAAACCTCTTTGTTTCTGTCCAACACCAAGTACGTCTCTTATAAAAGTCTCAACTATAAAGTGAAAAAATCGTGCACCTGCAACTGGGTTTGCACAAATTAATCGAATGCGTTCATCATAAGGTAAAAGTAGCTCAGGTTTATACTCTGTCTTTGTATCAGCAAAGTACAAACAAATTGGATGCTGTATATCAGCAGGAGACAGTGTAATGTACCAGCTCGGTGCACCTAGAGAATTTATCAGTGACCATATTTCATTTCGCATGTACTTTTTGCTGGTTGTTGACCCATTGACAGGGCCCTGCATCGCATCCAGATCATTAATGATCTGAAAGCAAAGCTTTTCGGGCTCAGATTGAGGCTTGACATATTCACCCTTCTCCAATCTTTCCAAGATGGTGTCCAAGACAGACCAATTGACATCCATGAGGTGTTGGCTAATGTCAACAAAGCGGTTCTGCTCTGCAAGAAGAAATCCTTGTGTATTTACGGTTTTGATTTGCTGGTGTGAGAATGCTACAAAAGGAAAATTGGTATCTGTTTGGAAGCGCTTATCATGGTACATAAGAAGGTGTCATATGTGAGCCTTTTCGGACAATGGTGTTGTCCCGATCCCACCTCTTCCATATGGAAATAGCCAAGGAAACATCATTGGATATAGCTGGGGATTATCATAGATGGATTCAAGCTTACTACTATGACCGACAGCTAGCATCTTTCCATTGCTGTTTAAGTGCCGGAGTGCAATGGCCTTTATTTCGTTGGTTGACATACTTTGTAGGCTTTCTGCTGTAAGGCCATGTACCGTAAAGGGGCAATCCCCTTCTTCTGCACCGTCTTCTGTGTCCTGGTCAAAGACACTTGTTCCCTCTGGCACCTTATTTGTCTCAGATTCTCTATACTCAATCGAGACGGGGGGCATGTCTTCGGGATATGACTCAAGATTGCTGTGAGATATCTCTATATTTGCATAGTCGCAATGGTTGAGTTTAAGCCAGTTTAATGCACGAACAACACAGTTTCTTCTTACCAGAAATGGTGTTCTCTTAAGGTCATCAGGTGTGGGCTTACATGGACCTGTGAAGAGTATTGCAAGGACATCATCCATATCATCACGGGGTGGAGGAAGTATATCATATATCTTAGGAATGGGTGATTCAAAAGCAACCATATTGGCCTTCATTTTTTTCATGCCAGAAGCAACCTTTACATATGCACATGTGTGTCTCACTCGTGCAATAAGAAGTTTTTCTACAAACCGCAAGTCTTTCAGCTCTTTCGGTACAGTGCCAATCCATAAATTGTTAGCAAGGGCTTGACGGGGAACAACACCTTTCCTGACCCAGCCCCTGCAGTCATGACATATTTTATCGCAAGTGTAATCAAGAACAGGACCATTATACTCCTGCACAGGACGATCTGGTGTTCTCCTTTCGCGGCGAGTAACGCCAGGTGACTCAAGAATATGTAGCATCTTTTTCACTGCCTTCAGCCTGCTCAGCTCTTTGAGAGGTTTCAACTGACCACATACAGCACAACCAGCTTCTTCTGTGCTTTCCTTCGACATAGACTTGCAAGCTCTCTTCAGAATGTCATTGAAAAGATCATCACTCAAAGGTTGGGGCAGGAACTCCAAGTTGACAGAATCATCCTCCACCTGAACACTTGACCTGTATGCCTTGACACGTGCATTGGAAAGCTTAGTTGTACTTGAATCAACTCTAAAAACATAATAACATGCGGCACAAGACTCGCAGTTGTGATCCACAGATTCCACAAGAAGATCCGCCAGCTTACACCTAGAACCCAGGTTGATTCCATGTGCACAGGCAATCTTCCGAGCCTCAGGCAGAGTCACCAAGTTCAGAATTGTGCCCAGAGGCACCCTGGCACATATATGACCCTGACAGACAAAGGTACTATAATCGGATCAACAGAGCATTGGAGGAAGCGCAGCTTGGACCTATGGTCAATTCCACTGATATCTGTGGCAATATATGGCCGGAGTACCTGAAATTCTATAAAGCTGAGTGCCCTACCACCACCCTTAGCTGAAAGACTGGGTCTGTCAACAGTAGGCGCATTCACATGACCCAGAGGAATACCACACGATGGAACAGGAGATGACGAGCAGGGTGGCATGAAAAGACTGCAACATGCAAGAAAACAGGAAAGATACTGCACATACATGATCACTGCATAAGAAACCAGTGGAGTGAACGCCTGAAGTGCTTGGAAGGCCATATGAACCACTCCAAGAAGGTCGAACAGCCATTGCAGACAAGGCCCGAGATGCCTCAAAAGGTTTACCAGGACAGGGCTGGCATAGACGCAACACCTTGTAAAGGCATCCACAAGAACGCGGAATATACATTGAGCATGGGTCAATGCTGTAATACACCAGGTAGATAAGAATACATCCAGCGCAAGCGGAAGGGAGAAAGATCTGCAACCGGAAGTCAGAGAGGGTCAGAGTCCACCATGAAGGAAAAATACCTCTTAATTGGTCTTCTGACAAGTGAGTCAAATGGTGCAAAGTCCCTCTAGACTGAAACAAGTCTGAGGCAAAAGCGCTCGAACAGCAGATGTAGATCAACGGAACGAGCGCGAGCAGAAGGCCAACGCACAACGGTGACATGTCGGGATGAAGGCAAGAGCAAGGCGTGCGCGATCCTCAAAGTGAACCGTGAGACGCGAAAGGCACGTGCAAGTTAAACATGATCCAAATTCAACAAATACAAACAGCAAACGCGACAACGGGAGGCCTTGCAGTTCAAACAGACATCAACAATTGCAATTATCAACTCTTGTCTAGTTCGATGGTAACTACGATTCGACGCTAGCAGACCTTCCCGGAACCCTGTTAACACATGCACCACCCTCCAAGTAGTCACCCGGCACTCAGTGCTACTCAATCTGAATCCGGAAACATACGATGGTGAGCCCTCGCACTCGATACGGTAGAAGCAAAACCATACTGACCAAGTGTTGATGTAATGGGCATACTGTTCCAAAACAACCCATTCCTGGCGCCTCGCATAACTAAAGTACGGATGGTCGACGAGATCTGCTGGAAGGTCTGCATGACTTGAGTAAAGTTCAAGGAGAGTATCAGTGAGGTGCGTACCTATAAAGGCCTTGAAGGCAGCTACACCACTCTCTGATGTGTGCTCCAGTATAACCTTGACCTCCTTGGGATCGAACAAAAAGACAGGACGCGCAGCGCCAGAGGACGACGACATGTTAGCGGAGGTTGAGGTGCTCATGGTATGAATTGAAAGGATTCACCCTCGCATGTCTGCCTTTATATTGACTTCTGGAACGGACAGGCAGTCACCAGGTGATTCTCCCATCGATTCGCCTCGCAGACGCAAATCGTACGATATGAGATCCAAACCAAAGCCTATATAAATACATCCAAGAGGAGGCAATCCACCCCAGCTTTCCAGCTTCAAACTCCAGCAGTCACCGCAAACGCAAATGCCACCTCAATTCACGTTGGACTTGAATGGGTGGTATCACCCTCCGCTGGCATATCAAATGCTCATTCACACTCCCCGTTTTATGATTGAGGACTTCAAAAGAGACCACCTCCGTGAGTTTCGATGCAACAGTCGATTTCCTTCTCGCTAACCCTCATGCAACAGGACTGTCTGCTGAGTTGATGACCCACCCCTTCTTCTCCTATGAAAACCGAGCAAATTGGGTTGTGCTCGGCACATGGTTGGACTACATGATGGCAACGTGCAACAGCGACAGCGACAGCTCAAGCGAAGCCGAAGAAGACAGTGTCTAGTCGCCGGATTAGTTGGAGGGCTTGGACAACAGCATGACGGGGCGCATCGAGTTCATGTATCCCTTTAATTGACTCATCTGACACAATATACGCGACGCATGGCGTGATTTATTGAGAGGAAAGCTACGTAAAATCGAAATTAAAACGAGAATAAGGGTTGCGGAACAAAAGAACGGCGGGACAATTAATGCGTGAATACATCTAGTTAGTGGGAACGTCGAGCACCAAGGCGTTGGACTGTGGGGTGTCAAGTTGAGATGTGGACCCAGAATTAGTACCTGCAGTGGAATGGTCCCGAAGGGCCTGGAGGTACTTCGAATCGAAAGGCGTCATGCCCAAGGCAACAAAATCTGATGAACGATCAGTTTCATCCATGCTGGTATGCAGAACTTACCAATTGAGGGAGACTTCCACTTCGCTTGCCAACCAAGGGACCAGGAAATTGAATACCTTTCCTTGTTGGCCAGCTTCAAGGAGTCAGATGGCACGGATTCTCTGCAAGCCCATGCAGCAGCGAGGGCATTATCGGGAGCCGAGAGAATGTTTTCGATCTGGGACTTCAGCTTGGAATAAGTACAATGCGGAACACCTGGGAGCCGTCTCCTTGAAGCTGTAAGCTTATAATTTTGGAGAGATTGTAAGATCTGCACGAGAAAGCGATATGGAAAGTCTTTCACCACCTCACCAGAAGGCCCACAGATTGTCGCACAAGCTTGTATCCACTGCATGACATAAAACGCCACACCCCTCGCATAGCAGCTGGCAACGCGCTCGTTGTAAGGAATGGCGTTGATGTCGCAATTCTGAAGCAACGACGCCTGTTCCTCGCTTGCCTCGTCGTCATCCGATTGATTTGGAGCCTTGTAGGTTCGAAAATCTAAAACATTGCCAAGCACCACCAAAACGCACGCTGACAACAAATTGAGCACGCCGTCTATCGATTTTATGTCAGGCAGATGCACGGCTGCACGATCTTGAATAGAACGTTCAGCGGATGAGTAAGAGATGCAAGGAACACCCTCACCCGAAGACGGGACACAGCCTTCTACCAGCCCAAGGTGGTAAAAGAGAAGAATACGGCAAAAGATTTGACGTGTAGGCCAATGTGCCGTGTTTGTAAGAAAATTATTGAGCACAAAGGCATGGATAACACCTTGGAGAGTGTCCTGCATGAGAGACGTCATGTAGTAGTGCCCACCATGACAGACAGCAGCAGTTATGCCATACACAAAGTGTGGCGTGCTTGGCTTCATAAACCTACAAGTAAAGCTTAAGAGGCGCGCACCACATCACGATGGAAACAAAACACGTACAACATGTCTGTAGATCTCAGGACAATGCCTTCGAACTTATACTCGGTGGCTGGAGGCACATCATCAAGACAGAACTTCTCCTTGTCGACGAAAAAATAGATCGACGACAGCGATCTACCTCCCGGCAATGGCTCCATGACAGCCCATAGCTTGTCGCCACAGATCGGTCCATCGTTCATATTCAATCCATCACAGTCAATATGAAGAAAGGTGAACGGATCCTTGGTCGCGGCTGCACCCCAGCGCATGTGCTCCATCGGATACGATGAAGCCAATGGAATTCTGTGCTGGCCACGAGTAACGTCCCAAGCATCGAGGTCAACGGCATACTTGTTAGGCCGTCGGTCAGCGTCCCCCATCGGAAAATCCAGCCCATTGAGGATCCTGCCGTTATTCATCGCGTTGGTAAGAATGTCGCTCGCATAGCCACTAACGATGGTAGCCAGACTACAATCGTCGCCATTAGTTGGAGGAACAGAGAAATCTTGAACGATCGATGGTTAAGGACATAGTATGCCAGCAACAGCGCGACGTACCATTGATGGACACCTGACAAGAGAGAGAGCCTATCAGGGTACGCATAGCGTCTTCGTCAAATTTCCTCCCCTTGTTGAATGGTATATCGGTGACCACCACGTGCTTTTCAGACATCAAACCTTGAAGTGTAGGCGCATCCATGGAGATGAAAGATGAATATGGGATGAGTTTAAAGAGGGAGAGCTCAGGGCTAGACAAAAAAGGAGGCTGGTCGTTGATAAAACCACTTGTCAATTTAGTCATGAAGCGTTCCATCCGAGTATGATAGATGGGATACTTTAAGCATGAAAAGAAAACAAGTTGCGACATTGACGGGGCATTTAGTGCTGCAAAGGAACTCACATGAAATTCGGGCGAAAATGTTTCCTTATGTCCATAGGCATCCCAGGCAACATAAGACTGGGTCGACTTTATCTTGGGGGGCGGAGCATGCGATCCCAGAGAGATCTCCTCTTTCTTGACCTGAAAATGCACGGCAGTGAGCAAAATTTACTCCACACAAAGAGAAGGAACATACATAATCTTGGCCCAGAGCAGGCTCAAGCAAGAGCGGGCATGAATCCACGTTAATGGGATTCTCTGCGGAGTTCCCAAGATGCAGAAAATTTTTTGCACTGGGAGGCTTGGGATGCCAAGGTGGCTTAGGCTTCTTCTTCTTCTTCTTTTTCTTGGGCTTTGCATCTTGCTCGCTTAAGTCAGAGTCGGAATCAACTGTCGAGCTTGAGATCGGGGATTTCCTACGCTTCCTCTTCTTGTCTTTGTCGATGGGGGTGGTTTCGCTCGCCGCCTTTCCTGCAGGATCAGAACCAGCCGCGCCCAGATCAGGCGCAACTGGGACTTGTTTGCTGTTGTCGGTTGCTTCTACAGGATCATCATCTAAAACCCAGAAAGTTAAAAACGAGCAAAACAAAAAACAGAGAGGGAAAGAAAGAGATACCAGAATCCATAGCAGAAGGTTCCGACAAGGGGGACATCGGAACATCAACCAGCTCTTGCGAGCTTGAGAGCAAAGCCGGATCGACGGTCCCAGGTGAATCGGGCAAAACACCTTCAGACAACCTGAATGCTGCATTAAGAGTCTCAGCCAAAGAAACTGCGAAGTCGGTCGGAGGAACAGGAGGAACAACATCGATAGGAGTCGAAGGATCTTGACCTCCTCCATCGAAGGTGGGAGAGGAAATGTTATCATGCGAGGAGGCTGAGGCAGAGACCGAGTTTGCTTCGACAGGATCAGGCAACGTTGAGACAGGGGTGGTAGTCCCATTCGTTACTGATTCACGTTCCGGAGGGCACGAGATTGACGGGGCTCCAGGAGCGGCAAGTTCGGGAGCGGATGACGAAGTGCCAGAATCGAGAGTTTCGAGACCGGACTCATGGGCATTGGAGCAATTAGAGGGTGAAGTCGGGGAAGCACTTTTATCGTGGCTCGGATCGGATGTAGGTTCAGAAGTAACGACGGCGGGGGCAGACGAGAGTGCGCCAGAAACGAGGGGTGGGCAGCTCAACCCTAGAGAATCGGAGCTGTTGCTTTCCGGGGAAGAAATATCAGCATCATTCAAAGTTGCATGTGAGGAATCTGAATATAGCAAGAAAATAAGCAAACAGACTAGGAAGTCCAACGAGCAACACACCATGTGAGCAGACAAAGAGATGACGTTGGTCAGTGTTCGACGCTGCCTCTATTTCACTCCATGGCAATACATCCACCAAATCAAGCAAGACTCTATCTGGATGGATGTCACCCCTCGACAACCTCTCGGCTGACTGCAATACATGCGACTCGCAGGTTTCTACCAGGGGATGTTTACATCTAGCATGTTTCGCAAAGGTCTCGAGCGCCAGACGGCGACTGAAAGACTTCGACGAGATACAAAAAGTGAGAAGAAGGTACAGCGGAGAGACAAGAAGAGCAAGGTGAAGAGCAGCCCGAAGGCCGGCGGCGCTGCGAGACGACGATGCGCTTTCTCCGTGATGGTCCTCGAGATAGAAACTACCATCGTTAAGCTCTGCGAGGTATTCGGCGTCATTGAGTTCGTCCTTGAAGATGCTGACGTGGACAACGTCACCGCGTGCAACAAAGATATGGATAGCGGGGACAACTCACTTGTACCTCCGAGAATCAAGGTCGGCTGGATAATCAGGAACAGCGCCATCAGGTGCTTCAAGCATCCTCATCAGATACAGGTGGATGGCGGCAGATAGAAAGTTGTCGACAATATTGGAATACCCTCGCATCTGCCTGACCTGGCGCCTTACGCGGAGTAGCGAAAGCAAAGGACTACCCTGAGGAACAAGCTCAGTGCTCCCATCCTTCTTCGTTGCCACAAGGACGAGACGACGAAATTCTAGCATAGCTTTCGGCCAGTCGTCCAGCTTATCTAGACCCTAACAACATGTCAAGTGAGAGAATCGCGCGAAAAACTGAGAGGCTCACGAATAAGATGCCACTTTCTCCATAGGGCTTCGGCAGGGACAAAGCAGGCATAGACACAGACAATGAGGTCCGAGTAAGAACACCTTCCTGCAGCCCGAGCACTTCAAACAGGCGGAAGGCGCAGACGTGTGAACAGATCTTTAAGTAGTCGAAGATAGAAGATGCGGAAGTTGCTGCAGCGCGAACGGCGATGACGTGAGGTTGAGAGACATCGGCATCCGCGTAACGAACGTCGATACCAAGCAGCTGGAGGAGCTCGGCATTGGAACGTTTACTTGCGAATGACAGTAGGTGGGATTCATAGGCATGTAGAGCGACAAGAAAGTGCTGAACAATAGGTCTGAAGACGTACATTGTGAGGCAATATGAAACGCACCTTATGCCGAGGCATCACGTCCACGAAATCCAGAACTCTTCTCGGTGATTGTACCAACTCTTGGGTGGCCCACGGAAGAGACACGAAGACAGGAGAGAGAGCACGGCAGTCGTGTATTGCTGCATATACACCGAGAGATTAGTAAAGGCAGAAGATGAGAGGAAAGAGCGTACGCATGGATACATCGTAGGCACGAGCGCGGGAGGCCATGGTGTCCCCACCAAGAGCCAACCGCTGCATGCAGACAAAGGATGAGAAGAAAATTTTGTTGAGGCTGGAATAAGGAATTGTTTGGGAATATTATTTCTAAAAGCCCTCCCAATGTCAGAGATAGAGTTTGACATTGTTTATATCGGACTTAAATACACCACTGCGGAGATGCATCGGTGTCCGTAGTCCCCCTTCCTCTCATTCTTTGACGTTTGTTTAATTTACGACTTCCTACTCAGATTCGCAAATGCGACTCTTCACGTCAGGCCGACGCGAATTACAGAGGTCCTCTCTATGGACGGAATCGAGATACAGGTAGCACGAAGCGCAACGAAGATTCTCAACACCATTCGACGGGTATATATACAAGCCCATCTTTCTTGCGCACTCCGTCACCTTTCTGTTCAATATTTGAGAAGGTAAAGGTTGTGCTTGCTACAATACCGGTGAGCATTGTTGTATCACACTATTGGATACCAGCGCGGCCATACTTATGGACATTGAAGACATGCTTTCCTCAACTGCTCGCGAACGCTTCCAGCGCCTCCTCGATATCTTCAAGCTCGGGAACGCGGAGAGCATGAAGCTTGACATGAACGTGGCTAGCTGTGTAATATCGGGATCAGCAGCCTTATTTATGTTCCACCCAGACGCGTTCATACCTAATGATGTCGACTTTTACGTTTCGTCCAGCGGCGCGGACAAATTCACGACCGCACTCCACGCAAGAGGTTACAGAGAGAAAGAAGAGCAACCGATGCAGACACTCTATGGGAAGACATTTGCCCTTCGCGTGGGTCACCTCTACAAGATTGGTGTAACTGGCATGGTCAACCTCATTATCACATGCGACGCGAATCCTTTCAACACTCTCGTTCAATTTCACACCACCCTGGTAATGAACGCCATCACTTCGGACGCTGTTATAAGCTTGTATCCAACCACAACCCTCTCTGGCGAAGGCGTAGTTACAGTCAACACGGAAAAGACCGCCGCTGCTTTATGAAATACTTGACGCGGGGATTTAAACTGTCAACGCTTTTTTCACCGCACACTTGCTTGACCACCGCCTACTGCCGCAAAACTACACGTTCGATCGAGGACAAGGATGTTCTTGTCATCCCGTTCACCGAGACGGGGTCAAAAGAGACAGCCCTCAGCGACTTCTCACCTTTCCACTGGCGCATCGGACGCGTTGGGCAGGAGCAGGACAGGGTTGCCAGGTAAGTTGTTATTGTTCCCGAAAAAAAGGGTTTATTTCTGAAATCGATGCTAAGGCTCAGCATTGCGAAGTTATGCGCAGCTCTTGATGGATCCGTAGCACGATGACGAGGGAAGTAGTGGAGTATGCCTTGGGCCAAAAAAAAAATACTCGTTGATACAGTTCGACTTTGTAGAAAATGCGCGCCATATGACAATACAAAAATTGACTCGCAAACTTAGTACCTCTTCACAAAACAGGCTGAACAGCAAGGAGAGCCAACTAAGTGCATTCTCACAATAGAACTAGATCGGATATACGCATACAGGAAATGGAAGCAACATGAAGGTTGATAGAGTAGTTATGCCTGGAAAACGTTCTCGGAAGTCCCTCCCAAGTAGATAACAAACTGAATATTGAACGATGCGGAGAGTTCATTTCCTAACGCATTGAAGGTGTTGAACGTATAGCCCAACGTAACAATCGAGGAGACCGGAAGATCTCTGCCCTGCCTGTAGATAGGGAGGTTCTTGATGCTGTCCAAATCATCAGCCAAAAAGAGGAATGGCTTCCTTCTGCCGTCATATATGGGCACTAGAAAGGGGTACACATAAGAATCAAGGACAACAGACGAAATGGAGCTGACCTGTATCAGAAAAAGCCAAGGAGGCAGGATAGCGGGCAAGGCCCGCGCCGTTGGCATTGGAGGAAACAAAGAAAGACGCCTTTTTAGCAGGAGTAGACCCTAAGGATAGGTAGTCAAGTCTCGACATGTAATAGAAAACGAGCAGAGAAAATGACACACCAGGAGAAGCAGGGCCTTCCTTCCTTGTCGAGAACAACAGCGAGGAATTCACCCAGTGGGCAAAGACATCGTCGAAATTGGCCACAGTCCCCAGGAAAGATATAGTGCGAGGGTGGTCCTCATTGAAAGGGCACAGAAGTATCTTCTTGAGCTGGTATCCATCGCCGAACCCATGCTTGGCGCCAGTATGAAGCTTACATTCCGCAACCGCACCTGAGGTCATGAACACGGCTTGGCTCCTGAAGCCCTGTGCACAATCCTATTCTTATCAATCCGGAAAAGGTCCGGCTGAGCTCGAGCAGGATTGGCGTAAAAACCATGAGACGTGAATTCGCGAGCTGCACGAAGAACACTTGAGGGAAGTAAAGTCAGAACCAGGCAAAGACGAGGGAGGAACAGAGCGGACGTATGCTACACTGGCCTCCCGAGTCAAAATCTTGCTAATTGCATCACAGGAAAGCAACATCGTGTTATCGGGATCATCCGTGGCAGACTGTTGAAGGCGACGATATGGCTTCAGAACTGCAAACCTCCTAGAGTACCGATCAGATCAGAAAGACGGCGCACGCAAGGACAAACTCACTTCAAACGAGGGAGGCTGGGGTCTGCCTCATGAAGGGCAGCAAGGTCCGGAGAGATGTCATCCTCGGAGACATCACTATTTGTGTCAATGTCGTCCTCGGCACTTTGATCCTTTTCGGCTTTGGAAGAGACATCTCTAGAGAGAGAGAAAGAAGTGAGAAATGAACCAACAAAATTGCACCAAAGACAAATGAATAGAGTGAAACGAAGGACGCACACTTTGGATGACTTGCCAGGTTGTTTGGAAACCTTCTTGACCGGTTTGACAGGAGACGGCGAATCAGATTCATGACCATCGTCAGTCAAATCGCCCTCCGACCCGAAGAAACTGATATTCTGAGAGTAAACGCATAAGAATGGCACAAATACGACAGAACAAGACACATACGCCTCCGTATCGACAAAAGAAATGGGCTTTCCATCCTTGCGATGCAGACGAGATTTTGACGGCGACTGCACGGCATCTGGATCGGGCTTCACGTGGGGTTCATTTGCACTGACACCAGCACTACGAGGAAAAGTCAGAGAGCAACACATACAACAGGGACAAGACAAGCATACTCAAGAACCGACAAGACTTTACTTTTGACGGCACCCGGGAGATGCCAGCCGGCAAAAGCTGGCTTTCTTTGCCAGAAGGACCGGACTTGACAGAATGCGAAACTAAAATGCCGCGGGGGACCGAAGCATCCGATTCATCCTCGCTAAACGCCCTAAGCATCCACAAAATGAACAAAGCACAACGAGATGAAGGCTGAAGTAAAACACACTCAGCCTGAGCAGGTTTGCGAACAAGAGGCTTGGACTTCTGAGCAGGGGCCTTGCCCTTACGGGCAGACAACTTGGCCTTGTTACGAACAGGTGTTGAAATTTCGGGATCACTAAGTGGCATGAATAAGTGAAGACGTGAAAACATAAGAAATAGGAAAAAGGCTACATACTCAGAGCTTTCCGAGGCAGTCATGGACGCCAATTCGTCCACGGCATCATCGGCTGCAGGGGGACCATGGCGAGGCAAAATGCCATCAGCAGGCAGGCTATCGGCCATCTGAGCAACAGCATCATCAATAGAACGGGGAGCATCGCCAGATAAGGCAGATCTACGGTGAAAAAAAAAATCAGAAGAGCGGCCAAGCTTGTAAGATATAGAGGACATACGCCTTCCGGGAAGCTTCCTTAGATGTCGTGGCCTTTGCCTTGCGAGGGCTGGCGACATCCTCTCTAGAACTAACAAAGGACAAAATGAGAAACAACTAAAGAGCAGAATAGAAGATTGGGAACAGACCTTTCAACAAACACGTATGCCTCACTCTCAGCAGCATCCTTGGCTCTTTGAGAAGGTTTGCGACTGGAGGCGAGAACATATCAGAAACAACATATCAAAAATAAAAAGAAAACACGGGAACTCACACTCTCTTCTGGGAGTAGAAGCTTCAGCACTGGCAAAACAGGATAAACGTGATAAGTATTATAGATTCGCAGCAAAGAGACAGATAACGAACGGGATGTCGCCAAAACTGAGCTTCCTGGCGACAGCTTTGATGGCAGAGTTCTTGGCACTGAAAAACACATGAGCAATGCAAACATAATAAGGTTAGAGAAAAGGGGCATACGTGATGGTCACAGCGGGCTGCTCATCAAATTCCGGAGTATTGGGACGGGGTTTGCTCGCCATGGGATGGTCGACAATCTCGCTAACAGTACGGATGAGTAAAGGAGAAGACAATACAAAAAGGAGGAAGACATACAAGTCAGACTCCACCTCTTCGCGGATGCGCTTATGAGTTGCAGAAGCGCCTTTACGATGCTTGGTGGGGCCTTCCACGACCTCGCTGCGAACAGAGGGTCAGTAAGACAGCACATGGAACCCGCGTAGAAGAGACAAGTCGCACACGTCAGAGGAAGGCTCACGAGCCGCACGGGCCCTTTTCTTGGAGTGGACAAGGCGAGGGTCAACAGTAGACGACATTGCAGCGTATAAAGCACAAAAGAAAGATGTCGAGAAAGATATGCAACCGGAAAAACCGTACAGACCCAAGGCAAAGCCAACAGCCCTTTTATAAGAAGGCCATTCAAAAAAATGCAAAACCAAAAAACCAAAAGGAATGCCGAAATGGGTAAATGACCAAACAGAGGGCGACGTAAGATACCAACCATCAATGAACAGAGACAGAAACCCAAACAAAATTTATCAGGGAGAATCAGGGCAAGAATCTGGCATGATGAATTAGATGACACGTAACACACAATGCCGCAATCAAGCATAAGAGAGTTACGCCCAAGACGACGAAGAAAATGGCATATGACGAGAAAACAACACAGAGCCTCAAACACAGTAGAACCATTCCAATAGAAAGGAACAAAAACCGAGAAAATATGAGATCAAACAATAGATCGGAAAGAATATAGAAAGAAGATGGGGCGCAGTTCAATGACCAAACACCAGATGCGTGGATCCGCATGAGGATGAGGACGACTTCGATGGACGAAAAACGGACAAAGACGAGGCGTCTCGGAGCATATAGGCAGGAGCCAACCATGGAGATGAACAAGCAAAACACCTCGGACTTCATTTAAAAATTATATATCCAGAAGGAAGCTGACACGCACACAGGATGACAGACAGTCAGAACAGGCAAGAGGTGAATCACATCGTAGCGACAAGACACGACAACGGGATGGAGAATCCGATAAGACACGAACGACCGTGTAGTGTAACACAGGCGCCAACGAGGAATGACAGGCAGTCATTAACAAGGTTCAAGGAAGCTGGGGACCAAATGCAGTAACAGTGCAGTCAGATATGGAAAGCACTTCACCTCCCATCCTGAACCAGGAGTCCGAAGCAAGACCAGACAGGCAAACAAATACATCAGCGGTCGAGGGCGCCCAACGCAAACAACGCAGAAGCAGGTCCGTCAAGCCCTAGACACACGCGCCCACCAGCCACGAGCACGAAACCACTATGGACCAAGCATACGAAACGCAGAAAGCAGGCAAGTCTGGTATTACAGAAAGAAACAAACACTGACGAACCGCAGGTGCCGCACTGGAGCGCATCGCACTTGAACGAATTTCCAACCCCCATGCGATTCCAAACATGTCGGAACTGACAAAAGTGAGTGCTCCCTTACATGACCACTCTGCCCAGGACTCACAGTCTCAAAGGACACCAATTGGACCACCATTCACGACGTTGTCCACTGTGGCACCCCGGCCGTGTGGCGCCTGGTCGAGCGCATCGCAGGGACAGACGAGGCTCAGCTGAGTCAATGCGAAGCGGTGCTCAGCATCCAAGGGATAATCGCAAAGAAGGACCTGCCACCCTTCGAAGAGAAGATAAGGTGAGCGAAACTCGACAGAAAAAGAAATTGTTACTCACAATGACCAGTCCCAACAGCAGCCACGCCCAGTATCTCAGACAAAGTGTTACACTCGTTGGATTCCAGCAGCCCACGTTCCAGAGGACCATCGACAATATACTCGAGATTCATGCCCACCTGGGCCGGTCAGTCGGACACAACAACATCGAGACCTGCGGAATCATAGGGGATTTCGAGGGTCAACCCTCGATAGAAATGACGAACCGATACTTCACTCACAAGAGACAAGCGGGATTGGCGAAGGACATTACATTCTCTGAACACGTCGACCCAAAAGGCTACCTTGAAAACGCGAAAGGGAGGAACTACGTGCACATCGAAGACAACGCGGTGTATTACTATGAAATGACAACAGACAAGTTTGGGGAAAACAAGTAAGTGATTACGTCGGATGTTTAAGCAAGACTAACGCACCAGTAAACCATAGATTCATTCCGACGAAACCCGTCCGAGTACAGGTGGGTGACATAGTGGAAGCTCAGATCTCCGTCATCCTCGCGCCACTCCGAGACAAGAAGTACAAGTCAAGCATGATTATCCGTAGTCTGTCGATAATAGACGGCAGCTACACTCAGGCAAGTCAAATCTCGGAGACACTAGACCAAAAGACTAAACACACCCGAATGAACAGCAAGCCGTTAGGACCCGCTTGCAACAAAATCAAGCACTCAACGCGAAGCAAGGAAGACCGGGGGCAATCCTGAAGCGCCGGGTGGGATATGTCGACGAGGAATTGGGGATGACGAAGGCAAAATTGAGCAGGATGGAAATCGAGGACGCAGAGCAGGCAGACGAGGGGAACGCTCGCGCGAACGGCGATGCTGACTTGGATTGAGGGTCAAGAATGCCAGCAGACAAATGTTTAAAGGGAAGTCAGAACTTCCCACGCCAGCAGATGTTGTCAGGCAACAAAAAATAGACGGTGTGATAAATTCGACTAAGTCCGTCCTGTATCAGAGCGTATCTTCCTATAGAAGTGAACTTTAAAAAAACATGTAAGCGGGCCAATGTTGGCACACACAAACGTGCATGGCAAGCCATATCATTATCATAAAGGACATAGCCTACGGCTATGTTCATTTAGGAATATTGACAGGCAAGAACAAGCGACGTCTGGGACGCGTAAACAAGACCTGCTGACGCTATTTTCAAGTCCACAACAGAGGAAGGTAGCTTCGCTGTACAGGACGGACTTTGTAGAATTATAACACACCAAGGTCTGCCGAAGACAGTCCGAGGAGTGGCAGGAAGACAGGACAAACAGAAGTAAACACTAACCTCGACTTGTCGAGGTAGCCACGTGATGATAAGTACATAATCATAGTCAAATCAATCAATAGTCAAATCAATCAATCAATCAAAGTCGTCCGGAATTTGCTGGCGCATATAGCGTTACATGGCCTCTGGGTAAAAGGACGAATCCTATAAATAGGACTCGTAACTGTGCTAAGCAAGGTAAAAGAAAGGTGACAGGCACACTTCAGCCAAATGAACAATGGGCAAATAATGATGAAATAATGATTTATACACAACCCATCCTTCACAGTATCATAAAAGGTCATCCAGGTGCAAGTAACTTGAAGATTCAGGAAGATATTATGTGGCCCTTGGTGGAGGATCCACTTTTTATTCCTTATGGGATTGCTGCCATTCAACATTTTCTGAACTTTAGAGGTGTTCCTGAGGATGGCATCTGTTCCTTGGACTCTCTATCATGGAAAGAGGTATGAGGATCCTTGTCTAGCTTTCATTGATTGTTGTCACTTAATCTGAATAGGTTCAGATACCATTTAACTATGAGTTTGGAAGTTATGAACTTCAGCAAGGGTCTAAAACTGTAAGCACTTGCTTCTTCCCCTTAGCCCTTTTTGCTTAGCTGTTGTTGTGAAGGGCACACTGCCATACACTAGTGGTGAAATCCTTTCTGGTTCCACTTATTATCTAATAGAAACAGAGGAATCCATGCTCCATCATCATGCTGTGCATGACCTTGAATCATTTTTTTGGGTCCTTGTCTATATCTGTTTAACCTGCAATGGCCCTGGTGGAAAACGTAGAGAGGAGCTTGTCAGTGAAGAAGCAAGTGCTGCACACAAGGGTCTTCAAACAGTTGTGTTTTGCTTTTTGATGCTGACATGGAAACACTGTGCACAAACAAGCAAGAAATTTTCAAGTGTCCCAAGGATTTCAAGATGTACCTTTTGGACAGATTCCACCCTTATTTTGATCCCTTGAAAGAAATGGTCTCCGAGTGGTTCAGTCTGCTCCAACTTGCATTTCGGTATTGTTCATTTGAGTATGCCAACATTCATGAACTCGCCACTGAAGTTATTGAAAGGGCAATTGATCAGATAGATAACAAGGTCCTGGATGAAATCACTGATGCAGGTAAAAAGGTGCTGGTGAACAGGGCTCAAGAGATTGCTCAAATTGAAGCAGCCAATCATCGGGCACTCCATACTGCAGGTGGTGGTATGAATCAATCAAAGGGTGAGAGCAGTCAAGGTAAACAGTCATGGAAAATATCCCCTCCCAGCCAGAATCACCACCAGCAGATGTCACACAAGTCTGCCGATCCTCCTGAATTGCCAACACCAAAGACAAAGCAGTTGAAGTATTAGAAATAGTCTGAAACTCCGCTGCAATCCACCATTATGGACCTTATGTTGTTACATCAATCAACTTTAAATATCATTTCCTGCTTTGACTTAAATGCCTTTTCCTCTCAACTGTTGTAGATCTCATCCAGAGTGCTTGTTCACAAATGACAACGACATAAGTTAAGCAGTGAGCACTTTGCATTGCTGTGCCCGAGAAATATTATGCAGGTCCAAGTCAATACATATGAAATACAACCTCAATGCCCATAAATACCATCAGTTGATTGCATCCGCCACCATCTCCAAAATATCCCTCGTTGACTTTCCAACGTTCTTCACATCCTTCGCTATTGATTGCCATACCGGCGAATGATGAGGCTCAGCAACGACCGCCTTGGTTCGTACAACCTCTCGTTGTTCCTCAGTCCCGTGCTGCCGCTCGAACTTGAGCCACCAAGCCCAAATATCACCAAGATCAGGATCGGTGGCTGTCGCTCTCCCAAACCAATCTCTCGCTCTCTCAATGTTCCGATCTGCCCAGAGCACCCTCGCGACTGTACACACCACCAACGGGCTATCCTTCGTCTTTCTCAGAGCATCAACGCTCTTTGTCTTGCGCGATGCCCGAGGTTCAGCCCAGAGAGCGATTGACCATAGTAGGCCAGATGAAGGACACTCTTGCAAAGCACGAGAAAGCATCGCTTTAGCCTGTGCACCACCACCTGATCGCTCTTCGACACCGACAGCCTCAGCCCAGAGCTGCTCATTCGCGGGGTTAACGAGACGGGCTTTTTCGAGGAGAGATCGGGATTTGATGCTCCTCCCATCGGCTTCCTCCAGTCGGCTGGCAAGAATCCAGAGGACGGGTTCCTTGGGGACCGCTTTGACACCTGCAGCAAGGGAAGCACGAGCAGCTGTAATGTTACCGGCGGCTTGATGAATCTGTCCTTGGATCATATAGAGTTTGGCGAATTTAGGGAACTTCTTGAGAGCCGTGGCAAGGGTGTCTAGAGCTGTCTCCATTTGACCTTGCTGGTGCTCAAACACGGCCGACTTCATCCAAATCTAGCGGGACAAAAGGTCAGCTAAATGAACAAGACGGAAAAAGGATGAAAACGTACACGCTCGGTATCTGCAACAGTTCGTGCACGAATCAATAGTTCTCTTGCAACACCATATTCACCATTTTCTGCCTCCAATTTGACAGCCGCCAGCCAAATCTGTTCGCTTTCCGGATTCGCGACGAAAGCGCGCTCGAGGACTTCTCGGGCACCTGGAACATCTCCAGCAAGCCATTTCTCCTTGGCAGCCATGAGCCAAAGAACTTCTGCTTGAGGACAATGGACTACGGCTCGACTGAGAATGGCATTGAGGGACTCTCTGAGAAAAGTGTATCAACACCCTGACATATAACCGACAGAAGTAGAACACTAACCTTGTCCCATGAGCTTTCTCCAATTCTGCAGCCTTCCTCCAGAGACTTCGCTTATCAGGATAAACCTTCAAGGCATATGCCAAGATTGCCCGAGCAGAACCATACATACTCCTGGCTTCTGCACTCTCGGCATCGCTGACCCATGTATCCAGTCTATCCTCCTCTTCAATGTCCATTGCAATTGTGGCTTTTACAATTGCTTCACATGTTCGAGGACTGCCTTCCGTCTCGCACTTTTCTGCCTCCTTCAACCATTGATCTCTGGTCAATAATACTTGGTGCCTTCGAAGCTCTCGCACAGCTGCTTCAATAGTCTTATCGACCACCTCCAGCTCTTTATTACGCTGTTCCAGCGTTTTTGATGGCAAGCTCGCCTCTTGTTCCAGAAGACGGCCAGCAGCAATCCAAATCTCATGTGAGGTAGGGACAGCTTTTCGAGCTTTGTTCAGCACAGCTTTGGCCTTTTCAGGAGTTTCCAAACGGGCCAGAGCGAGCCAGAGTTCAACAGAGAGCGGAATGACTTCCACTGCGCGGGCAAGGAGGATACGAGCATCTGACGCGGAGTCTTCAAGGTTAACAGTTTCCTTCCACAGACGGACCGAGTTGGGAATGTGTTCCAGTGCTTTCCGTAAAACTCTCTTTTTCGCCTTGACATCGTGTTCAAGTTCGGCGGCCTTGAGCCATATTTTGACACTTTGACCGACATGCTGTACGGCGTTGGCGAGTATGATCTTCGCATCCTCGTTGTTCTGGACAGAAATATTAGTGAAAAGTAAATTTAGAGAGCTTGAAGTTGAGAAAACGTACGTGTAATCGAGCTGCCTCTAACCAAACATCCTCGCTCTTAGAGCACTGCTCACAACCTTGCTTAATTATTTTGCGGGCAGCAACCATCCTTCCAGCATGTTCCTCTAGACAAGCAGCTGCGATCCATCCAGGTGCGTGTTTCGGATTCGACTTGACAAGCGAATCAAAGAGCATTCGAGCGCGCTTTATATCACCAATCTCAGCGTCCGATTTGATTATGACGCTATCAAGGGATGTGAGATAGCCCTTTGGATCGACAGAAGTCGACGTTCCAGAGGTAGCTGTACCAGAAATCTACAAGTGCGATCAGTAAAGAAAATGAAAATGCTAACGGTAAGGCTCACTTGATCAAGCTTAAGAGATAGAATCTTGTCTCGAGCTTGGCCAATTTCGACAAAGTTCGTCAGAGCACCAGAATCCGCAGGCGTTTCAAATCCTCCAGACTAGGCAAACAGGAAATTAGAATCACGGATGAATAGATAAAACACAGAAAACATGCCTGTTGTTGCCTCACATCCAAAGCATTCTCATACTCTGACTTACTTCGATCTCCAACAATAACACTGTCGGGGACCGCATATGACCTTTCCTCTCTCTTTCTCTTCTTCCTCGTCAAATTTCCGACCTCTGGAATGTTTTCCCATTCCTCATCTGTCACAGCAGTTAAGCCGCGTTTGAGGTCAGCGAATTGTTGCTGAATTTTGGGTCGCTCTGCTCGATGTTTGGCTAGAGCAGCTTGCTCTGCCGCCTCTCTGTAGAAAAAGGAAAAAGACATGAAATCAGGTATTCAGAAAGGAGGTCCGAGACTAACCATGAGACAACCCACCTCCTGGCCCGCCTCCTAGAATCCATAGCGTCGTCAATGCTCTCGTAGATTTTGTCCGCTTCTTCGTCATCTTGCTCGTAAGTTGTGCCAGCAAAAAGACCATATTCGTTGTCGGGATCTTGGAATTGGTCAGGATCAATTTCGACATCTTCACCACGTCTTGCTTGCGCTTCGCTAGATAGAACTTAAATCAGGAAGTTGTCCGAGGTTGATAAAGAAGTTCAACATACGCAATGACTTCAGCAGATGGCCCTTCTCTGGCAGGACCGATATCAGAACGTGTGGTAAATCCAGAAGCACTAACGAGGAAAATTAGTATGAGAGTTTAACCATGGGCAAGATACGTACCCTCGACCAAGACCAGCGACGTATGACGCGGGGGCTGGCATAGACAAGAATGCCAGCTTGTTGGGTTTCTTGGAGGCCATGGCTAGTGAATTCGGAGGAGGAGGAGGTGGTGGTTCTGCACTAAATCCGAGTCGCAAGTCACTAGCGGACCGGCCTTTTGTGACTCGTACGTCACACTCCCTAGATGACATACCTTTGTCCAACTCGGAGATCCCCACTCCCTCCGATACATCAGATAGTGAAGTGTTCCCGGAAGTCTGTCGTAACTCAGGATCGTCTGCGTGCTTTGCAGGATCGCTATGAATATCTCGCTTCATCTGTCGCCCATATCCTGCGTAATAAACTTGCTCTCTTATCCTACGGCCGCGTCAAATGTGAATTGCAGCTTTTACCCCCAATGCCAAATCTGGAGTCACTTAGTTAAGTTCCACAATCATCATACCGTAAGGGGTCTACATCCATCCCCAGAAGGCTGCCGTGCCAACTACCCTGACTTGCGAACTCAACCCATATCGGGCATCCTCCGGCGTCTCAAGAGTGATGCATACCTTCCCCGTTATATCGAAATCAATCAAGCGCCAACGGTGCGCACGGCCACGCCGAGGACAGACAACATTGTGAGTGGCGCGGATCCGGACGACATTACGATCCCTAAGATCTCTATGCAGGATTCCAGTGGCACATACATCGCGCACAAGATCGCGCATGTCACTGCCGACGGCGATGTGAGCAAATCGCCGGTAAAGAAAGACAAAAAAGACCTACTCGAGCTCTTCCTCCTCGCGTTCTCTTGCATAATACATGGGCGTATGTTTTGACAGACATAAGACCTGCTCAACTTCTCTAGCACGAGGACGCATATCAAAGGGTCTGATGGAGAGGATCGCCATTTATTCCATGGTCATCCACTCTTCCAACCAGCTTCATCCTCAAAATATTTCTTAACATCCGGAGAGTCATCAGGAAGGTGCGATCGGAATCTGACTGGGGCGGGTATATCGTGATATTTTCGCAAGGCTTGATATACACACAGCTGCCTTTGGCGTCCAAACATTCTTTCATTGCAAGTGAAGAACCGAAGCAGCGAGGAGTTACGACTCCTTCGTATCTTCTTCACGAACGACTGCTCATAAACCAAGCCTCGCCCAAGGTCCTGCTGTATTTTGGCTTCACTAATTTGATGCAGAAGTCGGGAAGGTTCAAGTCTGCCGTGTTGTTAATGACCAGAGCAGAGTATGCGAGACTGACTCTTCCTTCAGATATGCTACTGGTGAGCTCGAGCTCGAGATGAGCACCATTCTTCAGAAGAGGAAGAGGCGCCCAGCTTTCATTTCGAGGCAAGGAAACGTATTTTCGGACTAGGCGAGGTGCTGGAAACGACTGAGACCGAGAAAGTGTAATTTCTGCTGGATTTTCGTCGGATGAGCCTAGTCCATGTATCGTCAAAGGACTATACGTTGAAATATCAGGCTATCAAGATAGAAATTCGGGTGAGTTGGGCGGATGGAAACAATTAAAAGTCTGACCGAGCATCCTTTGGAACAATTACTGGCATTCAGAAAGTAAGAGCTCATCGTTCCTCCTGAGGGGTGATGCTGGTTGGACTTGAACCAAACTGACCAAACAATCCGGCCATTCAACTCCTGAGTCCTCAGTGGTCAGACCAAATCTCAAGCGGAAGATGCTAATTCTACACCTAATATACAGAGCCAAACCGAGAGAGGAAAAGAAAAAAAAACCCAGTAAAAGGAAACAAACGAAAGGGAAAAACATGGTGAAATAAGTTCAACGAAAATGCACAGAAACCTATTCACTATGAAGAGTTGTGTCGAGTACGTCGCGCCTGATCCCCATATGGAGGTGGTAGTTCCCGTACAGTACCAGCATCTTCATGTTGAAAAACAGCTCCTGTATCAACCGACCCTCCCCTTGCCACCATAGGCGGTCTACGCGCAGTGCCGGATTGCGACGCTTCCAAAAGTTTCCCAGAACGTCTAATGGAAGTCGTTGGGAAATTGACAAATCCCTGGTTGGACGGCGGTCGATCAGTCCTGGATTGCACCCCACGGTCCCCTGAGTAAGGTAAAGCTACCAAAGTAGCGGTCGGCGAGCTTTCGGCAGGGGATGACAACTCAGACCTTGAGTTTTGAAGATCCTGCAATGCCAGCGCCGCCTTCCTTGATGCCGGAAGAGTATGTGATGGTGGTTCTAAGTAGTTGGTGATGGACAACATCTTTGTCTCGGTTCCAATGAACTGAGTTGGAGTGTTTTGGCCTCTTCGGCTTCTGTTTCTTGTCGGCACTTCCGCACGAAATAGAAACCCGCAACTCCCAGGCCGATTATGAAAAGAAGGAGGAGAGTGACTACTACTGCAATGACAACTGCCTGATGGTGCTTCTGAGCTTGACTAGATGCCTTTGCAGCTGCAGCCTGCTGTCGAATTAGGGTCGAATTGCCGCTTGAGCTGACGAGCCCAACGCAGTCCGTATCGTTGCTACCTATCGTGGTCACAATTGGAGTACCAGAAGCCCACCGACCTGTTCTATAATGGGAAATAGGATAAGTTTGACATGATGTAGCAACGTTATTTATACTTACACATCACTAATGGCCGCTATTCACGGGGAATGTTCGTGAATCAGCCATGGGTCAACTTAACATGATAGACCATCACTCACCAACGAGCTGACTGCTGGGATTGGCACGATCAATGAAAGTGAACGTGTCAAGACCAAAAGGCATGGTCACGTTTGTAACGACAGGCGAGTTGGGCTGAAGAAGTGTTACATTGTAAGGTGGGGCACCACCTTCCACCGTCAACCCCCACGGTTGGCAAGTGGTAAGCTTATCCGTAACATTGACAGTGACAGTAAAGGCCGGTGTTGTCTGTGGAGTCACAACACAGTTGGTCGTTTGCCCGGCTAATATAGGATCAGCTGGGTGATGGAATGATACATGAATGTGTTATTACTCACGAATGACTGTCAGAATCTGTGGCGGGACGCCTCCTGCGCTGCCATTGGCGTCAACAACGCTCAGTACCAAATGAGAACCTGTCGTTCTGTCAGTTGACAAAGCTTGGAACAGCGTCATGAATATACTTACCTACGGGCTGAGTGACAGTCCATTTAAGATTATTCTCGTCCGTCCCAATGAACGTGGTCACCGGAGTCGCATCCACTGCGAAAGATATCATGTAATACGGTGGCGTGCCACTGGTAGCGTTCGTGGTGACATTAGCGGATTTTACGACGATGCCTAGTGGCAAGCATGTTGGTATAGAAGTAGATAAAGCCTTGAAAGAGATTATATGATAAATAGACGAAAAGAAGCCATGCGAATAAATAGGCACCTCGTTTGTAAAACCCCATTGAAACAAGCCATGTGTTTGAGCCAGTGACGGCCCTACCAAGCTTGTAAGGATGACCCAGAACGCGAGTAATTGACCAAAAAGAATAGGCATCTTGAAACGAAGGAGTGACACTGAAAGAGCGTGAAAAAGACAGATGTCCAGCACCACCACTGAAATATGGAACAGCAAAGAAAGGGGAAAGAAAAACCGAAGAAGAGAAACAGAAGAGGAGCCTGCTCCTTTCGAAGGAAGCCTTTGAGTGGAAAAGGATCAGTTGGTCAATATACAGCATCTTGAAAAAATGATATTATGATACTTACAACTAAAGCTGTTCGGATGCCAGTGTACTAGTACTGCCCTCTTGCACAACGAAGTGGATGTGCAGAATAGAGGTGAGGCCACCTAACTTGGGTCTAGTCGTGTGAATTTCTGTAGTAAACAGTATGAGAGCTAGAAACTGTCAGTTTCTCTGCATCTGTCAGGTGTATGTCTAGATCAAATGGCTTTAACATATGTTCCGAAGTTAATTTTCCAGCCTATAGTAAAGAAACCAGCTGGCCAATCACGGTGAGCGATAGAGTGTCATTTTCTTCTCGGAGAAGCTTCATCGTGATGGAGATCAAATTCAATCAAATTCATTCTCTTCAGGGTGATGACAGACTCCGTTCCTATACAATTTATCAACATCCAAGAGTCATGATCGTCACCAGCATGCTTAGAGCAAGGTTGTTCTCTTGGACTCCTCCACTATAGCTCAGTCCAGCGCTATCCAGGACGGTAACCATAGAGCGAATTTGATCATGCCTGCTAAATGGGCAGGAGACGGAGACACCGGAGGTTGGTATGGGATACCTGGCATACCAAGTGTTCAATTCTTGACGATCTCCAGTGTGCAACATCAGATGTGAAGCTGGAACAGACAAAAACGATTTGATCCACTCGGAATACAGCAGATATTGGTCTGTGGATATTATATTCATAAGTAAGTTACTTCGACAGGAAGAAGGTATCCTGAAATACGTGTCGTCTTATATTTGAAATGGGGTAGGTCCTTGCGCTTCGTCTTTTATAATCTGCTTGCCCAGGTTTGCGATTTGCTTGGGGACATTGCGTGAGGGGTTCTTCAAGCCGTTGTCAATAGCGGCGAGATTGGGGTAAGACCCTATCCCCAGAGGCACTCTATCCCATGTTATCACCCTCATACCAACACCCGCCAAAACGTGGGCACGAAGGTACGCGACCCAGTGAGCGACTACCTCGGAGTCCGCATCCCAAGCTTTGATAACACGTTTGTGGACCTTTCTTTCAAAGTTCTCCTGCGACTTCTTGTGCACGAAAGGACTCCTTGGTACGGTCCAGAGGGTCCGTTGCGTGGGTAAGGGGACGACCTTTGATATCGGAATGCCCAGTGAGTATGCAGCATGCGTAGCAAAATGAGTGAAAAGATTGAGGAGAGGGATATGGTGTGAGCGAAAGTGAATGTTTGCTACAGGGATGTCGTGTGTTCGTGGATGGAAGAAAGGTTCGTGGACACTGCGACCGTGAATGAGGGTAGCGGCATACTGTTCCTCTGTAAAATCCATTGTGGTAGGGTCTAAAGGTTCGGTGAGGGGGAGCATGGCGGGATCATACTTGCGAACCGGCGCTTTAGGTTCTTGGCTGATTCTAAAAGGACCGGTAGGTGTATTGAATAAATAAATATAATTCATTGGGCTTACTGTGGTACATTGGTATTGGTGCTACTCCATCTCACAGACGCGGCAAGGTATCTGCGAACCGACCGAGTAGCGACTTGCATGGTGGTCGGGAGCCAAAGTATTTTATGTTTCTCACGCTCAGTTTGACCTGCCTTCCCCGTCACCGTCACTGTCGTCCTTTACCTTGAATTCACTCTCGTTTCCTCATTTAACATGTCCTTGGGTGGAAAGCTTTGGATCTTCATGACATACTCTTCATTAGATTGTCAACAGCCCAATACGAAATCGCCTCTCCATAAATATTATTTCAACGGTTATTCCGTGCTGATCACGAACGTGGACATGCAGCGTTCAACAAGTTCAACAACAGCCTTGTGGATGCCATAGCCGCTCTTATTCCATCGCTATTACTATGAATGAGACGTGCAGCTCAGGGACCAGGGAATTTGGCTATGCTGTCTGCCAAATATAGGGCACTTAGACATGGCATCGCCATCGCGAATCCCCTATACTTAATCACACTCTGATACAGGGCTTGCATCGGCACTCAATTTAGGACCACCATGTTACATGCTGCTCTTGATGCCACGGGGCATGTTCATTTTCATACTTGCTATAATTCAGCAGTGGTAAGTCTCGTCGTCCTCTTTATATTTTTTCTCACTCAGAAGTGATAATCAACCACTTCAGAATCTGATACACGTTCCTCAAACAGACGAGGAATATCAAATCAGTATGCGATTTAACAAGCCTTATGTTACCTTCGCTCAATCAGGAAAGTTGCACAGAAGTTCCTTGATGGGTGGAAGCATCCTCACAAAACTAAACCGACCATCAAGAACATCTTCTATGTGGCCTATTCATCGAATGGGCTGACACATCTAGGAAAGTTCAGTGATTACAGGTAAGTCTATTTAATACCACTCCAAATGACTAAAACTAATCCAAAGATGTAAAGTAATAAAGTGGGAAATACCCAGATGCTCTTTCATGGAACTCGTCGAGCATGTAGAATTGCCGAAAGTCCCCACAACGTCACCGCTTGTTCTCGCAGTGACTGTAATCTATGCAATATATTAAGAGGGTCCTATAACATGGAAAGGGCGAAAGGAGGTAATATACACTTCTGCTCACATTCGTTCAGCCGATCTGACAATTATTATACTGTGATCAGCGCGTATGTTCGGTCCAGGAATCTACTCGACTCTTGTTTCATCAAAGGCTGATGACTATTCAACAATATGGACAATGTTTTGCGTACTCGTGTCATGATTGTCAATCATGTTGCCCTTGGAAGATCTAAAACGATGTATGAGGCGTCCCACGATATGCAACACGCACCTCATCTCTACAACTCGGTCAGTCCGTAATTTTTCTCCGTATCTGAAGTGCCTTTCAAACTTTACTAGGTCACCGCCGCGACGTATCCTGAAGGCGGTAAAGTAAATTATCATGAGGCAGTTGTTTATCGGGAAGACGCGATTTGTGCGAATGCGATTGTCGTCTATTCGATTTGAAGTCATGGTGTGGTATGGACATCTCAGTAGTAGGGACATAGTATGGGTAGTAACATCGAATGTCATCATAAACGACGAGGCAAAAGATTGAAAAATCCATGAAATACCATGCAAAATACAGGCAATGACGGAAGGATAAATACAAGGGCGCTGCACGCCCTATGTGGCTCTTCACTCGAATTGCTTTTCAAGATGCTGCCTAATAAGGCTCGATATTTCTCGCTTGACAGCAAGAGGCACGGAAGCTTGATATTTCTTTAGTAAATAAGTTAAAGAAAGACTACGAAAACTCATACTCTCTGCACGAGGAGCAACTTCCGCATGAAGCGTGGAGAACGAAAGCGGCTCCATATTTCTTGCCAGCTCTGAAAAGACGACATTAGTTCTCAATGGAGTAAAAATAGTCCACATGAGCTACCCTTGCTCTTGTGATGTACGTCGTCCGTCCACCGCTCTCGTTGAGCTTAGCCGCCATGGCAGCACGTATCCTGGTCCAAATTCATAAACAGTTTTCGAGGTCGGAGAAATTTTTATTCTTACTGTTCCCATTCTCCGGTCTCGACCAATCTACGACGGATTTGGGCGTAGAGAGTATCAATGGAATCTGCGTGAAGCATGAGCCAACTGGATTGGGCATGGAAATAAATTAGTGGCATAATAAAGGCATAGACGGAAGATACTTACATCTCGAGGCAGGTGTTTCAACGAGTATCCCGGCCTTTGAATTCCTGCCCTAGGTCACTGAGCCACAAAAGCGCTGAAGGAGGTAAATGCTTCCGTAGCACCGCGGAAGACAGTACTGGGCAAAGCGGTCAGAAAGGCTGGTATGTTGATTGCCCAGAAAGGAACACCACACACCTAGGTATTCTCCCGCAAGCTCTCCTTTAAACACCCTGCCAGATTGTCCTTTGTAAGGAGGAGTGGTTGTGTTCACTCTCGACGTCGACTAATTAGGCCGAGGCCGATGAAGGTACCCGTGAGAATATTTGTCAGCGGCCAACCAATTTGCAACTTGCCTGCTCCGAGTCCCCAATCAATTCACGACCACCACCACGAATGTCCTCTCTCGATAAAGATCCGTTCTACCTTCGGTACGTGAAGTTGCTATAATGTTTCGATTGCTATACTCACATTTAATATCAGATACTAGTAAGTTTGCAGCACCATTGTCGATCTCTTGAACCAACCCCATTTTGCAGCACCGGTCATTCTGGGAAGCACGGCCATGAGTTTTTAGAGTTCGAATACTCGCATGGTCGTCTTCGATACGCGAATAACTCCAACTACCGAAATGACAGTCTTATCAGGAAGGAAAGTGAGTTGAGACTTTGGCTGCTCAGGTTGTCGGTAGCTGACGAGGGCCTTTTCTCAGTGTGGGTTGGCCCACTTGTAGTGAAGGAATTGAAACGTATTGTGGAGTCAAGTGAAATGACAAAGTAAGAGTTTATTCCTCGTTATTTTACATCGCCAATCACAAAGTTGTGCCCTGCAGAGAAGATGACGCTAACTGGCCCAAAAAGAACATTGTCGGAAAACAGGAGCTCGAGATCCGCATAGGAAACGACCACATTGCTTTTGAGGTATACTTGAACAGTTGCTTTTGGCTTTAATAACCTGACTCAGTCTGCTCTGCTTCTTTGACAGACGGCTAAAATCGGTTCCTTGGTCGACATCCAGGACAGTGAAGACCCTGAAGGTCTCCGTGTCTTCTACTACCTTGTTCAAGACTTGAAGGTACGATGCCTGTGATCTTTTCAATGATAGAGCTTAGGTTTCCCCCCACTAGTGTCTGATCTTCTCCTTGATCTCTCTCCACTTCAAGATCAAGCCTATCTAAACTTATGGTTCAAGTCAAGACGGAAAAGTATGTAGTTCGTGGACTTTTTAGTTGGTAGGACTGGCTGTAACGTCCATTCATTGTGTGAGTATCTGTTTTAATCTCGAGCTTATGCAGCAGGTCGACTTACGTCTTGAACCATATGTCCAGTAGAGCCCGGCTATCAAGTCCTTCCTTCAAGAAAGCCTGCATATTCCTAGGCAGGTAATGCCTTTATCTCCCATTCTTAGTTTATGTGTTAATGATGAATCCGCAGTACTTCATAATGAAATATCTTCATTCCTGTAGTCTGAAAGTTGTTAACTGAGCCCTCGAGCTTGATTAATGCTAACGTGGTTCCCATCCGAGTATCCGGTTTATATTTTTGTCTTCCATATCCGCGCTTCTCCTACTTACTGCCGTTTTGTTTTGTCTTCGACATCGTGCTGTCTCTTCCCGCGGTCTCCGTTCCTCGTCATTCTCTAAGTCATAGGGCATACTTGGCATCGTGCTAAATTGATTCTGATCATGCCCAACAATGTTTCCATCGCGTACAATATGTACAAATGACTGCTCTTTTCGGTATTTTTCGAGGTTCGACCATGCGAACTGCCATGGTTACCTCGTTTCCAGCGGGACTATCAAAGCCCAGCATAGGGAGCATATACATATCTGCTTCAACACCGCAGCACGCTAGCCTCTTCTTTCCCCCGTTCTGCTCTCACCAGGCGATTTGTGTTAGCCTGCCCCATCCACTTGCCTCTCAAAAGTCTTGTTCATTCCTCTGGCTTATGGCATCCCCAAATAGATTCCGCCCATCCGACAGGTCGCAGGACTCGCGATCGCCATCATCCCAGACGACGACACCTACATCTGCCACGTCGTCTACCGCTGCTGATATAGAAGCATGCGCGTCGTTTCTGGAAGAGGTCGACGAATGGCTTATTAGAATCAACAAACGCGTCGCTGAGCTGGAGCATCGGCACAAGAAACACCTTTCTGGGGATGGTTGGGAGTGGATGTCTAAATATCCGGGAGAGCGCCGCAGGTGGAGGAAGGGGGCGATGGTGAGTGTCGATCAGTTTTTTTTTCTGACGTTCCGATAGTGTTTATTGATCATCTTGTCAGACCGCGTAGTATCTCAACGACACCCGAAGGCGGATGTGCGAAAGAAATAGAACAATAACTCGACATACGGTCCGATGCTCCATCTGCGCTTCCCATTCTACTTTCTTTCAACGACTACTTTTTAATATACCTTATCACTGATATTTACTTTTCTCCGTTGACGATAATGCAGGGTCCTTACTTACTATTCCGAAAATTCCTTCTTTACGCCACATAGAGTAATTTTTTTAGGTTGTACGTGTATGAAGTCATCGATATGTAATCTCTCTCTCACAACTTGGTCTTTGGCCAACGTCATTTGGCATCGAATGTTCGTTATTCGTTATTCTATGAAAAGGATTGGGCTAAGCGCTACGGACACATCTAAAATGCTATGAAGGGAAATGCTAAGCTAAGTAAGGACAGGACGCGTTGGAGATACGAGGGTTCGAAGAGGTGGTGTATCTACCACTCAGTGGTCGATATCAGTGCTAACATCTAAGTACCAAGATCCTAAGAAAAGAAAATGCATGATTGGCTGATTGTGATTCTAAAACGGGATGTAAAAACTACAGGGAAAGCAGTGAGAAACATGATGCTGAGAAAGAAGGATAACCTGAATGAATTGTACCGCTGAATGTGAAATGTGTCTGTAAAGGAAATAAATAGCAATAACCAAACCAAAGGTAGCAAACCAAGCAATCAACGTTCAACACTGAGCCGCGCCGAGCGCCCACTCGCGCCTCAGCTGTTCAGCCCAAGCCATCATAAAATATACAATCCCAGCAGGCAACATACACTTCACGCTCACCTCCTTCCAATCCCACCTACGCCCGCCCCACTTCCCACCCCACCGTTTCCAATAATTGCGTCTAATTTCCTCTGTCGTGGTACCTCCTGACCCTGCAAGTCGGGTCGACTGCCCCCCTCATCTTTCTTCTCCCACCACAGGTTACTCGTCACCCAGAGCTGGATGCTGCGACTAACGCATGTGGTGGTGCCGATCACGGCCCAGCAGATAACCGGTCGCTTTTCATGTTCAAGGATGTTGAGTGTTAGGTGGGTGGCGGGCCAGCAAATGCCTTGGAGTGCTAAGAGGCGCACGAGCGTCGATAGTGGTGGATAGTACAGCTTCCACCGTGTTAACAATCCTGTAGCGAGACAGAGGCATTGATACCCGGTAAGGATCGACTGTACCAGAGAATTGAACCAATCGAAACCACATGTAAATGAGAAAAAAAAAGATAACCAAAGAGATATGTCAGCAATTATCTCGGAGATGGGTGGATAACGCCTATGCATCTACTCACCCAGAGAACGGAAATGAAAAAGTCCACGCGTTCGGGAGGAGGTCTTGCATTAGGGATCGCCTTATCGTAGACCGGCGGGTGGTATATGTGGTATATATTATAAAGGGTTCCAAAGATAGCAGGGACAATCGAGAGCAGACGGGAGAATTCGAAAAGAAGCGGCGTTAGCCGCTGTTCGAGCGTGTTGGGGGGAACGAGTGGACCAGACGACGGGATTATGCGGGCTGTTGGCAGATGGCGCGACTAGAGTGGGTAGAAAGACTGATTTAGCATGGTTTGGTGAGATAAAAAGACAAGAAAAACAAGGTTAAGATCAAAGAAAGTGTCGAGTGTATTTCAAAGCATTCGGGGTGCGAATTGAAGAACAAAAGAGGGTTCGGTCGATAGAGAAGGTTCTGGCAAATAATTCTGCAGAAAGAAGAGTGGGATCGAGAACTTACGGGCTCATCCGTTTCTGTTTCGGTCTCGCCTGCACATTGCATGCCCGGAGTAGTGCATATAGGCTTGTCCCTAACCCGGGATACGTTAGCGGATGCCAGACCAAAGATACGGCTGCGCAAGCTTTGGGAACTTCCAGACATGGGTCGAGATGTGTTCCCAAGCCTTGAAGTGTAAATCATGTCGTCTTCGTTCCTCTCGTCTTCAGTATCAGAGTTAAGATTCATGTGAGACGAAAGTGGTAAAGCTGGCGAGGGATAAGGGTGTTTCGAGTAAGGAGGCGGTAGGATTTGTGAGTCGTAAAGCAGTGGAGACGATACAGATTTTCGAGAAAGAAAGGCGGTACTAGATCGAGAGGTTGGGATTGGATAGACTTGAGCTGGGATGAAAACAGTCTTGGATGATGGAGAAGTTGATGAGGCGTTTGACGAAGAACGCGTTCGCCTAGGAAGCCTGCGCCTCGGTTTGTAGGGCGGTATTATCTGGGACGAGGCAGGGCTCTCCGAGTCACTAGAGTTGTTGTAGAACGGTCTTCGCTCCACAGGCTTTGTGAAGGTTGGAGAAGTTTCCGCCAGAGTTGGACGACGGCGAGTGGGCAGACCAGAGGTATGGACAGAAGGGGCAGTGTTCACTGACTCCTTGTATGATTGACGACAAGTGGCAGACTTGGAAGCATGAGCAAGGAAGGTGTTTTCAGTTCTAGGAGAGAGGAACATAGTGGAGGGTAAGAAGAAATAAAGTCGAAAAGGCTGTAAGATATAGGCGCGTACCTGACAGGAATCTGCGGGCTGTATAAGAAAGGGAGATAAGCGACGACGGAATAGCGAGTATGTTTCTCGGAGAACATGCATCCCCTCTTTCCAACTCCGCCAGATCCTCATCTCGGGGCCTTCCTGCATTTATCTTATCTCTCCGAACCCTATTCTATTCATTTCGCTGCTCCACTAACAGGTGTATCTTAATTATGACAAATAACATTGCGTCCATTTCATATCCATCATCCCGCTTCAGCTCGCTATGGCAAGAGCGGAAATTCTGCAAATCAGGAAAATAGTCCCTAAATCAGTAGTGACGTCGAGGGTTGCTACAGAAAAAGATTCCCTCTGTGGCACCCTCTTTGCGGCTCAATCGGATTCAATCTGTTTTGTTCAGAGGAGTCAAGACCCTTGGAAGACCCTGCAATGAAACCGCGGTGCCTTTTCTATAAACCGCCATCCACGTTTCTATATTTGCATTAAATTGGTTTTAGACTCTCTTAAAAGCCATTTGCATCGGAGGAAAGATGGCTTTGAATTAGGAGTCCTTATTTCTTCGAACATATACCTTTTCTGCGGCGTACTTCGTGTGCTCTTTCCCCTGGCCCAGGTTTCTGTGATCTAGTAAGAAGAGAGATCGCGGGTCCGAAGCAACTGATGCGCTTTCTAGCAGCGCCTTCGTTCATGGTACTTGCGATACAGATGACGCGCCACAAAGTTCACAGGGGTCATCGTCATTTATGCGTGCGTTACGAGCCGAACTCGAAGAAGCTAGGACTTCGTCAAGAAATGGCAAGCCATGAACCCTCTTCTTGATGTCATGAGATCTGATCAGCTTCGTTAGCCACATATCCGAAGCGCCTAGCCTGTAGTTAGGATGTGAGGACATAAATCTTGAACCATGCATCGAGTCTCGGCGATGAACGCCCGCTGTTAAATCCAGAATCAAGAAAGCGTAGAACAAGGGTATTTAATGTCCATTGTTTTCCCGAGGTATGTCGACAACAATAAGCTTCTCGCTCAACTTATGGCATACCCAGAGCTGCCACGGGTGGGGTCGTCATCAGCAACACAAAGAGGAGGACCAAAGTGAACGTGAGGATAACAAACATAGGTTGCAAGCCAGAAATTCAATGAGTTTTTCGTCCGGGTGAGCCAGAAGTCAATAAAAAAGATTTATGAAGCCCAGAATGACGATAAAAATGTTTTCCTTAGGCTCGGATTTATGAACTGGAAATTATGGAAGTGCCACAGCATTTTCTTGTTCAATTCTGTCAGGAGCCCATCAGAATTCGAGGACAACTTGTGCCCAGTCGGTTACTGGAAAGGAGGGGAACTTCGAGCGCCCATGGATTTGTGAGTGAAAATGAGGATATCAACATGAAAATTTGACATTGCAACTGGTAGTGTTGTCGTTGCGGGTGCAGCTTGACGGAGGGACGGTGGACCTGAAGACACGGCTTGATACGGAGACAAGGGGCTAAAATAGGGAAAGACGCGCCGGATTAGGACGAAAGCCGAGAAGCCGGTGCTTACTAAGACACGCGTTGCTGAAGGGTGGCTGGTTGGTTTTCTTGTCTTTTCTCCGTTTTATTCTCTTCCCATCATCATGTCCGCAATGGACTACACCACTTTCGCTGGAAAGTACCGCCTTGCGGAGGAAATTGCCAACGGTGGTTGTGGTCAGTTCCTTTCTTTTACTTTCTTTTACCGATTTCATGGTCGATCTGAGGTTCGCTGCTGTTCAGGGACTGTCTATTTGGGTGTTCATACTGTGGCGGGCAAGGAGGTCGCGATCAAAGTTGAGCCTGCCGTCGCCAAGTATAGCCCTCTCAAGCAGGAGTCTAAAATATATAAGACTCTTATGGGAGGTACTGGGGTCCCCTGGATAATGTGGTCGGGACGACAAGGGGATTATAATGTCATGATCATCGACCTACTCGGACCTTCGCTAGAGGATCTCTTCAAAAGGTGTAATCGTCACTTTTCTCTCAAAACCGTTCTACTGCTGGCAGATCAATTGGTACGTGCTACATCTATCAGTCTTATCCCCCTGCTGCCATTAACCTAACTTGTATGCCCACAGATATCGCGTATCGAGTTCATTCATACGAACTCCATTGTCCATCGCGACATTAAACCTGCAAACTTCGTCATGGGCACAGGCAAGGCTTCCAGTATGGTCAATGTCATTGATTTCGGACTTGCGAAGAAATTCCGGGACTCGAAGACCTCAACACATATTCCTTACAAGCAAGATGACTTTCATGGTGTGGGGACCTCCTTGTTTGCCGCCATCAGTACACATCTCGGTGTTGGTACGTGCATGATTTTTTTTGATATCCCCCTTCTGGTGCCATGAATTAATTTACTGTTCATTTCAGAATCTTCTCGACGCGACGATCTCGAATCCTTGGCCTACATGCTCATTTACTTCCTTCGTGGAACCCTTCCCTGGCGGAAAGTCCGTGCACCTGTAGAACCGCCCATTATAACGGATGCAACCCCTTCGGAACAAGAACATATCCAACAACACTATAACCCCGTTTCTGCTACTTGGGATATGATCCGCGATGCCAAGATTGCCAACGAAGATACACTAACGCTAGGCCTTCCGCCAGAGTTTGATGTTCTCTATCGTTACGCCCGAACTTTGGAATTCGATGACCTTCCCGATTATGAAGGGCTCAGGAAGCTCTTTAGGGGCTTAGCCGAGCGTATCGGGGTTGAATACGATGGTATTTACGATTGGACTATTCCCCCAAAAATGCTGGACATGGCGATGGCATGGCCGTCGTACTATCAGCGAAGGTAGTGGAAGTGGCGGAGGCAGGTATTGTGAGGCGTGCAATGCCCGGCGGCGGTAGGGGTTGCTGTTGCCATTATTGCGCGGCATGAAAAATAGGAGAGGCTGTAGGTCACCCTTTTTGGACTAACATCATCACTCGTAACTCATTTTCTATTTTTTTTGTCTCGTAGATGCTACTGGCTTCTTCTAGGTCGTTTCGTTGCTACGAACTTACGACACGTCATGTCACCCCAAGGCTTCATATTTATGCGGCCTAATACGTTCTTCTCATCAAGACCTTGCAGCTCAGGATATCAGGATCGCCATTCTGATTGAAACTGGCCTCTTGCCGTTCCAAGTCCATTCGGACGCTATTTTTTCTCAACCCCGCCTCCGGAGTCGTTTGCATACTTCTAGTCTTTCCACGACTCTGCATCGAGGTAGCCCGTTTCGCCCGGCATCCAGATTTTCCTTATGCTGTAAGTCTTTCTTTTCTCTCCCAAGCAATTGCAGGAAGGAATCTGACTTTACTTTTTTTTTTTGAAGGTGACCTCCTTGCTGCTGCTGTGTGCTGCTCGTTGCATCAGCGGACTTCTACCCCTCCTCTCTTTTATCTTTACATTTATGTTACCTTTATGACATTCGTTTCGTTATCGTCTTGCTTTGCTCATTGCTTTCGTTCTTGGATGCATTACCACGGATGTATGTAATACCATGTACTATGTGTTTTTACCTATGGGTTGGACCTTGTATGCTAACAAAAAACGTGCCATTATGTTTAATTATGCTTGTTGACATTCTTCTGAATCTTTGCCTGTGTTATCTTTATTCAAGGTGTTCGTAGTGTGTGTTCGTAGTGTGCGCTCTAGAACGGTCATCAACGACTGACGAGGTAACTCCGACATATTTCTATTTTGATTTCGTACTACCACCACCTTCCCCACTTTGGCCTTCTCCCTCTCAAACCACGAGACAAAACGTGTTGGTAAGTCAACAGCAAGCATGGGAAAAGCTTTTTGACATTGAAAGAACTTTTGCTGATTGTACCACGCCAGGACTATTTGTGACTTTTCTTGGGCTGCTTTACTCTCGCTTTCCTTGGACCTTCTCACTTGACTTCAACTCACCTCTACAGACGCGATGTCTACTACGGCCGCTCCTACGCTCACATACAATGCGCAAGAACGCGTGCTCTGCTACCATGGGCCTCTCATTTACGAGGCGAAGGTGTTGAAAACGAAAAACTTTGATGAAACTTCGACATCCACGGGAGTCGTTGGTCCCCACTACCTTGTACACTACAAAGGGTGGAAACAGACGTGCGTGACATTCTTTGCTGTCCACGCAGAACCGTTGCGGGTTGAGCTTCGACGTTTCAACCTGTGACTACTTTTCTTGCGCTCGTTTAGAATGCTAAACCGCGCTTTTTCTCTTATTTGCTGTAGATGGGATGAGTGGGTCCCCGCGAGTCGTTTGTTAAAACACTCGGAAGCCAACTTGGGCCTTCAAAAGACCCTCCTGCAGCAAAATCAAGCGACAACAACGACCCAATCAGGTTCTGCGTCGTCCAAAGTGCATAACAGGTCAACAGCTGGGGCAAACAAGGATAGTATCAGCACCAGGGCGGGCGCGAGGAAGGATGGGACGCGTGGCACGAAGAGGGCTCGAGAAGAGGTGAGACTCTTTCACCACATTTTTTCGCCTTTCTGCTTTGTCAGTTTGCTCAACATCGGCTGCTCTTTAAGGATGAAAGTACGAAGAAAATTGACATGAAGCTCAACGTGCCTGAGGTTTTAAAGGCAGTCTTGGTTGACGACTGGGAAGCAGTAACTAAAAACCAGCAGGTAAATGTCTTCGTGGTTCTCTTTATACTTCCATACGACTGATGGTGTCATGGGTAGCTCGTAACCCTTCCACGAGAACCTCATGTTCGAGATGTGCTCTCTGGGTTTGCTGAGTACGTTCGGACAACAAAACCGGCGCAGTAAGTTTTCTCTTGATAGATCGCTATAACGACGTTCTGACTCCCGCATTCGTGGCAGTCTGAAAGAGCCCAGCCTTGTCATACAAACCGTCGTGGATGGCCTCCAAGTATACTTTGACCGTGCGCTTGGTAGTAACTTGCTGTACCGCTTTGAGCGCGTTCAATATGCCGGCGTCCGGAGAGAGCACTGGACCGGACCTCACGTTATCGTCGGAACGGAGAAAGAGATGAGCTTGATTTACGGGGCGGAGCATCTGCTTCGAATGCTTGGTGAGCAAAGGACTACGTCGAGTCTTATCTTCACTCTTATCTCGTCTTTCCAGTGACTCTCCCTCAAATGATCGCCGCTACAACGATCGACCCCGATTCTGTCGTCCTCATACGTGATTACACGAACGAATTGCTGAAGTGTGTTCACTTTAGCCTGTGTTTATATTTTCACGGCTAATTTTTTCCCCTAGTTATATGGCCAAAGAGAAGGATCGAATATTCCAGCGACAGTATGAAAATGCACCGCCTGAATATCAGAACGTTATTAGATCATGATATATATGTTTTTCTTCTGCGTCTTTCTTCGTATGTACCTTTCTTCTTCGACTTTCTTTCTTTTCTTTTGTACCTCAAATGTGAACCTGTTTCCCCTCATGGCTGCGAAGCAGCATCGACATCGGTCACATCCCAAAACCTTCCCTGCACGTTTTGGGCTCAAAACTATATAGGAGTCATCGAATGAGTCAAGCGCGTTGCATATTAATATTGTAACTTGTGTTGGATCGAGAGGAAACTCCTAGGCACACCTATTCCAAGTGAAATTTTTGATGGGCCCCAGACTTCTTGAAGCTCGGGTTGAGACGTGCTGCACTGTTTGTTGTGTTTAAGGCCCGTGAGTACGTGAAATCGACCTGGAAAATTACAAGAATTTCGATGCACCTGATCTTGCTTGTCCTCGAGCGGTCCTCAACGAATTCTTGACGCCAAGATGTCAGCTATTACCCTATGGTGTCAAGACTATCCAAGAAACTTTGTTTGAAGGGGACTTTCAAACTACCTGGGCGATAAATCAGCTGAGGTTCGTTGTCTGACCTATTTCCTGTAGAAACTCGAGCTGAGTATGCACCGAACCATGCAGGCTGCGTACATTTTAACCTACAGGACTTTCTCGACGACTTTCCTGACAGCGCCATTTCCAAACGAAATCAACACCTACTTCCAAGGCCAAACAATATTGTCCAGTAAAATATTGGACATATAATATGACCTTTTCCTGTCCCCAAAAGATTTCTTGGCCCTACCTCTTGGGCAAACGCAAACGTCCTCGAATCTTGACTCGGCCGCGACCGGAGTACGACTGCCATCCATCAGCATACCCATTGTTCGTGGCTACAACCTCTCCTGCTGTATGGATCGAACTAGTCCCTGCAACTGGAGTACTACGGCCTGCAGGTTAAGGCACTAGACTGCAATTACTAAACAGTGGAGGACTGGCTTAGATTCGGAAATTCATCATGATTTATACAACTTCAAATGGATAAACAAGTACAACAGTAATACACGATGATCAACGGAATAAATGCCTCGATATTTGGATTTAGATGACCAATTTGAAGAATCCCTGATCAAGAAGACTGTGCAGCCAAACGATCGTATGCCTATTCTGATGTAAGTTGTATTTCTCTAGCTTGGTCAAGATAAACTTACCTCTCTTGCCTTTGCACGAGGGTTCGTGAAAGTGCAAGAGTCCTATCTGGGAATACGTGGATACACCCAACAGGTTTGTCGAGTCCATTGGCATCCATACCATAGGCATCTACAGTGTAGTGTGGCCTAGATTCACTTTTTGATGCATGCTCCTCCCTTCTAAAAGAATTTGAAGGGAATGCATCGTCAAGAAACAGCTACTAAGGTGGAAAAGAGGATTATATCTTACATGAGGATGTATCCCCTTGGAGTGACTCCAAGTTCGCGTGAGATTTGCTCCCCCTTTGCAATGATGACTTCTTGAACAAAGGTCGAAATTCCGGTAATGAGGTCTTGGTTTTTACGACTGGATAAGAGGAATGCATATCTGCCGAACAAGGACATGTTAGATTCTGAAGGCTGTAGATATTTCAAGGGGGGTGCATATTGTTTCTCTCAGAGGTCGATCAGCTCCTTATAACGTCCTCCAGACACTTCAAGCCCAGTTATTTACTGACTCTTCTCCATTTTGATGGCTACATGCAGCATCCACAAGCCAACGTCCTAGTACGCAACCATATGCACTTACCAGTCTTCCATTTCCAGAAAAATATTACCGGCCATGAGGCCATAATAATGATGGAAGTTGGACACACTAGGGTTCATTTACGTTTTTTCATCCGACGTTTCATTGCCGGGAAATTAGGAAAAGGGAAAAGCACATATTTCGTGAGAGGACATCATCGTAAAAATATTTTGATCGTCCTTTACTCTTGGCAAATTGATGAAGAATGGTATATTCTACACGTTGTCGTTATGTGTGCGACTGGGCTTTGTCAATCATTGGCTAACTAGAAGGAGGCTTTTCGAAAATTGAACGATTTGATCATTCTCTTATCTTTCATGGAGTATCTATTCGGATCAAGTCTGTAATCTGGGCGTTGCTTGGGCGCTGTATGCCCTGAGTATATCGATCTTGAGTTTATTATCTGCTGACTGAACTTTGAAGTGTGGGTCCAGTGCCGCACTCGGCACCCACCTGCTACAGCTGATTAGTAGTTATATTTAGTTATAACCCACAATGACAAATCAACCACAACAGAGCACTGGAGGCGTACCCAGGGTAACTGAAACGAAGTCCCGCAGGTATTAGTGCTGTACATCCATAAATCTGTGAACTTGTCCTTCGAACACGGCTTGTTCCACTTGGTCAACTTATCCATTGAAAAGTTAATGAACTCAATACTGTCCCTTATCGACCAAGTCTTCGGCCGGGGTGACGCGTGACCGACTTTCACCAACTCTTCAGCTCTTCGGAGGCGAAGAGGACGCGTGACGAAGAAACCAAACTCTTCTCTTGTGCCAGGAATTTAGGGGAGGAAACCCAATATCCTTGGAAGCATACTTGGACCTGCTCAAGGATGCAAAACTATGCAAGAATTTGAGCATAAGGAAAATTTTTGGAATTTTAATTGAATTTATAACTAATTTTAGACGATATGTCACTCTCTTCGATGTCGCAAAAGACGCGTGACATTGGCCGATATCTCTTCTCTTCGGGGATCCTTGTGACGCGTGACCGAAGAGATGGTCGAAAAGCCACAGTAAATTAATAATCCGATTATGTATGACTAGCTTTAAATCCACTTTGAATTGAATATCCCATCTTATGTTCATGATAGGGTAGTACATACAGCATCGTACAGCACTACTCCAGAACAATTAGATCAGCGCGTAATTTTTTCCAGCTCGATGTAGCGTGGCAAATTGTTTCTTTATATATGTATTGATGCACCGGCATTTCCCGCCTACTTTAGTTAGAAATAGTCACAGACTTACGGTGGATGGCCTACCACCATGCTTAGGCCCAGCCACACTCTTCAAGTTCTCAAAACGCTTTCCACCATTCAATATCGAATGTATTCGACGTCTCCGAGGTACCCTGACCAAATTTTTTCTAATGGCTTTATTCCACTTCCACCACCTTGGCCAAAACCAACCTTCCCGTCAATGTGGTCCGCTTCATCTTCGCTGCCATGGAAGGAGTCCATGGATAGCGACAAGAGACTCTCCTAGTACTTTCGAAACTCCAGTCAACTCTCCGTTTTGTCCACAAACGAAAAATACTCTGGCCGGTTGAAGAATCTATTGCCACCAAGTACGTATGGACAGTCGTCTACTACCTCACTCACTAAACGCGTTATTTATTATTTTTGTAGCCTCCCACCAAATGAATACTTGAAGATGTTATTAGGGCCTATTCCACAGATTTTCAACCAGTTGCACTCTCCAAAGGCGCTGAAGGCGCCTATGGAATACGTACCGATCGCTTTTGGTCAATGTGAGTGCCCCTCAGGTCTTTTTATCCTTTAAACTTACATGCGGTAGCAATCTATGGGGCAACATTCAAAGCTGAAGACTTCCAAAAGCGGAATTGCAGTGCTCCAATAATTATATCTCTGGTCAGAGAGACAGTCGTTCTTGACAATTCCGATTATCTAATAGCGTGTTCTAATAGCTCGACGATATATTTGATTCGAACGGAAATGTCTCTTCGTGCGTTAAATATGCGCTTTCGAAAGCTCTAGAATACAATTCATCAGTCCCCTCAATCATTGTATCAAACTTCAAGGATCTTGCTGTCTTTTCCCCTCCCTCGTGGAACCGTCTTGAACCCGTATTTGAGAGGGTATCGACGACTCAACCACCTTTGGCTCTTAGAGTCATATCCACAGCATATCTACTTGAAGCACTCCCTGTTGGAATTTATATTGACCTTCCTTCTCCCGACCTAGAATTTGATGAGGACCTCATTCTTCCGCAAGGACCTCCCCAAGATCCAAATCAACCGTTACTTGCAGATGACCAGGTATTTGTAACCTGCTGCCGTCATTCCGACTTCGATCTTGCAACATTGGTTCGGGATCGCGCAAGGGCGCTTCAATTTTTCCGCTGGCATAAACATGTACAACAGCGATACTCCAGGCCCGTTGCTCATCCCAATGACCGGCTTACTGGTGTGACGAATGAAGTCGGTCAGATCTTTGTAGATGTTCGACCCATTTATCCGTTCGATGCCTCAGAAATTCCAGCAGAGACGGCGGCTCATCTTAAAGCAGTACAACGCGAATCATCACTCATGACCGCTGGAATCGAGGAATCTTTCAAGCAGAGCCAAAAATTTACGCTTAAGATCCAAAGTGTCTTGGCGGAAGGCACTGAGCGCAGCATCTGCACTGTTTATCGCTGTCAGATCACTTCAATTGATGATAATGTCGTGTCATCTCCATCTCTCTGCCTGAAGCTGTTTGACGACCGATTCCAGCAGCTAGAAAATCCCAATGAAGATAACGATCTCGATGTAGCTCGTTGGTTTGATCGAGTTGTAATAGCTGAAATGTACGCCCTCAATGAAGCATTTGCTTATGATAAACTTCGTCCAGCCCAAGGGTCGGTTATTCCATGGTTCTATGGTGCTCACCAGGTCAAATGCACATTTTCTACCTGGAAGATAATATGCTTACCCTCCTTCAATAGTTTACGCTGCCTGACGGGACCGTTCTTTATGGTCTCCTCATTGAGTACATCGAAGGATGGGAGCTTGCCTCCGATTTCACGCGGGAGTTGAGCCCCGGTAGGCAAATAAAATTGGTACGGCATCACAGTTGTCACTGCAAGAAGTAACTTAGTAGAATATTCAGATCCAAAGTTGTCGTCACGCAGTCCGTGTTCTCGATGTGGGCGATGTCAGTCAACGGGACTGGCATGACGGTCAAATACTCCTATACACCAATCCAACAACAAAGCTTGACCATGCAGTCCTGATCGACTTTGCTTCAACGACACAAACGTGGCAACCAGAGGAGTTGAACTACATCTCAAACTACTTTGGTCTCTTTCAAGTCCTACGAGGTGTGACAGGAGATCCAGGGTTTGATCGAGAGCTCGTAATGAAACATTACGGAGAACCTGATGATTGGGATCCCGTTCGCGCTTACATGCCTATACAACCAGGAGGTAGAGAAACGAGGGTTGTGAAAGCTAGGGATATGTTTCCCTATATTTTATCTGCTTAACCCTATACCACCTCTCCCCAACCCCCTCACATCTCACCATCCGCATTCGCGATGAAGAATCATGTATCTTTGGCTCTTCCTCCTTAATCTCTTCACTCTGCTCCACCTTCGTCGAGTCAATAATGTGAACCTGTTCCCCAATGACATCCCATACGCGTCGCAGTAAGCAGCAAGGAAATCGGTCCCTTGCACCCAGCAGCTGTCAACCCCTGAGTCACGAGAGAGGTTTGGTTGAAATACGCCAGATTGAAATACAAAACCAATCACTTGGTTTGAGTCTTGATGAACGCATCATGAGAGCAACTTCCATCCTTAACTCAGAAAGGGGCAACAAGTAGATCTGCTTGTTGGTGTCTTGACAGGAAACGGTCCAATACTTACTCAAACCCTCAGTAGCATTTTGGCAGCAATTTTATACCATCGTCTTTTTCGCCTCTTGGGAGGGGTTTAGACAAAATGCATCTATTTTCAGATGAAGTCGCTCTTCCATGTCCAAGAACACATAGAACAAGTATGGCAATCACTGGCATCCTTGGAGCGGAACCACTGAAGTCTATAGATAAAGACTCCAAATACACTTGACTACCCTCAATCAAAAGCCGTCATGTCCTCCGTCTTCAGTCAGCCCTCCAAGTCACCCACAACGTAGTCACTTCGTTTTTGGCTCTAGAGAAGGTCAAACCAAATGCTACCATCCATGCCGCAGAGGTTAAAGAAGATCATCCCGACAAAACTGGGCCTTGAAGCTCGTTGAAAAGAATATACTCGTGAGTATATATGGTGCTCTCCCGTGGTGACCAGCCGCCGATGATCGCCATGTGGATTGGTGTGCCTGGAGCCTCACCACCCCTTGTAATTCGCATATCCCCCCTACATCAAAAAGTATGAGGAGTTCAAGGCCAAGGGTGTCAGTGAAAGTTATGCCTTCACTGTCAATGATGCGTTCGTCACAAAGTAAGTGGACTGAACAGGTATAAGTCTTTGTACGATTGTGAATGCCTAACACCTTAAATTAGAGCTTGGAAGGATACCTTGCTCCGGTGGAACTCGTGAGTACAGTTATATGTCATAGTACATCTGTTGAATGCTTCCAAAGTGATCCATTTTATTGCGATGATAAAGCTGCCTTTGTGAGCTCGCTTGGTCTTGTGTTTAATGCAACAGACTTGCTTGGAGGACCAAGGTCAAAGGTAAGTTTCGAATCCATGGATAATGTATGCAGCAGTTTGATGAGTTGTAA
>JADNYJ010000213.1:0-62084 GCA_015501075.1 Gymnopilus junonius
GATAATAATGTAATGAAACGATGATGAAACAAGGGGAATTGGAAGGGGATGATCATCATAGAGTACTGCGGAAGGGATGATGATCAGAAAAGAAAGATTGTCCTTGTACAAGTAAGAAAGAGAATGATCATCTTCATGAGCGAAGATGATCATGAAGAAATTATAAATAGAAAATTGTTCGATAAATGATAAGGAAAAGGAAAAGAGGGGCGCGCGATAAGATAGCAGAAAAGGAAAACGTAACATTACCCCCCTACTAAGAATTGAAGCCCCTGGCTTCAATAATGGGGTTCACTGTTCATGTTGTTTTCCACCTCCTCTCCCTGCCAGGAGTCATGCGCTGCGTTGTACCAGTCGTTCGGCGAGTTGTCGATGTTATCAACATTCATCAATTGTTCTTCTGTGAATTCATAGGCATAGCCTACAAATTCCCCGTCGCTTCGTCGGATCGGTTGTCGACTACAATCAATCGAGTTGTGGCCTGGATGGTACTGGCAGCAGTGATGGCAGCAGTAGCTGCGGCAGTCTGCCTGCCAGTGATTCACGCTGCTGCAAACGAAACAGCATCATCGAGGACTTGGTTGAGGGTTGTCGGGGTACGAGGGGTTGGAAGGGAGTCTGGGGTCGGGGTGGTATCGGAGGAGGTAGGGCGTAGGCAGGAGGGTCGTTACGGGTGGCGTTTTGGGCAGAGGTCATCTGCATGGTGGCAAGTGGGTGTCTTCGGGGGTGGTGACGGGCAGTGTGGTTGGGGGTGGTGCATGGGAGCATGCTGGAAAGGGTCCTGGGGAGCGGTCATTGATGGAGATGGTGTTGACGAATCGTTCGTTGCGAGGAGGAACGGGCGGATGGGTCTGTGGGGCTGTGTCAAAAATGAAAGGAGGGTGGTAAGGTTCTTCTTCGGACCTAATGGCAGATGTAGCAGTCGGAGGGTGCTCTCCTCGTCATCTGCTACTGACAAGGAGAGGGTTGATGACTCTTTCGAGTTGGAAGCGCATAAGGGTCTGAACAATTGTAAGGATTTGTTCGAGATGCCTTCACTACTTTGCAGTGGCATGTGGTCCTGTCTGTTTCGTGCTTGAACTGATGAAGAGTATCCCTAAGGAAGGGATCGTTTGAAGGACCTTGAGGGCAGTGGAGTAGCGGCGGGGATGGTTAAGGAACTGTTCAGTTCCTTATGGGTGAGCTGTTGGAAATCGACAAAGTCGAGTAAGTTGAGGAAGTCCTCAACAGAACGGAGGGGGCGTGTACCATAGGGATGGGAGGTGGGTACTCGTAGATGGAGCGTCGTTTGGATCAGGTGAATTGGAGGAGGAGTCCGTCTGGGAGAGGCGGACTTCAGTTCTGGTATGAGAGGAAGAGGGAGCGGGGGTCAGTTCGAGCAAGGGTGCATTTGCTTGGGCCAAGCGAGTGCGTATTACTGAGGAGACGAGTTGGGAGCAGAGGAGCAGGCGAGTTCGAGAAGAAAGGCGAGGCATTGTAGTAGTTGATGATAGAAGGACTGAGGAAAAGGAGGGGGAACTGGTTCACTTGTTTTATAGGTGTTCCAGGTATTCTTCCAAGATCATCTTCAGTTTCTTGATCAAATGCCTGGAGGCTTTCTCCTTGATGGGGGTGATCATTTCAGTCTCCCATCTTGAGGTTCTCTGTCGATCATCAGCGTGGTAATAATAGCATTCTTCTCATGTTCGCTGTCCCAGTCGTATTCTTGGACAAAGGGGCAGGAGGTTCTCGGGTGAACTTCCATTCCCAGTAGGTGATCCTCATTTCCTCGGGCGTAGGTGGCGGTTTCGGAAACGTAAAGAGGTCTACCATAAATGTATCATCGTGGTAGAGGGGGGACGCAGTATTCAGGTTCATAGTTGGTATGGTGGTAGGTGATGAAGTTGTTTGTAAACTTCGAGTTTTTCTGATGCATTGGCAAGGTTTGATCCGGGTTCCCACGACGCTTCGGTAATTGGATAGCCGAGCCACTTGACGTGGTATTGATAGCATCCATTTCGGTACTTTCGGTGGTTTAGAATCATTTCGACCTCATATTCTGGTTCTCCATCGATCGTTTCAGGGGGTGGTTGTGTGAAGTTCCGGCCATGAACCTGTGTTTCCGTGTACGGCATCAACAGCATTGCATGGAAGATGTCATGAATCCTCCACGTCTTTGGCAGCTGTAGTTGATATGTGAGAGGTCCTAGGATGCGTTTGATCTTGAATGGTCCTTCTCTTCTCGGTGCCAGTTTCTTATTGTACCGTGTCTTCAGGTTCCTGGAGTCCAGCCATACTTTTTGTCCTTCTTTGAATGGTATGAAGTTGGATTTTCGTCGATCGGCCATTCTTGCTCTAGCCAGTTCATGTGCAGCGAGAGCTTCTTTCCTGTCCGAGATGAGGTTCTTTAGTTTCTCCTCTACAGAGGGAAACTTTGTGTTTTCAAATGTGGTAGGAATCGCGACAGGATTAGTCCCGAACATGAGTTCGAATGGGGTTCTCTGCCTGTCAGTGTGTCTTCGATCATTATGGATGAATTCCAGGGTGCCAACGTGTTGTTTCCAGGTGGTCAGGTTCGAGGAGCAATAGATAGCAAGATACGCTTCTATTTCCTGATTGAATCATTCCGTGGTACCATCTGACTGAGGATGATATGCCGTTGACAGTTTCAACTTGATTCCAAGAAGTTTGAGCAGTTCTTGGAAGGTTCTAGCAGTGAATTGGGGTCCTCTATCGGAAATGATACTGTCCGGTAGGCCAAATCGCTTGAATAGGTTGTCCTGAAGGAGTAAAGCCGCTCCTTCTTGTGAAAGAGTTTTTGAGCAAGGCATGATAATTACCCCCTTTGTAAGTCCGTGATTGACCATGATCAATAATGAGTCAAATCCGTCGATGTTAGGGAGGTCCGTGATCATATCCATAGAGCATTGTGCAAATGGTCTCATGGATTTGGCTCCTTCGATTGGGTGTAAGGAGGGATTCGCCGGGTTTCGGTTGATCTTGAACTGTTGGCATTGTCCGCATCCTTTGACGTAATTTTTGACAAACGTTTGCATTCCAGGCCACCAGTACAGTTGTCATACAGCGTTGTATGTTTCCAGTTCTCCAGGGTGTCCTGCGGTGACCGAGTCATGGTACATCGCAATGATTTTCCTGCGTAGTTCCTGGTCATCGGAATATAGTTCTTCTTCTTGTAGAAGATCAGTTCGCTGATGCCTTCCATCTGCATTGTTTCCCAGTCATCTAAGTCTTTTGCAAGACTTCGAGGTCCTTCTTGAGTGAGAAGTTTTAATGCGTCCACTACATCTTTGTCTTGTTTCCTAGATTGGGCGATCTCCATTTGGAGATCGGCGTCAATCAGATTTATAAATAGACTCTCCGGAAGGAGAATCTTGTCTTCGTTGTCATGATCCTCATCAGGGATCATGTCCGGTCTTCGTGAGAGGGCATCTGATTGAACCATTTTACTTCCGGGGAGGTGGACCAGTTGTATATCATATTCCGAGAGGAATAGAGACCATCTTGCTTGGCGTCTATTCAATTTTTGAGTACTTCTAAAGTACGTCAAATTCTTGTGATCAGAATAGATGATCATTGTGAATGTCGATCCTTGAATGTAGTGTCTCCATTCTTTGAGGGATCGGATCATCGCCAGTAGTTCTCTGTCATAAATCTCGTAGTTTCTCTCAGTGGGAGAGAACGTCTTCGAGATAAATGCCACCAGGTGTCGGTCTCCGTTACTGTCGAGCTGTGTCAAACTGCTCCAGATGCATATTTTGATGCATCACATTCAATCTGGAATTGTTTCGCAGTGTCCAGCATGGTCAAGATGGGTTCTTCCATGAATTTCTGTTTCAGTAGTTCGAATGATTTCTTGGCATCTTCATTCCATTCGAAGCTACGGTCCTTTTTCAACAGCTCATTAAGCGCGTGAGCTATTTCCGAGTATTTCCGAATAAATCTTCTGTAAAAGTTTCCGAATCCTAAAAAGGATCGGACCTGTTTTACGTTCTTCAGTTCCGGCCAGTCAGCAATACTGCTGAGTTTCGAAGGGTCCATCGATATCGTTCCTTCTTGGATGATCATTCCAAGATAGTCAATTTTCATTTGGGCAAACGCGCATTTTTCCGGTTTCAAATACAAGTCATTGTCCTGGAGTATTTGAAGTACTTCCTTGGTTATCTGTTCCAGTTTCTTCTTATCTTTATGGAAGATAAGGATATCATCCATGTAGATAATGATGAATCCTTGATGGACGACATCTTTGAACATCGAGTCCATCATTGACTGGAAAGTAGCCAGAGAATTGCACATGCCGAAGAACATGACCGTCGGTTCAAATAGTCCCTTGTTTGTTTTGAATGCCGCTTTCCATTGGTCACCGTCTTTGATCCGAATGTTGTTATAACCCCATTGGATGTCAAGTTTAGTGAAATACTTGGCTCCTTTGAGTTTATCCATGAGTTCGGGGATCAGAGGAAGTGGATAGGTGTTCTTGACGGTCCATTCATTTAGGTACTGGTAGTCTTGGCAGGGTCGAAGTTTTCCATCCTTCTTGGATACAAAAAAGAAAGGGGAAGCCATAGGCGATTTAGACGGTCAAATATATCCTTTCTTCAGGTTTTCTTCCAGGAATTTGTCCAATTCAGTGTCCTCAGAGGGCGTCAGAGGATACATCTTGAAGACTTTAGGTTGAAAACCTTCCTTGAGTTCGATCTTATGGTCCCAAGATCGAGATTCAGGGAATCGGTTGGCAGTACTTCTTCTACTTGGGGAATAGTAGTAATCTCCCTATTGAGTTTGACGTGTCCGTTTTTCCAGTTGATGTCCGGGTTGTTTTCTTCGAACCAGGGAAAACCAAGAATGATCTTCTGTTTTCCGAGGCCGGTGACCAGTAATCGTTCCATTCGGGGTTGTCCGTCGATGTCGAGCTTTAGATCTACGTAGCATTTGATGGTTCCCTTTTTGTTTGGGGTTCCGTCTACGTTGTAAACTCGGATTTCATTTTCCAATGCCTTTGTTACCAGGTTGTGTTTCTTCGTGAAGTTCTGGTTGATGAACTTCCCTTTTGCTCCAGTGTCTCCTAGAGCGGATCCAATGATTTTCATTCTGTTCTCGGTCTCGAATGAAAAGGGCAACTGGAGCGATTTATTTTCAATTCGAGCCGAGACTACAGAATAAATATCTAGAGAAGGAGTTGCATACGTTGGTCTCATGCATCTCCTTATTGAAAACCCTCTTGGTCTCCCATTTCATATACTTCTTCACGTTCTTCTTCGGTGAGGTCCTGCATGAGGGACCTGATGTGCGCATGGAGCACTCTTCCCTTGAGGGGGTTCTTCTTTGGTGGAGGGTTCCTCCTGTTCTTGCCCTTCTTGGGGCAGTCTCTTGAGACATGCCTGGGCTTCTTGCATTGGAAGCAGAGCCCCTTTCTCATGAGCTCGCTTCGTTCTTCCTGGGTCATGGCGTTGACGTCGATCTTGTCAACGTCCATGGCGTTCGGGTCTCGGTGGTTCATTCGGGACACCGGGGCATGGTAGTGCGGGGCGGGGTTTCCTCTGGCTATATTAGCCCACCAAGTCTTTCATTTGTTCAGCACCTGGGTGGTGGTCTTGCCCAAAAGGCGCGCTAAATTCGTTCGATGGGTGTCGTACTCGACTGCCTTCCTCTGCCAGGCAACGAGCATGGTAGGAAGTATGTCAAGTCCCATAATCTTTTCTTGAAGCCAATTGTTCAAGGCGTTCATATAATAATCGATTAGGATGCTTTCATTCCCAATAGTGGGAATCTTGGCGGTCTTCACAAGTTCATTGAACTTGGTGTTCAGTTCGGCGGCTGAAGCTTTTCCCTGCTTCAGGTTTCGGAGTTCAAAGAATGCTTGGTCCTTTGTCTCAGTCGGTTTGAAGGCTTTGTTAAAAGCTCTTTCAAAATCTAAGGTCGAACCGTAGTTTTTGGTGATAGCTCCGGTTGGTACGCCTGCGGCATTTTTGACCTCTTCGGTGTGGTCTTCTCTCCAAGCCTTCTTCCAGGCTTCTGCTTCTCCTCCTTTGAGAAGTCCAAGGGTGAATACGATTTTCTTGGTGTCAGTGTTGTAAAGGTCGCCATTTAATTCGAAGTAGTCACCCAAGTCTTGGACGAAGTTTTTGACCTTGGAGCGGTCTCCGGAGAAAGGTGTAGGGATGATTCCTATTCCTTTTCCAGTGGAGGAGGTGGGGGCGGGAGGGGCCGTGTCAGAGGTTCCTTCTGGCATTTCGGGTTCGTTCATTGGGTAGAAGACTGGTTGGAATCTGAGTAGGGTATCTAACAGAGATTCAAAATCAGGTCTTAGTACACTGGGTTCTTGGACGGTAGATCCAAAGAAAGTCGATCTGGTTAGAGGAGATTCATCTCCTTCAGGTGGTGTTTCAAAGTTGTCGGACATGCCTGCATCAGAGGTTCAGTCTGTGTTTGGGTCAGAGAATTCTTCGTCACTAAAGCTAGTGGCAAATCGTCCTCTTCTTCGAGCCGTAATGTCAGTGGATAATGCTTGCTAGGCAGAAGCATTGAATGAGGTAGTAGCTTGTTCTTTTGTTATGACGTTGACGACAGAACCTGATCTGATAAGATAAGGTCTGGTGTAGTAGTCATAGAGGTCATTCGATGAAGTCCGCTTAAGTATTGTCTTCGACAGAAGAATGCCTAAGTGGTTCAAGTTCGTCTTGGTTGTTACAAGAGATAATATTCTCAAGAACAAGCTAATGTACATCATAGTCTAGCTACTGTTTATATACTTATTTGTGCATGATAATAATGTAATGAAACGATGACAAAACAAGGGGAATCAGAAGGGGATGATCATCATAGAGTACTGCAGAAGGGATGATGATCAGAAAAGAAAGATTGTCCTTGTACAAGTAAGAAAGAGAATGATCATCTCGTGAGTGAAGATGATCATGAAGAAACTATAAATAGTAAATCATTCGATAAATGATAAAGAAAAGAAAATGAGGGGTGCGCGCGATAAGATAACAAAAGGAAAAGAGAATCGTAACACAACCAGACCATTCCAGCAGATCCATTCAGACCTTAAGGAGTATCCGGTGACTTCCTATCACTGGTACAAATATTTCATTTCCTTCATTGATGATCACACATCAAATACTTGGGTCACGCTCCTCAAACAAAAGAGTGATGTGAAAGACGCTACCAGGCAATTTTTAGCCATGGTAAAAACCAAGTATAATGCCAAAGTCAAAGAATGGATGAGTGACAATGGCAGTGAATACATTGATAAGGAATATATTGAAATCCTTAAGGATCTTGGGATCGAGATCCAAAGAAGCATACCTCATCAGCCCCAAATGAATGGTCGAGCTAAATGCTTCAATCGGACTTTAGATGAGAAAGCTGAGTCTATGTGCCTATTAGCCTGTCTTCCTGACAGCTGGTGGGAGTTTTGCGTAATACATGCAGTCTATTTATACAATAGAACTCCCGTGCATCGACTCGACTGGAAATCTCCATTTGAATTGATCAATGGAGAAAAGCCTGATTTATCACACCTACGGGTATTAGGATGTGGGGCATATGTGTTCCTTCCAAAGGATACACAGGCAAATAAACTTTTGCCCAAATCCGAGTTGATGATATTCCTCAGATATCACGGACATCATTCTAACATGATGTTCATGCAAAGCCCCAACAATGTTCTATTCATAGCTGCCACAGCGCTTTTTGATGAACACTTGTTTCCTAAATGCCAAAAGGCTAAAGTACTGCCACTTACCCAAATACATAAGCGCACCTCCCCGGAGGAACCTGTTTTGGAAGTGGAGGACAGTGATTCTCACGATGGTGATGAACTGTCCTATAGACCACCCCCAAATAATCTGTCAAGTGAGACTGAGGTACCTCGTGATGACAAGCCACCCAAGACTTCACCTCCCAAGTCACCAGCAGATACCCGTCCAAGTATGCCTTCTACTCCTAGGCAAGGACCGGGATCTAATCTCCCACCACCTGCACCATGGAAACCCCATGCCAGTCCATCAGGGGGAGCTGCCAGTGATGCTCCAAGAAGGAGCACTCATGAGAGTAAAAGTACACAAAAAGAAGGGAATGTATACCCTCCTGGTACAGCCACCGATAGAGATCACTGGCGTAAATTAGACATAACCAGATCTGCTCCAAATTTGTCTATGGCCTCTAGTGACCACGTGGCTGAGTACCCGTACAATTCCAATATGGGAGCAGAAGGGGGAGCACATTGGCATGCCTATTTACTTTCTAAGGCAATTTCTGATAGTGCACTTCCAGATCCATTGAACATCCGAAATTGGACTAGTAAAGATCTTAGATGGCTACCAGCTGATCAACAACAGGAATGGCACAATGCTCAATTCGAAGAATTAGAGGCCCTTCATAAACAAAAAGTTTATAAGCTTGCTGACCTACCTCCAGGCCGAAAGGCCATCAAAAATCATTGGGTTTTCAATATTAAGTCTGATGGATGTAAAAAAGCCCATCTAGTTGCCAAGGGATTTTCCCAAATAGAAGGCCTAGACTATGACGAGATCTTCTCACTGGTTGTCCAGTTCGAGTCGGTCTGAACAATCTTAGCCTTAGCGACTCTTGAGAAATGGTGCATAGAGTCCCTTGATGTCAAATCAGCTTTCCTATATGGAAAACTTGACGAGGAGATATATATGGAACAGCCTGATGGCTTTACCATAAAGGGACAAGAGAAGAAAGTACTCCGCCTGCTCAAAGCTATCTATGGGCTAAAACAAGCTGCATGTGCATGGTGGTCTGAACTTGATCACTCCCTTAAAGAGCTTGGTTTCACACGCCTATATGCTGATGCTGGCATATTTGTCACAAGACATAGCGACGGGACCCTTGTCATTATGTTGGCATATGTTGATGATATTATCATCACAGGTCCTAACACTGAATTAGTCTGACAAAAGAAGCAGTTATTTATGACTGCATGGGAATGTCGAGACCTAGGTGAATGTCAGGAGTTTCTCTGCATGAGAATCAGGTACATAAAAGGCAAGACCTACATTGATCAAATGCCGTACCTTAATAAGATTCTTATATGCTTCAGAATGACGAATGCAAAAGTGGCACAGACTCCATTACCTACTGGGTATAAGCCAGAACCCTTTACAGGCATGAGTTCAGCTTCACTTTGGTCAGAGTATCAATCAGTGATCAGTTCCCTGCTATATTTAATGCTAGAAACATGACCTGATATAGCCTTTGCCATAACACAGATGGCTAAGTTCACTGCGAACCCATCTGATGAACATCTGAACCGTGCTAAATACATCATGCACTACCTTGTTGGTATGTGCAACTATGCACTTGTGTTTGATGGAAACAGCGATAAAGGCTTGTATGCCTACTGTCATGCCTCATACGGTGATGATAGAACAGAGCCTGATCGCATGCATCGATCTATGCAGGGATACTTCTTTTCCCTTGCTAGTGGGAGTATCAAATGGCACTCCAAAATGCAGACTCTAGTATCAACATCATCCACAATGGCAGAATACATGGCACTCTCTGACTGTGCACGTGATTGTGCATGGTTTAAGATTCTATTCGAAGAACTCAGGATGTCAATCCCATATGTTCCCTTATATGGAGATAGTCATGGAGCTATTTTTAACTCGCAAAATCCTGTCACCCAAAAAGGGATAAAGCACATTGAAATATGCTACCACTATATCCGGGAACAAATAGAACTTGGGAACATTAAAATAGAGCATGTCCCTATAGACAAAAATGTTGCCAATATGTTTACCAAGAATCTAGGCCCTACCCTGTTCCTTAAACATAGACAGGCTCTAGGCATAGAGTTCTATCCCTTAGAATAGAATACTAACACATCATGTCAGAACAAGTATGTGCGCTAACGCAGCACTACTTGAGGGGGAGTGTTGACATGATAAGTGTCCATGTGACTACATCACATGACTCACATGACACATGTGATCAGACGTGTCTATATGCGACTAGATCCAGTGATGACATAGTATCACAGTCATCTTATATGACTAAAACATGTGATCACTTAGTGAGCATATTACTCATCTTATGAGTAGATATTAGTAATTACATAGTAATTAGCTGAGTAATTGCCTTATGCATTACTCATACATAGTTAGTCACTGCATGTCCTGTAGGTATATAAGGATGCTCTAAACAGCATCCTAATCTAAGTAATTTGTACTTCTGTAGTAGCCTAAGTAGTCACCTTAGCACTAGCCTCTCACAACCCAGGTAAGCCAGTAGTTACATCGATACTATGCAGAGCATGTTGTGCATGCAGTGGTTTGCCGCTGTATGTACTACTTGCTGCTCAACATTATGTGTGTCCATATCGAGGCCTGGTTGTCCACAAAGATAAGTACATGTGCACCACTCAGGTTTGCTGTGTCACTTCACAGGAGATGCATAGCCAGCATCTGTCCAACTGCCTCGCCCTCATAGACTGTGTGGCATGTGGTGGGTCCCAGGTAGTGGTGCGCGACCTGCTTCTGCCAGAAGCCATAGTTTAGTACTGCTGATGCCCCAATTCCCTTGTCATGTCCTGATCCCTCTGTGTAAATCCTCACATCTGCATCTAAGTCCTCATGCAGTTTAATTGCCTCCTCCTTCATTGCTGATATTATCACTTTCAGTGGCGACTGCCAGCATGGTGGCTTGGCTATTGTGTCTATTGTCTCCACTCTTGTTCTCCGAATGTAACACATAATGAGAATCTGGGTAATTGGAGATGGGTGCCATGCTGTGGTCTTTGTAGCTGCCCGCTTTGCTGTGTTGTGGAGGGGGTGGTAGTCTGGGAGTGTGGCAATCCAGAGACCAGCTGCCTGGCATCATTGCAGGATATACTCGTGCATTGGAACCATGTCTGCATGTGCGAGCAATAGGTCTGTCGGCGTTGATTTCAGGGCTCCCACTACCTGCAGTGCTGCTTGCCATTGGACTTTTTCTAGCTTTCCTATCATTCCCCCTGCCCCAACTCACTTGCCTCCTCTCGTTTGTCCTTCTGCCACTGCTGCTGAGCACCAAATATCCACTGCATACAACATGCTGGCTATTGCCACTACATGGAACATCCTCCTTGCCATCTCCCCTTCCATTCCCTTTGCATTTTTTGATAGTCACCTAACCTGGGTTACCCACTTTGCCCCTTTCCCTACTGCATGAAGTGCGTGCTTCTGGAAGCACAGTTCATTGTCTACTATCACTCCAAGAAATTTGTGGTGTTTTGCACTAGTTACTATGTTCCCATTGTCCAGCTAGACTTCAAATGTTGGCTGCTTCATCTTCTTCCTTGGCCTGGTTGGGTCCTCTATCATCTTGCATGTGAGCCCTAAACACCTGAACTTGTCATATTCATATCCAGAAAAGTGGGTCCTCACCCATTCTCCTGGTCCACCATTTCTTTAGAAGAGTGTTGTCATTTTTTGTGCTGCTATTTCCAGGTTCTTCGCTGATGTCACACACATTGCATCATCAGCAAAATTTGTTGCCAGTTCATCTGTGTGCCCCTCTGACTCTCTGATTTGGCTTGCATTGTAGAAACGGTAATAGAACATTGATAAGTTGCACCCTTGGTCTAGTCTGTTGTTGACAGGTATTGGCTAGGACTTGAAGTCATCGAAGGAGATAACTGTTGACTGACCTGCCATCTTTGCTCCTGTCCAATCTGTATACTTCTTTGGTATGCCTGCATTGCACATATCATGTTGTAGTACTAGTACAACTGTGTTTGGGAAGGCTCCTTTGACATCTAGAAAGACTACCACTACTTCCTCTCCTTTCCTCCATGCCCTCTTTGTAAAATCCATCAGCATATGCAGGGAATCTGTCATTGTGCATCCCGGCCATCCTCCAAACTGCTGCTTTGGTAATATCCCTAGTTTCTCTATATAATATTCCAGGATTTCTTTTACACAGGCCGACAGCAACTTTGCGAAAATGTCCAACAGTGCAATTGGGCGATATGCACCTGGGATGGTGTAGTCTGCCTTTCCTTGTTTCTGCAGAACTACTGTATTGAAGTGCTTCCATTGGTCTGGGTAGTGCATTAGGTCAAAAGTCCCCTGGTAGATGTGTCCAAGGTGTGGAGCCAGCATATCTGCGCAGTGTGTGAGAACTGAGTTTGAGATCTCATTCAATCCCGGTGCCTTGTATGGATTCAGCCTCCTTGCTACCCTTTCTATTTGTATGTCGGTCACTTCCTTGAATTGGAATGCTGGTGCTGGATATTGGTGCTCCTGTGGTATGTTAGCATTTGGTGGTGGGTCATAGAAGAAGGCCTTGTGTAGCATGCGACTCTTTTCTTCATTGTCTCATACTTTTATTGGGTTTCCATTAGCATCCTTCCCCTTGAGTGCTGGTATTCTTGACCTCCCACCATCTGTTGCTGGTCCTGTCACAAACCGGTGTGCATTCCAAATTGTCTTCGCATTTATGCCCTCCTTGAAGGCCTCCCAGTGGTCCTTTTTTGTCATGCACTTGAGATTTGTGTATTCATTCCGCCGCTGCCTTGCCTCCTCATGCGAAGGGTGTAGTGGTGCCCTTCTGAACTCATATGACTTTCTTTGTGCCCCTCTCATCTGCAACTGTGCTTTCTGCAGCTCCTCTGTCCACCATCTCTTCTCGTGGGGTGACAGTCTTCTTCATGGTACCATCTTTTCGACTGTCCTCAAAACTGCTTCTTCCAACTCCTGCAAGACCATGTCCAATTCCTCTGCTATCCTCAGATGCCTCAGCACTGGTAGGTCCTTCAACTCTCCCTCCAACTCTTTCCGAAAAGCCTCCCAATCTGTTGCCCCATAGTTTCTTGGTTGCAACCTGTCTGCCAGTGGCATTGGGAAATCAACTGTTGTTGTGATCAGATAGTGGTCGGCCTTGTCTGGCCTGTCTGCTGGGGATGTGTCATACTGGATGATCCACTCCACTGTGTTCAAGGAGCAAAAGACATTGTCAGGCCATGTGTGATTGCCATGTGAGTTTTCGATTGTAGGTATGTCTTTTGGCAGCACCATCTGCATGTCATAGCTTGCAAGTAGGTCAATTAATTCCTCTGCTTTTGCTAGTGCAGCAGCTGTGAACAGCTGGCTGTTTCTTTCATTGTCCCACATTGGGTGATGTCAGTTGAAGTCCCCCAGCCATAAATCCCCTTCCCATTCTCTTCTTTCCCTTCTCACTTGCCCCTCCTGATGCCCTCTGAAGTGTCTTTCTAGGTTCTCCACTGTCTCTGAGTGTTGGCAGTCATTGTAGATGTTATAGACATTTAATGCCCCTACTCCTCCTGTGAACTGGATTGCAACCACATCATTTGTATCCACCTCTATCTGTGTCCAGGCATTCATTGACAGCCTTTCATGCACCAGTGTCAGTGCCCTTGGCACTTTATCCTTCTCTTGTTCCTCTTGTTCCACTTGTCTATAACTGGTTGGCAGGACCACATTCCATGCCGGTGTTGCCCTCGTTAGTTCCTGGAAGTCAAAGTGGGGTTCCTGCAAACAGATAATATTGTATTGTTGCTCCATCACATGTAAGGTTGTCATCTGCATGTCCCAAGACTTCCTTGCATTTTGCTGCCAGATCCATAGCTGGTATCCTTCTGTGTCAGTTATTGTAAACAACTTGTCCCTTGGTTGGCTTCAGCCTCTTGCAGCAGCTGGCCTGGTTGGAAGTAGTTGTCTAACCTTGACTGTCTGCCCTCTGTCCGGGGTTCAGAGCACTGTGTTTGTGAACTCCCCATGGCCTGTGTCTGCGTTGGCCCTGATTGTGTTGCAGTTTGGTTGCCTATATGTTGCTTTGTTGCTTGGGCTTCCCTCTCACTGGCTTTTGCTTGCTGTTTCCTCTGCCCCTGTGAGCGCTGTGGCCATACAAAATCCTCCAGGCTCCCCGTCCCTAGAGCCCCTCCCCATCCATTGTCCTGTGCTGCTCTTGCTTGTGCCCCCACACTGCCTTGTCTGACTTGGTATTCTCTCGTGTTTCCTGCCTATCTCCCTTTGTAGTCTCCCACATCCAATGCATCCTCATGTCTTACCCAGGTCCATTCTTCCTCTGACATAGGGTTGCCGAAGTTCAGTTCAGTTCAGTTCTTTGGCCAATTTTCTGAACTGAGAACTGAACTTCCCAGTTCAGTTCAGTTCTCAGTTCGAACTGGTTCGAACTGTTCTGAACTGGCAATAGCCAAAACATAAAATTTCCTTTCATCTGAGGCTTTGAAATAGTAGATAGACTACAGATATGTCTATCTTCTATTGTTAGACATTGCTATATGTACAAAACAGTATATTATTTGCTGATTTTTCAAGCATTGGGTAGTGCCATGTAACTCATGTCCTCACACAATAAATAAAATCATTTTAAGAAATTATTTTATATCATCTAGTGCTTGGGATTAGTACTAAGGAGTTCTCTATACATTATGGGAATCTAATGGTAATTTTTTGATGCCAAAATAATCACTTTTGAAGGTCAAAATTTGATAATTTTAACCACACCCAACAAACAGTTCAGTTCAGTTTGAACTGACTGGCCATAGGCTGAACTGAGAACCAGAACTGCATCCGAACTGCAGTTCAGTTCAGCCAGTTCAGGTTCAAACTGTCAGTTCTGAACTGAACTTCAGCAACCCTACTCTGACAGGAAGAATCTGTAGTTATTTTCTGGGTGCTTCCTTCTCAGTTCCTTCTTCGCCTCCATGAACATCGTACATCTTTTCCTGTCCCATGCCGCATGCTGGTAGGGGCATCCCATCTTCCTGCATGTGATGCATTTGTAGTCCGCTGCTGTTGCTTTGCATGCTCCCGCTGGGTGTCCACATCCTGCGCAGTTGGGACAAACTTCCGCAATGCTGGGGCATTGATCCGCCGTATGCCCAGGGTTGAGGAATTGGCATTTGTAGCATCGCCTTGGATCCTCTTCCAACTTCCTCGCCAGCAGCCGCTTTCCTTGTACTACCAAGCCATTCTTCATAATCAGATTTGCTGTCTTCCTGTCCACCACTGTGAAGACTGCATGCCCAGCCTTCTGATCTGCCCTCCAGTGCTTTATGTCTCTCATCCACCGCCCCGGGTGAACGCTCCCTGACCCAAGTTGTTGTCATTTTCTATCACTTTGATGGACCCCACGAGTGTTTCCTTCAGCGATGCTGGTAGGTATTCCACCACTATATTGTAACTTCGGTCCTTGATGACTGCTGATCCTCCAAAGTTCTTCTCGAATGCCTTACGCACTTCGGCCTTCCTCAGCCAGTTGGCAGCTTCCTCCGTCTCCATCTCCAGCACCACTCCCCCATTTATCAAGACCCTCGCTGCCACAAACTTCTCACTTTCTGGCCGATCCTCGTCTGCCCATTCAACCGCAATCTTCTCCACTGCCAGGTTCGCCTTTGCTACCAGTTGCTTCGGGCTTAACCCATCTGTCACGTTCTTCACGCCCTCGACTCCGTCCACGAGCACTTGCCGCCTGTGCATCTCCTCCCTGGCCATATACTCCTGGTGTTGCCGGGTGATTTCGCCCATCGGTGTTGCCATTCCACCATACAGGAGCGCTGCTGAGTAAGATTTCGAGGCTGCTTGGTCTGCGTGCCTTCCTCTGACACCCCATCCCGTCACTCCGGTTGCTCCTGTTGCTCCTTGTCCTCCTCCCTTGCTTCCTTCAGTAATTTCTGTGTTTTTGCTGCCAAGTCAGCCAACATGTTTGTCGCCTCCTGCACCACCTCCGCAATAGCTCCCTTTGCCTCCTCCAGCACGTTCCCCTCCCATCCTCACTCGGTAGCGCATCCAGGCAGATGGCTATGGCCCGCATCCCGTCAATCAATTGCTTGGGCTTCACTATGTCTCCAGTGGCGAGGTATAGCAGTGCCATGGCCAAGGAGCCTTTAGTCAGGGCTTCCCCCTTAACAGTATATGTACTGTCATCTAGCCATTTTCTTGCTTTTTCAATACCTTTAATGCTCGACTGCGAATTCCTTATGAGTTCGGCCTTCGATGTTTTCGTTAATGGGGTCACGGGCGGGTCCGACGTCAAACCGCTCGCCTGACGTGTTGTAGTAGCCTGAGTAGATGTCACCCGTTGTCGTTCTCCAGATGAGCTGGCACGCGTATCGCGCTCCATTGTCCCAGACTTGTTATATACGCCCTAGTAGTCTCTTTACTTGAGTTTGGTTCTACAGAGTCTAACTGAACCACGGTTTTCTGCCAACAGTGTAGTGACTAGTGACTAGTCGACATCATCGAGGCGTCGCGCCGTTCTTCAGTTGTATAAACGTGCTGATCTATGCCTTGGGCAGGAGAGACCCAAGTCGGCTCGTGAATGAACGTAGTTATTTTGCTTGCTTGTGAATGAATGGCAGGCAAGACTTGTATTCCAGATGATCTAAACTTTCTTAGTATCAAACTATAGGCCAAAACAGCGCATGTGCCTACCCGTTCCCGATTAAACCTACGTGTTTGTTGTTTAGATCAACTGAGGTATCCCATCGAGCGGTATGCAAAAGTTTCCCTTTGTAAATTTCCAGTCCTGGAATGTCAGGCCATTTCCAAGCGTTTAAAACGCCTCCTGCATTGACGAGGATATTACAAGAGTCACGGATCGTTGTTCCTGTGGCCAAATTTATCACCTCTACCTCCCAGCAACAATTGCTTTCATTCCAAGCAGCTTTCGAAACTTGGTGGTTGAGCCTCCAATATTTGTGAAGGTCGTATTTTTGAGCAAAGGCTTTAAAATATTGATGAATTTCATCAGAGCCTGCGTAGACTGATGTCCAGCTCGCAGAAGGTTCAAAGCTCCATGTGTAAACGTGAGCAGGCACATCGCAAGCACAGCTGACAAGCGTTTTCAATTTCTTCAGATGCTAGAGTTGTTAAAAAGAAGAGCTGACCCAGGATACTTGTTTTCGTGCCAGGTTCCAGAGATATCGTCATTTTTTTCATAGATGACAAGGTCGAAGTTCTCAAACGATCACTGAAGTTTGTAAGCCAAGAGAAGACCAGAGGCCCCAGCACCTATGCAGATAACTTTGAGATGTCGTTCTTCATAGATTGGATTATTGACTCGAGAGTTGGCGACAGGGGCAGTTGGCTCAGGAGCATCACCATTGGCCATGTGGTTGAGAGAGAGAAGGGTACTTCTATAATCTAGACCCCTCCAGAATATATGTGGGGTTTCGACTCCATGCACAGTCTCTGGTGCGAAAAACTGCTGGTACTTCCTAGTTCCACCAGGTCATGAGTTTTGAAGTGTGTAGTGTTATTGAACAATGGAGTGACTGCCATAATGCGGTGCATGGATTGTTCCATGGCTATTTAATTCCAACTTGATAATGGTATTCTGATAGCTTCCGAGGGTTTTACAATAGACACCAGAGGAACGAGTCAAGGCCAAAGAGGAGTTGAGTCACAAGGGAAATATTCTGTTTTGTTCAAAGATTTCTCTTCAGTATATGCTTAGTGTGGGTACGACCCAGGTCCAAGACCACTACATCGTTGAGAGAGGAAGGGGTGAAGACTTCCGGGAGCTAAACGGGAGCTGAAGAGAATTCCCGATTCTCAGAGGTTCGGTGGTAAATTGTCACATGTATGCCTCTCTATGTCACAGACCAACACCCGGTTGTGAGCAGCCCTGGGAGATTAAACGAAGACATATAATAGCAGGTCGAGGTGAGGCAAATGGCATTTGAAAATGACCTCTGCCTACTGCAGAGTCTTTGATGTGGTCACATCAGCAAAAAGGCCGGAGAATTATAGCTTATTATGGCAAGTTGCAGAGTTCATGATCGAGCCACAGCTTCTCGCGGCATCACGGCATAATATGGCTGGGCCATGATAAAAATAGTCCATCGCAGTGATGACAGTCACATTGCGATGGTTCCATGATATCCGAATTCAATTTTAGCAATTATGGCTTGATCCTGGTTGAATTATGACTGAATCCCAAGCAGATAGTTGTCGAATTTTAGTATGGGGACTTAGAAGCTTTCTGAGACGCCGTCCAACAGTGCTCAGTGATATGTTCATTAGTTGTTGTAACTTAAAGATATATCTTGTCAGGGTTTAAAAAATGATATTGTATCCTTACATAGGCAAAGTGCTCATGGCCGCTTGATGCAATATAAATCCCAATTTTTGACTTGTTTCTGAAGGCGAAAAAAGGATGTCCAACACCAACCATCGCAGGAACTGGCTGTGGCCAGCATCGGCAATATCATTTGCCGGCGTGGTGTTGAATCAACAAACAGAATTCCCATCACATGATGCCTAGAATCTGGTAATCGATCATCCCTTCCCTTCCGATGAACCTTCTAACTTAAACCATGCTGTGATGATCCGCTCGTCGAGACGCATCTTCGGACTGGGTATATTTTTAGCTCGTTATATTTTTAGCATCTCATTCTCATCTATTGGACTTGATCATATTTCATTCATTCTCGGACTATCGGACTCTTAACCAGTTAGCCACTCCTTTTCTTTATCGTTAGCCTCTCTTTTCCTTTTCCTATAAAAGCCTCCATAGCTTCGCTTGTAAATTCCTCGTAGGATCAACTCCAATAGTATTGATCCATTCCCACATTCTCCCGCCTCTGAGTCGCTCTCTCTCCTTTTCATTTTCGACCCGGATCACGGATCTTTACAAGTTTGATCCTACCACCGAACTATTGTCAACGCTCTTCTTGACTGTCAATAAACCTCTGGTCATTGTCGACGTTCTCTGGACTGTCAACCACCACCTTGGAACCGTCACCGAGCTGTCAACCATTTATCCCTTGATTGTCAGCCTCGCCCATGGCATCCATCTTGAATCATCTCACTCAACTTCCCTTGTCTGCGGCTCCCAACGTAGGCAATCAGACTGTCAATAATCCGTATCCTGCTGCGCCTCAAGTTCTCCCTCATGAGGTCACTATGACCGATAACCAACCCCAATATGTGACCGACCTCATGCGCATGTTTGGCGTTTTGACGGAAAACCAGATTGCCTTTCAACAAACTCTCGCTCAGGTCTTTACGCAGCAGCAACAACAGCCTGCCCCGCCACCTCCTGCTAAGCCTCTAGGAACGGCCGTCAAAGTTCGAAACCCTCGGATTTTCTCTGGGAAGCACGAAGAAGTTATTCCTTTCCTCCACGAAATTGAACGCATCGTTGCCTTCAACTCGATTAGTTTTCCTACCGACCATCATAAAGTCCTCTTCCTATTGCTCTACCTCAAGGATGGGATCCCGGTCGAATGGTTCAACTATCTCAAGACTTCTTCTTCCCCCGTGCTTTTCAATTGGCCAAATTTCATCGCTACTTTCAAGCAGAAGTTTCAAGACCCCGCTCGTGTTCAGAACTCCCAACGTAAACTCGACAATCTTCGCCAGACTGGTTCGGCGCACGCCTATCTTACTCGTTTTCTCGAAATCTCTTCGCACCTTGATCTTACCGAACAAAGCAAGATCAAGTATTTCCTTCGAGGACTCAAGCCTATGGTCAAGGACGCTCTTGTCAACGTCATGGACAAACCTTTGACTTTGATGGCTTGGGAACCCATCATCCTCACGATTGATTCCAACATTTTGGAACGTGAAGCTCAGAGGAAAGAAGATGATCAGAAGAAGGCCCCAAGGCAACAGCAACACGGCTCCTCATGTCAAGAATCACCTGCCATTACCCTTCTGTCTACAACTACGACTTCTTTAACCACTAACGATGTTGTTCCTATGGATGTCGATGCTATCACTACTGCACCTGCGACTGGTCCTCGAGGTCCTCTTATGAAGCAGGAACGCGATCATCGAATCAAGAACAACCTCTGTCTTTACTGTGGTCACCCTGGGCACACCGTTGAAAACTGTAAGAAGTGTCAAGCTAAACACAGCGCCAAGAATAACTCCTTGGCGCCTACTTCCAACAGCACACAGGGAAAAGCCAAGCCGGAGAAGAAGTAGTTCCAACTTCTTCGGCGACGGATGGAGCTGATCTTCTCCCTCTCCGTCGACCCCCGCCTTTCATCCGAGCCAAGAACGGTGATTGGTTTTCTATTTCTGAGATTCCTAATTTCTTGTTGCATCATCATGTCCGTACCGATCCTTTGAACAGAGCTCATTTCTTCATTCCTATCACTCTGTCCTTTCCCAACCGGAAGAGCACCAAGACTTTCACATTCATAGACTGTGGCTCGACAAAATCTCATATCAGTAATTGGTTTTCTCAACGTCATTCCTTACCCTGCATTGCCAAGCCTCATCCGATCCCGATTTATATGATCGATGATCGACCCCTTACCTCCGGACTTCTTATGCACGACGTCATTGCTAAATTAAAAGTGCGCGTTCATTCTGAAGTCCTTCATCTCGGCGTTGTCAACATGCCGTACCCCGTTCTTCTTGGTCTCGATTGGCTCAAGCAGCATAACCCGGACATCGATTGGGTTCGCGGTAAGCTTACTCTTTCTTGCTGTGGTGCTAATCATTCCTTCCCCGTCTCCGCTTTCGGCAAAGGCTACAGTCTTGGAAGCCCAGAAGAATCCTCTCATTTCATTATTTCCTCTGTGGTCTAGGCCTTCGTCTCAACGGCAGTCCCTCTCGTGCTATTATCCCTGACCTTTCTTTAGCACCGAAACCAACTTATGAAGTCTTTCCATCTGGGATTTTTGCTAATTTTAGATCTTTCCCATCCGTCCTTCATCCTGCAACTCTAAACGGCCCTAGTCGTGCCGAGCTAAAGGCAATCTGGTTATCTCCCCCTCAACCTCCGGACCCCGTCTATGGCCCTCCCAATAAACCCATCGATGTTTCTCATGTCACTCCGGGTCGATTCCACAAATATGCTAAAAACCAACAAATCTTCTGTATCTGGTATACGTCCAACAACGACCTTGAAGATCATATCAACACTTTAACTTCTGAACCACCAACTGCGCCACGCTCACCAGCACAACCCCCTCCTGAACCTCCTCCAAAATTCCCTAATGACGTTCCTGATCCTGATGAGGAAATACGGCAACTCGTTCCTTCCAAATACCACGACTATCTCGATGTTTTCTCACCTATTGAAGTCCAACAGTTACCTGATCATCGACCTTATGACATCAATATCGAACTCGAAGATGGTAAACAACCTCCTTTTGGCCCAATTTACTCCCTCTCTCCAGATGAACGAAAAGCCCTTTCGGATTATATTCAAGAACATCTCGCAAAAGGTTTCATTTGACGTTCAACTTCATCTGCCGCTGCTCCCATCCTGTTCATCAAATGGAAGACTGGCGACCTACGTCTTTGTGTGGATTACCGTGGACTTAACGCTATCACCAAGAAGAATCGTTATCCCTTACCTCTCACACAAGATCTTATGGACCAGGTTGCCGGCTGCGACAAATTCACCATCATCGACCTCAAGAATGCTTTCAACCTTATCCGCATCAAGGAGGGAGACGAGTGGAAGACTGCCTTTCATACCCATCTTGGCCTCTATGAGTACACTTTCATGCCTTTTGGATTAACTAACGCACCCGCCACTTTCCAAGCTTTTATCCAGGATACTCTACGCGAATTCCTCGATATCACCTGCGTGGTTTACCTCGATGACATCCTCGTTTTTTCAAAACCAGGCCAAGACCACGACCACTTCATCCGTCAAGTCCTCAACCACTTACGCTCTGCTCATTTGTTTGCTAACACCAAGAAATGCGAATTTGATAAGTCTCATGTCGAATATCTTGGATTTATCATTTCTTCTGCAGGTGTTCAAATGAATCCCAAGAAACTTAGCACTGTCACCGAGTGGCTGATTCCCAAGACTGTCAAGGACATTCAATCTTTTCTAGGTTTCGCCAACTTTTACCGCCGTTTCATTCACCATTTCTCCGAAATTACTCTTCCCCTCACTTCCCTTACCACGAAAGCCACCAAAGAAAACTTCAAAGGATTAACGAACGCCGCTCGTCAAGCTTTCGAATCCCTGAAACTCGCTTTCACCACTGCTCCTGTGCTTCGCCATTTCGATCCTCAACTCCCCTCTACCATCATTACAGATGCCTCCGACTTTGCTCTCGCCTCTATTCACCTTCAACCTGATGAGTCCGGTTTACTTCATCCTGTCGCATATCATTCACGGAAGCTCTCCCCTGCGGAAATTAATTATGACATCCATGACAAGGAACTTCTGTCTATTGTCGACACCTTCCGTGATATGCATTCCTGGCTCATTGCATCTCCTCATCCCATCACCGTTATCTCCGATCACAAGAACCTTGAACACTTCATGACGTCACGGGTACTCAATCGACGACAAGCGCGCTGGGCGCTTCTATTATCCGAATATAATTTTCAATTGGATTACGCCCCTGGACATCAGAATCCGGCCGATGCTCCCTCAAGACGCCCCGATTTCGTACCTCAACAGGGGGATGACGTCCTCCTCGGTCAGCAAAAAATTCTTCTTACAGATTACCATTTACAATGCCTCTTTCCTCGCCTTTCCACTCCTAACTCCACTTCCTCTCCTACTTCTTCCTCACCTTTTTCATCCACTCCTTCAACTTCTCCTCCCTCAATTTCCGCCCTCTCTACCTTCAATCTCGACAATTCTGAACTTCTTCAAGACTTCAAGACTGCTTTCCATAATGACCTTGAATGGCGTGATGCCATTTCCAACCACAATCCTTCTTTTTCCCTTCAAGACGACCTTGTTTTTCATAATGATCGACTCTTTGTCCCTAAATCTCTCCGCCCCCAAATCCTTCACTCTAGACATGATTCTGTTCTCGCTGGTCATCCTGGACGTGCCCGAACTTTTGATCTCGTTCAACGCGACTATTCTTGGCCAGATATGCGAAGATATGTTCGCAATTATGTCACCTCCTGCGAACACTGCGCTCATTCCAAGCACTCAACTCACAAGCCTTATGGACTTTTACAACCTCTCGATATTCCAGACGTCCTTGGAAATCTGTTTCCATGGACTTCATCATGAAATTACCTCCATCCCACGGCTACGATTCCATCTGGGTTATTTGTGATCGCATGACTCGTGCTGCTCACTTCATTCCCATCTGCGAATCCATGGATGCTCCAGAACTCGCTCGCATATACCTCGATCGCGTCTTCCACTACCACGGCTTCCCTGAGTCCATTATCTCGGACCGTGGCTCTATTTTCATCTCTTCCTTTTTCACCAACCTCATGAAACTCTGTCGTACCAAGATGAAGCCTTCGACAGCTTATCATCCTCAAACTGATGGCCTCACCGAACGTACCAATCAGACTCTCGAAACCTACCTTCGCGTTTTCTGTTCATATCAACAGGACGACTGGGTAGACTACCTCGCTCTCGCCGAATTTTGCTTCAACAACACCATCAATTCCTCCACCCAACAAACTCCCTTCTTCGCCAATTTAGGATACAACCCCGACTTCGACATCAAGATCACAGAACGTACAACAAATCCTTCCTCCACAGAACTAGCAAACCGACTCGACACTATTCATTCCGAACTCCGTGCAGAACTTTCCCATTCCAATCAATATATTTCCGAATTCTACAACCGACATCATCTTCCCGCTCCCGAATTTAATATTGGCGACTACGTTTGGCTCAACCATCGAAACATCAAAACTACTCGCCCTTCCGACAAGCTCAACTATCGTCGCATTGGTCCCTTTCTAATTTTAGATAAACGAGGCAATTCTTCTTTTCTTCTTAAATTACCTTCATCTCTTTCTAGATTACATCCCGTCTTTCATACTTCACTCCTTGAACCTTATATTTCTCCTTCTTCTATTCCGGACCGCATTTCTTCTTCTCCACCTCCGAGCATTCAAATCCCACATGACACCTCATCAGACATCGCCACTATCATCGATTCTCGACGCGTTGGACGACGTTACGACTACTTTGTGCATTGGAAATCCCTACCTGACTCCGAAAATTCTTGGATTCCATTCGCCGAAATACCAACATCACTATACAATATTCTCGAACAATTTCATCATCGAAACCCCACTCATCCTCATCCTCCACGCCTTACACTCTCCGATGTCACTCATCCTATTATCACCCATTGGGACGAACTTCCTCTCATGCCTGTTCAGCCCAATCACACACCTCCTCGCGCTCCCTCACCACCACCAGAACCTTGGATGCATGATTACAAACCTCCCCAGCACTTAACCACATGATCTGGTCGCCCAATTCACGCTCCCCAGCGACTCGATCCCTGAAAAAGGGGGTAGTGTGATGATCCGCTCGTCGAGACGCGTCTTCGGACTGGGTATATTTTTAGCTCGTTATATTTTTAGCATCTCATTCTCATCTATTGGACTTGATCATATTTCATTCATTCCCTGACTCGTCATTCCTTCATTCATTCTCGGACTATCAGACTCTTAACCAGTTAGCCACTCCTTTTCTTTATCGTTAGCCTCTCTTTTCCTTTTCCTATAAAAGCCTCCATAGCTTCACTTGTAAATTCCTCGTAGGATCAACTCCAATAGTATTGATCCATTCCCATGTTCTCCGCCTCCGAGTCGCTCTCTCTCCTTTTCATTTTCGACCCGGATCATGGATCTTTACACATGCCCACCATCATCTCCCTCCTCCCTGTCCTTCCCGCCTCTTTCCTTAGCTCTTTCCCTCAGTACCCTCCATGCCTTGTACTTCTGCCCTCTCTTTCCATATGTTGGTATACTTTTACTGGTCACTGTTTGTGGCTTCTGGCAGTCTGTTGCCTTTCTCCATGCATGGGTCATGTCCTGCTTTTGTTCACCGATGCCTGTGTTGGTTCGCTATTTGTTTGCAGGGCAATGCGATTTCCCTGTAATATCTGCATGATGTGCTCTACTCCCCTTCCTCTCACTTGCTGACCTTTAGTAGATTATTACCATCATTGGCTCATCATTTCAGCAGTCAACTATATTCTGTACGTCCAAGTTCTTGCACACCTGCTATGTCAATGCTGATTGATGTCCGTTTTTAACAGGTTTGAGTTTCCTTGAGGAGACTTTCTGATGTTCTCGTAGCTGTTGGTTGTGAGGAATACTTAGATATGGGGAAGTGGTCAGTCTGATTGTGATATGTATGGCACCTTCTATTATGAATGTATCATTCATTCCATGAATATACCTGTTTCTTTTGTGATATATGGTGTGGTCCTTCATCCGGTGTGTGAAGTGCAGTGGTGCAGTGAGCTATTCAGTGACGCCGTGCCTTCCTCATCCATGAAACATATTGGGTACATGTTTTGCTTATATTGAAGTTATGAGGTATGCAATGGCTCATGAACACTGAGATTATTCTATATGTTGTGGCTAATCCTTGAGTTCACAACCAGGGCATGATCTCTCCATGAAGTCTATCATGCAGCAATATCCTATTACGAGCGATCCTAGGGATTATGAGCGATTTCAGCAATTATGATGCGATCACAAGTGGTTGTAGCCGAGCCGTGAGACCTCGGCCTTTTTGCTGATGCAATTGCAAAGTTACACCAAACACGTGATAATTCGCACTGGCGTCGATTTGATTCTCATTGCTCGACACTTTCTACTAACAGTACTATGATGAATCTCACTCAACCTGAAAAAAGGCGTGTCAGAGTCTCTTCAGGGACATTACCGTCTCCCAAAATCACTGCCCTTGCTCCATTCCACCCCTTCTCAAAACAGGTTGGTCTTTCAACTCATCAGCATCCGAATTCTAGCTGAATTACCAAGTTCACCGTTGCCCTTTTCTCCAGCTTGATGTCGTCCTTCCTTTTGAATCCGACCTTTCGGGGTACCTAGAGAAATTGGAAACAAGTTATGGGAAAGCCAGGGTTAAGCTTTCCGATGTGTTGAAAAATGCAGAGACCTTTGTGAGCATTGTAGGGGGAAGGTATGCAGACGCGTTTAGGAAGTTGATCCTTGTCGGGACCGCTAACTATGTGGGCTTATTTTTTTTTCTCTGTAGCGATTTTCTCGTTGTGAGCATGAACCTAGCCCAAGAAGAGGACGTTTGGTGTATAGACACACGTGGGCATCTGACTCTGTCAGTTTCCAAAAGCACCTATGAACGACTCGGTCTCGTTGGACAAAAGCTGCCTTTCAGGAACCATGAAGAACACCATGGTATGTTTCCAATTTTCGTCGTTGTCAATTTCTGTTTGATTTGTTCCCGACTCTTTTGGTTTTGCGTAGTAATTGATATTCCGTTGCAAAAGTACGCCCTATCGCCCGCGAACAGGGAGAAAATAAGGGCATGTATCGAGCTATGGGATAAGAGAAGGGAAAGTGAGCTTGGTAAAGATGCCGCTCTGTGGGAAGTTCTGTATTCCTGGAAAGGTCCGTTTGTTCGTCTCGACATTTCAATTCTTGTGATGCTAACATTTTTTTTCAGGTCAAAAAGAACCGTATAACTTTCCTTTCGCACAACATGACATACGCACAGTCCAATGCACGAAGAGGCAACAACAAGATGTGCATATACCTCAGCCGTGCCTTTCTCCTCGTCCAGATACTTCCTCCTCCAATAGTAGTTCGAAAAAGTCAAAATTGACGGAAAACAAGAAGGAAGATATGCTAGAAGATTGGAACCGCCGAACAGAAAGTCTTTTCGAGTGGGTCGGTATGGCTTGTCTCGGTGCGCAGCGGTAGGTGCCTTTGTATCTTGGCATGAAAATGATTCTGATGATGTTTTCAAGGCTCCAGGCCAATGATCGCGCGGATCCTTTTGTTGCGCTTTACGAGCCTCCAGAACCCTCCATCGTCGGCAATGTGATACACCTTCAATGGCGCGGTCTATTACACCATGACTTTGTGCAGCAAGTTATTAATTCTGTCTTGTACGTTATTGCCTTCCCATCTGTAAACTTTCATTAATCAATATTTTTTCTCTGATAGCCCTTCCCTCCTGGCCCCCAAAGCAACCATCCCATTCATCAGCATCACTTGTCACGCTCTAACGAGTTCGCCAGTGTCTTACATCCCATACGTGCATACGCCATCGGGTGACCTACAAACTCCGGAAAGCGTACCCGCGAAGCTTCCTCGGCTGGATGGGGAAGATACTTGGAGTCTCATCCTTGAGCGTGGCAAATATCAAGCGGGTGGATCTGCGAGATGGTGCCTTACGGAGAGTCTTGGGCCGTGTGACACGAGGTGGGGATGAATCATACAGAATATTATTTCAGGGGAAGAATAGGGAGCAAAAGTAACTCATATGTATCAGTCGGACATCGGCATAAGGAGAGCAATTAACCTAGTCCTACTATCCTGACTTGATAGTTCTGAGCGTGAAAGATCGTGTGACTCGTCCAAGGCGCCGTTTCTTGGCTTACTCACTGGCGTCAGACTAATCTTACCAGCTATGAGTCCAAATCGGGTTTCGGGTAGTCTATGGCCTACACCCCAAATTTCCCAGACTCATTGCACTCGTCATCGTCACGAGGACCCTAGTGCAAATTGAACCCATCTCCATTTAGTTCCAGGAGCTCAATAACAGTGGACTCGGAGTCTATAAGGATGTATCCGCATTTGCGAAATATTCCCAATTTAGGGCTTTTCCCAGAACTTTCTCGACAACGAAAAAGGATGTGAACATGGCATAGGAATGACGTATATGAACGTGGTACAGAAAGGTGCAAAGATGTGAATGACTACTGCAACGAAGTTGATAGAAGGGGAAGCATACGAAATGATAGAAACCAAAAGTGCATACACATGATAAGTGAACCAAAGAATGTGTGCATGTGTGTACAGGGCTGAGGGCATCTGAATCAAAGAAGCATGTAAAGCAGAGCATATAAATCAAGGCATGAAAAAAGGAAATGAAGGAAGGTAAAGAAAAAGAAATAAAAAAACAGCATAAAGGCAAAAACGACGCTGCAGCCAACCAAAAAGAAAAAGTTTCCAACCCATCAAACCAAAGCAGAATACACAAGCACATCCATCCTTCTTTTGTGTGGATGGCGAAATAAAAAGAATGCGCCAGTACATAGTGTATAAGTTGCAAGTAAGGCGAACGGTAATCTAAACGCCTGTCATTAATACGGTTGGAGTATTAGTACATTTTTTGGGTGTGATGGAATGTCCTTGCGATACTTCACTCGGAAGTAATCGCCTATTTCACATCACGGAGCTTGTGACGCGGATGGGTACATGAGTGGAATCGATGCGCGCAAAAGAGATGCGGGCGCGTGGGTTGGTGAGAGGGCCGTCGCGGTTGCCACGGGCCAGGGTCGGGCTAGTCGGAACTAGGGGGACGTGGTGAGCCTGCCAAGAGTAGAATCGAGGCGTAACGGATGGTGGTGGAGAAGGAGAGAACAGGGGCGCCTCCGAAGGAGAAGGACTGGGGCTTCGAGAGGAAGGAGCAGTGAGAAATTCAGACGATCGCAACGCTGAGTCGGGTTCTACAAGGATCGGAGTTATGTTGACCGTTCGACGAACAGTGATTTGCGGAGGACTATCTGGAGGAGTATCAAAACCGTTGCGTCTATTGTTTCGCCTCATGCCGATGCCAGGAGATGGTGCTCTAAGGGAGGCTGGAGGAATGAAGGCAGGGATTTCTTCTGACTGCTCCAGGGTCATAGGTTCGTCCCAGAGAACTCGAACGTCTCTGTCCACAGAGTTACTGAGCCATCTTTGTTCAGAGAGCGTCGACATCTCCATGTCATCTGGATTCACCCAGGGGAGGTTGCGGTTTGTGTAGGCATCCGCAATAAGGATAGCCGGATCGTCAGATCCCACTGCCATAGGGCTGCCCTGGTCGCTGACGCCACTATCAGAGCTCTCAGAGGTATCTGAGTTGCCCTCCGCGGCAGCCAATACAACCATCTCTGCCTGTTCCCGGGCTAATTGTGCGGGGTCAATGAAGGCCTCGTACTCTGCATCTTGGAAGAAGTCTTCGGAGTCTGGATCGAAGCGGTTCAAAACGGTCCACCTCTCGCATACATCCGCCTTAGGTTCGGGCTCCGTCCTGATTGCAGGGGCTGTGGGAGGATAGGCTTGAGAGTAGAGAGAGCGGCCCATGCTTTTTAGGAGTTGGAAGGATGATAAAAATAAGATCGAAAGGATTAAGAGATTGGGAGGATAATATGCTATCGAGCTCGTTGGCTGTCAAAGCTTTTGGGGGGTATTTGGAAAAGAAAGGGTATTTTGTAAGAACAACGGAAGATGATGGTGGGAAGCAACAAAGACGCGTCGCGCCGGATCAAACGAGAAAAACAATGCGTGGCGTTTAGCAATTGCCTTTTTTGGATACATGGGTTAATCAGCCTCCGCTTTGCCACAGCATCTAACAATCATCTCCTCATTGTCTCCCTGATCCCGTCCTAACTATGTTTTTGTCATGAGGCTGTTCCTTGACCTTGGGCCAGTGAGCCACTGCCACCCAACGTTGAGTGGCAAACTCAGCTGCTCGTGGACAGTTGGTGCGACCTACCTCGAGTCTGTTCTCAGAACCGCGGTGACATCCTAAGTGTGGTTGTCATTTCATTTCGAGTATCTTCCGCACTTCCCTTCCCGTTGACAGGCCGCCCGTCGCGCAACAAATAACCATCCAAAGTCTCACATGTGCGCTTTTAGCAACCAGTGCAGCAAGTACTACTCTACCAGTCATAACTTTAGTGAGTCATCGGCGCCACTATGGGGACTACCTGTAACAATGGCGGTACGATTTTCCTGCTCGACGATGATTTTCACCTATAATCAACCATGCCCAATGCTAGTCGTTACGCCCACTGGAGAGTTGCAATGAAATTCGTCATCCATGGTTCTGCGGAATTAGGGAATTAGTGAGGTGTTAGAAGAGAACCTTCACAAAAATTTGGGATGATGTGCCTACGTATGTTCGATATGACGTATTTGACCTGTCGTTTAACTGCCTAGCAATCGGAAGGAACCCCACGATATTCAATATGGTCCTCGGGCCCGGATTCGTTGGATCAATTCCCAAAATTTTCATTCTGTCTCTTCTGAAAGCGTCTCAGTTACTGCCGGGGTAAAGCGCCAAAAGCACTAATGCATCGCCATTCAAGGGATTAACGCTGAACCCGGATTCCTCGGGAAATATCAAGTCGATCCGAGAAAGGCGTCCCGAGGTTACACTGAGTCATCAAAGAGGTATTCAATAAGGCGCTGTACGACCGTCACATTGACGCTATTGCCAATGAGCTTGTATTTCGTTTTTCTTGACAGAGTATCCGGCCAGATAAATGATGGCTTCGGAGATTCGGAGATGGGATCGTTGAATGCAAAGATGCGTAGGAGTTCTGAAGGTGAAAAGTATCGTAGCTTTAGGGGACGGAGGATGTTAACCGCATCTGAATCGCCTCGGGATTGAGCTTCAAGGAATTGATCAAAGGTCGAAGTGGTCTGTCTGAAGATCAGACACTTGTAGCCAGAAAGAATAGTTTCATTGTTACGTACATCTAGAGCTTCGTTCTGTTGTAAGATTGAGCCAGCTCGTTCCACGAGCTGTGTATATCCTGTGGGTAGACTATAAGTTCCCTTTATATAGCATGAAAAACATGGAGATCAACGAACCTCTGGTGAAACAACACGTTCTTCGAGAAAATGGTTTGACAATGTCGAACAGACGACCCCATTTTTCTAGGACCCTATCAGGTATCGCAAATTCCACCGAATTCTCTGCCGCCTGGTCATCTAGATATGTTTGAATTTCGTTGATAAGAGAACGCTTTGCATTGGCTTCTTGGTTTTCAAGTCTTGTATCAGACTGTGGCATTGCCTTTCCAGGTATCTGACGCCAAACTTGGCTGATGTCGCCTTGAAACATACCATGGAATTGGAAAGGCGCCTTCTTAGCAAGAAGGTAGTACCGCAGTCGTGAATTTGGAATGCCAAACTGGAGAGGTGTTAGTAGCAGTTCAAGAGTTGAATAACCAATAGATTGAAGGGTCGATAGCAAGATTTGTCGGGTAATAGAGTCCTGTCATAATGAATTATCATTGAATGGTTTCAACCTTGTAAAAAGGAGTTGCACCTCAAATCCAGCAACATTCTCGACTAACAAATGACTTGGATGCTTGTCAGAAACAGCCAGCTCCGGTAGCACATTTTTCACTAGGTGAAGGAACGATTGGGCACGAGGATCTTCCACGCCTTTAGCATCGGGATTCAGGACAGTATACGGCTGGCATGCCGGAGAAAGCAGCCAGAGGTCGGCGTCCAACGAAGCCAATGAAGAAGCAGTCAATGTAGAGATATCAACCTGTAGTAAAAACCATGGTCAGTAATTTTTATCAGCAAATGCGCTGTTTAGATTTAGCAATTGGAATACCTTCCTGGTGATTTCTCCATAGTTCGCGGAATAGACCTTGCAAGCAGCCTGATCCCAATCAAACGCTTGGACAACTTCAGCCTCGAAGTTGCTCCGGGATAAAGCTAAGTGCAAACCACCTGGATCAAATTCAGTAAACAATCAAAAATCAAGTGAAGAGCGGGGCGCACCTATACCACTGAAGAATTCCAGCGCCCTGACGGGCATGATAGGTGAAATTGGGCTGAAGTTGAGCTGCAACTTGAGTAAGTACTTTGACCTTGAAAGAACTGCTTATATAACGTCCTGCGATTTCAAGACGCGACGTCCACGTGCTCTTCAGACAGCCGAAAGACTCGAAATCCATCTTTCTTATTGACCTACATTCTTCTCTCCTTTCTGTACCATATATTACATCCGGCTCACTGTTTAATATCTCGGAGGCTTTATTATTTAGATCTGGATCGAATGGCAACTACAGACGCGAAGCAGCCTCGCCATCTGCAGCGCCATCACATCATTAACTACGCCAGATATACCGTTATCTGCCAATCCATGGAACGACTCTTTAGCGCCATCGAGGAAGGATTCCCCTACTGAAGAGGTTATCAAAACCCTTTGCTCCTCTTGATTCATCCTTATTTGAGGACCCTGAATTTGCTGGTCCAAAGGAGAGTGCACCGCCGACGCCCAGTAATCGGGTTTCAAAAGAGGTGCTAAGCGAATTTGACCCTCTGGCAAGTCTAGAAGAGAAGGCTGCTCGCGATGCTTGGGAAACATCAGAAGGCCATCCACCACCACCGAGGACGCCATCACCTCCACCCCGCCTACGAAGGATCTACATATATCTTCTCCTACAACACCCGAACAACCTACGCCCTCCCAGCCCGCCGCAGTCAATACGAACCCGTCTACTTCTACTTCCGGTTTCCCGTCGTTTGCTGCGCTCGCCAAGTCATTTTCGCTACCTCTCCGACCGCGTCCGCAGTCCATTGATGCTTCAGCCAGGGTTGTGCCCTCGCCTTCGACGCTATCCTCCTTTGCATCCCAGCAAGATGCCAGTAAAGGAAAGCGGAATAGCAGAGACGGAGACGCTATTGTAGATGAAAGATCACCTGCATCCGGTTCCGCCACTCCAAATCGCAGCGGGAGCGGAACTGCTTCGCCAGTGCCTAAACCGACGGATGGGGGATTTGATTTCCAGAAATTCCTTGATCAGATGAAGACGAGAAGTGCAGAGCCTGTATCCAAGTATCTGAGATCGTATGTTTCATCCTTTTCTGTCACATTTCTGCTTTTGATGACATGCTGTCAGGTTTCTGAGCAATTTCGCGAAAAGAACATTCACAGTAAATGATCAGGTGAAGATCATCAACGACTTCCTTACTGTAAGTATCGAACCTACAATTCAGCCACCGTTATCTAACTACCTACCCAGTTCATCGCAGCCCAAATGAAGGAGTGCGACGTATGGAAGAACACGTCTGAAACGGATTTCGAAAATGCCATGGAAGGCATGGAGAAACTCGTCATGAATCGGCTATATGATTTGTCAGTTTGGTGTGCTGTGTAAAACCAATTTTCCGGGCTTACTTTGTTAAAGTACCTTTACGCCCCAACTGAAGCTTGCTAATCCTCCTCGGCCAATAACGACGGACGATCTGGAGCGAGATCGCGTTCTGTCGCAACGGATAGCGTTATTTGGTTGGCTGGAGGAGAAACATCTTGATATTCCTGAGGGCGAAGGGAGTAAAGGGTTTTTAATGTTTGCGGAACAAGGTCAGGGGGTTGGTTTTTTTTGGGAGGTGTATCTTTAATCCAATTGACTGCTTTGCAGAACTTTTGAAAATTAACCACTATAAAGCACCTCGCGATAAATTAATATGTATATTGAATTGCTGCAAGGTCATCTTTGGTCTGCTATATCTTGTTTTCTCACCTTGAACATCTCACTCACTTTCTATCTTATTCAGGCTTGATTAGACATCTTCACAAAGACGAAGGCGCAGATTCTTTTGTACCTATTCTCATCTTTGTGGTTCTGAAAGCGAATCCCGAGCACCTGCTCTCAAACGTCGAGTAAGTGCCTCCTTATCGATTCGAGTATGAGAAGGGCCGAGCCTTTCCCATCTCTAGGTTTATAAACCGTTTCCGAAATCCAGCCAAATTGCAGAGTGAAGCTGGTTACTACCTCTCGAGTCTTGTAAGTTATTGTCAACTTTCTCTCATGCATTAAGACTAACTGCCTAAAGATGGGTGCCGTTTCATTCATCGAAACGATGGACCATACTTCACTTTCAAATATCACCCAAGCAGAATTTGAGCAGTGAGCCTTACATATATTTTTCTACTCTTGGAGCGTCTTCCTTAGTCGAGTTTAACAGAAACGTCGAGAAGGCGATCCAGGCTTTACCTCCATCTGAGCCACAGTCCCCTGAAATAGCCTTCGCGGAGACGAAATTCCGTGGCGTTACGCAAGCCTCGCCGCATGCCGGTGAAGAATCTGCCCAACCACTCGCTATTTCCTGCGCCCCCACCAACTTTCTCTGAAGACGCAAAGAGGCTACTACAGAAGACTGGGGACACGATATCAAAGCCGCTGAACGCTATCAGTCGAATCTTTAGTGAAGCCCTGGATGGAGCGGAGAATAAGCTCGCCTATCTTCCAGGACCATTTGCGCCGTTCGAGCTCGGTCGAGAAAGGACAACGTACGAACAACAGTCTTCAGCTTCAGGAGTTCCGCCTCCTATTATGGTGCCACCGTGGTCACAGCCCGATTCCCCTCAGACTTCACGCTCTGCGATGACGCCTCAAACGCCTTACGGTCATGATAGACAATATAGCGCTCCAATACGGACTCCATACAAACCAAGAGTGAGGAGAGTGCCATCGCCTTCTTACCATTCTCCTTCGCCTATGAACTCGCCAGGGTATGGACCAGGACCAGAAGAAACACCATCACGATTAGGGCCATATACAAATCAACAATTGGCAATAGGTCCTTCACAGCCAGTATCTGCACCATTGCCACCTAGGATACAATCTCTAGCAGCAGATCAGGGTGCACATATATCACGGACACCTACTCCAGCATTAGACTTTGCGGGTGTCCAGGCGCAAATTGACAGTGCGACTGAGAAGGCCGCGGCAGATGCTCGAGAGACGTTGTTACAGATATTCCCTGGTGTGGATGTGGAGGTTATCGAGTGGGTGCTTGAGGCCAATGATAACGACCTTGGGAAGAGCATAGAGCAGTTATTGGACATTAGTGGTGATTCATGAATTCATGTTGCTCTGCTTTTCTTTACTTGCTTTTCCTGCCTCGGAAATAATATTGGATGTACTGTTCAAACGTTCGGCCCTCATAAGCCCAGTCTAATCATGATGGACGTAGGCCTCCCTTTCACTGCATCGAATGGATGACGTCAAGGCCCGTTTCGGTGTTAAAAGCTCAGCGCAACTTTCATTGAACTCGTCCACTCGATATCAACATCTTACATTCAGATTCTCCACCTGGCCTGAAGAGCATGACCCACGAAAATGCCAATGATTGACATTGTCTTGTACACACTGTTTGGACGGTTTCGCATTGGCTTTACTTGTTTTGTTGCTACATGCCCGTGGAACGCCCTCGCAGAAGAATGTCCCGTTGGACGAAGGACGTATCAAAGATGCTCCAGGAAGTATTTTTTGATTCTTCAGTTTGAATCTGCCTTGTATGTCTAGTCCGATCTTCGCACTCATGCAAGGTACTGTACTAAAACGTTCAATTCGACAGGTCACGCGTCACAGGCCTCCCTAAAACGACGAAATTTGGCAGCGGTTACGCCAAAATCCTCAAAAAATCGCCCGGAACGGGCTTCCGGAGCCCAAATTCACTTACAAATCCATCAAAAACGTCCAAATTTGGTAATCTGATGAAATGAAAAAATGGTTTGGTCGGTCACAGGTCGGAGGGGGTGTCGAATTGAACGTTTTAGTACAGTAGTCTCTATTCTCCAATGCCCATCCAAAACTGCTTGTTCGCCGGCAACATTGACTACTGAAGCTCAGACCGCGCGAAACGGAGAGCATTTTTGTAACTTATTTGACACGTCAAAAAAGAGGATTTGCTGAATTTGTAATACTAAATGTGTGTGCACTTCATCGCCTCTACTTCTCCAGGCTCCTTAACGATAACATGGCCCTTTGGGCACGCCTGGCCACATGGCCAATTTTTGTGTATAAGAATCCCGTAGCAGTGCAAGCACCAATCCCCGACTCTATCTTTCTCAGTAAATACTTAGAGTCAGTTTGGCCTCCAGAATACTGTACTATTTCAATCAATTCGGCAGGGCCCGTGACGCGTGACGGGCCTGCCGAAATTTTGGTTTCGGCAGTCTGCTGGATGGCCCGTGACAGCCAAAAAATTCGGCAGGTAGGGGAGGGCCAAAAAATTTAACCAGTCAAACGATATCTAGGGATTCCAATACCAAAAGATTCTGAGTTTGGCTATAGAACTGAGCAAGGAAACACCTAAACAGTGCTCAAAAGAGAGAATGTCGCCCTGGACTGGTCATTAAGTAATCGCCTGATTAGATTATCACAACGTGACTAAATTTGCACCCCCTCCTCCTTGCTCGAAATGCCGGACAGGCTTCCAGCAATTCCTCCTGACATAAGGAGGACAATCTTACCTCATGATGATCTATCTGTCTTGGGACTCTTGAAGTTCTGCCTCCCCATCGCAGCACGAGAACTTGCCTCGCTCAATGCAAACCAAACATTTTTTAGCACTTGAGCCAACTACAATGGATATCGAAATGATTCGAGGGACACCTATGCCACCTCTTGCAATAGTCGAACAGCTGACAGCTAGGATAAACCCCCATGACACACAGTCAATACATTGTCCCCATGCTCCTGGTCTTAGTGGTGAGCATTTTCCAACATGGATTCTCTTGTATTGGGTCAAAGTTGCTCGAATTTGGCCACTGAAGAGGACATGGGTGTTAGCAGAGGAGAGTTTAGAGGCCTGGAGTAGAAACAAGAAGCGCACTGACCAGACAAAAGGCATCATCACTTGCATCTACAATGCCCTCTCCTGCACTTCATGGTCTGGCAAAATCCAAGGTTTCCTGGCCTCGATAACAACTGACCACCTGGCACCATATATGACAAAGAACTGGTTGATGGACGAACAGGAAAATCAGATGTTATATTTGCTGGAATGCGAGCTGTCGAGGAGCAGGAAGGGCAATGGAATTTGTGTCGCTGATACATTCTTCATGACCAAGCTCACTGAAATCTACCAATGACCAGATCGGGATGAATACTATGCAACTTTTCCGAGGCTTGAATGGATTTGTAAAAGAGGTCAAGATTTTGGTACAGGTGTCCTGGAGAAGCTCGTCGCCATCATGAACCTTGGCCAAAATCATTGGGTGGCAGTAGTGGTGGATTTTGAGTCTTCGAGGATCCTGTATGGTGATTCATTAGGTGGAACAATTACCAAAGACATAGAGGCGGCTCTCACCTGGTGGATTTATCATCATACTGGAAGGCGTTTCGCAATAACGCAGCTCCCTATAACACAACAGAAGGATGGATATTCATGTGGGCTTCTAGCATGGAATGCTGTAGTGACCAAGGTGTTGCCTGAAACACATTTGCTGATGGATAGGGAGCTGTTGCTGACGAGAGGTTGAAGGTTCTTCTGCAAGTTATCAACTGCCATAATGAGAAGGTGAGCAAGTTTAAATTGGATGTGCTGGACATCGACACTGAGTTGAAACAGTCTTTTGAAGTTGCAGGCCAGAACTACGAATTTACTTTCAGGATGACACCTGATGGGCAAGAGTCAGAGTCAGAGGTGGAAATCATGTCAAAGACTGGAGGCGCACCTGCTCCAGAAATCCCACCATGTCCAGCAACACCACCAACATGTCCAGCAACACCACTGCCATGCCCAGCAAAACCAGCCCAGCAACACTGCCATCACGCCCAGTAATGCCACCAATGGTAACCACTGGGACCAAGCATCCAGGCAGATCGAACTCCCCCATCCTCTCCTGGTAGCAGCAGAAAGGAACCTTCGCAGAAGAAATCGCCAATGCAGAAGATGAAGTCTGCTATCCAGAATGCATTGGAGTTGTCGAGAGAGGCTGAGGAGCTTGGTGACAACTCTAAGTTTGGATTACTGAGGTTTTGGAAAAAGAGGACAGCAGCAGATAAGAAAGCTCACTTTGACAGAGAGGATGAGAGGGCCGAAGAATACCGCTCAAACATTGATGTTCAAGCAAAGGATACAGGGATGGAGAAGAAGCTACATGAAAGATCTTTAGCAAAACTTCGCCAGCAGAAGCATCGACAACTACATAAAAATAGGGAGATTCAAGAAGGCCTACGCAGCCTGGGTGGCACAAAAAGAAAAGTAATATCACAGGATACATCTGTCGTGTTGTTTACTGAACATTACTCTACAGGTAGTGGAGATGGAAATATCTGACACCACCAACCTGAGTCTCAAGAAGATCAAAGGGCACATACCTGAGCTGACACGGCCTGCAAGAGAACTGAAAAAGAAGATTCATGAGCAGGATCGAAAACCACAAGGCAGGAAGAAGAAGAACGAACCTCGTGCTGCTAAATACCATAACTGGCTGACACCTTTTTGCTGGACCCAGATCGTATGGTTGCAAGCAGGTTGGCTGGCAAATGAGTGCGTCTGCCATTGCCAATGGACTGAAGAAACGGGATCCAGTAACCTTCAGGAAGATAAACTGCAATACCATTGATGGCTGGATTGACCATTCTGGAGCGAGGCCAAAGTGGACGGAGTCAATTTTGCGAGGGTCGAAGCTGGAAACAGTCCTGGGCATGACAAAGGTGGCCGACGTGGAATTCTGTCATCTTATCCTGAAATTGTGGAAGTGATCAAGAAACGTCTGGAGTACTTGAGAGAGAAGAACGCACCTATAACCATGATCACCGCCCATGCCATGATTGTTGTGACCATCCTTGAAAGGAATCCCGGCATTTTTGACAAGTTCGATGGTTCTTCGTTCCGTGTCTCCGAATCCTTTGTGCGCAAGTTCTTGCATGGCGTCCTTTCATGGAGCCTTCGTAAGGCTATGCAGGCTGCTCAGAAACTCCCTAAAGACTGGAAGGAACAATGTTGGCATGTGTTTTTTCGCAAAGCGCACCTCATCAAAGAGAACGACATACCGATAACACTTTACATCAATTTTGACCAAACCCAGGTCATGTATGTGCCAGGAAACCAGATGACATGGGCTGAGATGGGCGCAAAACAGGTTGGCATGGTTGGTATGGACGAAAAGCAGGCCTTCACTCTTGTGGTTGGGGTTGCGGCAGATGGGACAATCTTGCCCTTCCAGGCTGTATTCATAGGTAAAATGAAGGCATCCGTTCCTGCACCTGACTCGCCCAACTACGCCAATGCAATGAAAGCAGGCTTCAAGTTCGAGTTTTCTGGGACATCTACCTACTGGTCAAATCAGCAAACTATGCGTGCATATGTTAACGATATCATTGCACCTCATTTCGACCAAAAGAAGGCCGAACTCTCACTTCCTCCTTCTCAGAAGAGCCTCCTACAACTTGATGTTTGGTCAGTACACTGCTCTGAGGAATTTTGAGGTTGGATGCACACTCACCATCCAACCATTATACTTGATTATGTTCCGGGTGGTTGTACTGGAGTCACTCAGCCCTGCAATGTCAGTATTCAGTGGCCACTCAAACTGTCAATAAAGAAGTCTTACCATGAAGATGTCATCAAAGATCTGATGTCCAAGGCAGATGAAGGGAGCTCAGCGCTGAACCTCAAAGAAGGTATCAAAGATCTTCGAGATCAGACACCGAGATGGATGTGGAATGCTTACAATGCCCTTCAGAATAAGGAACTGGTTCAAAAGGTAAGTCTACAGCCTACTCTGTTATCTGAGATAAAAGACTTAACTGTTTAGGCCTTTGAAGGTTGCTCATCGACAAGTGGAATTTGTCATATAATTGCCTCACCAGCTTCAAGGCATGAGAGGCTCTGCGAAACATGAAGAACACGAACCCGGAATTTTGGGCAGAACTCACCAAAAGATTCTCAAGATGTGCCACATGACTGAAACCCTGCCAGAAGATGTCAAACCCAACACATATCTTGAAGACAAACCAGATGACTCGATCTCCCCATGCCAATGCTCATCACGCTATGATGGGTACCATCTGCCCAAAGGTGTTGCTGTTCGAGAGAGCGGCACTTGTATCCCTTGCAGAGGAGAGAATGTCAAGATTGAACCTGGATCAATGGAAGCAAATGTAGTGATCAAATGGAAAAGAAACTGTGGCTAGGATGAGCACGGGTAACCCGTGGTACCCAGATGCTAACCGTACCCTACCCATCACGACCCGTACCCATACACCCACGGTCACCACACCAGGTACACGGGTGACGGTATTTCTTCGAGCATATTGTATGCCTCGCGTGCAGCCAGACGCCAAATGCATCCTTCTGCACTCGCAAGGGTTAGATAAGGGGTAGGTGCATGTGTCAGCGTCGAACGTCGAAAACGAGGGAAGGGAGCAACGGCAGTGGGAAGCAATGGCGCAGCTGCTTGGTAGAGATGGAACTGTGAACATAGCAGTATATTGTCAGTAAAGAAAAGAATGAGCCAACAGTCATGAGCTCATTCTTACCTCACCTGGATGAATGAAACGAAATTGCCACTCTGAATAAACCAGACGGGCAGTGGGTGCGGACGACAGATGTCGTGATGTGCTGTGGACCATGCACAAGCACGTAAAACCGTCCCATCTGTGTTTGCTGCAAGGGAGGCAGTGTGTTGTAAGTGTCGTCCAGGCGGAAAACCTCCGTCTCGCGATTGCAAGCGAGGGATGAGAGGCAGCGCGCCTGTGAGGTCATAGGCAGTAGTTAGCATGGAAAAAAAAGGAGAAAAAGAGCAGAATGAGCTCGCGAGTCGTTCCGAGCCCGTCTGCTACACACCTGGTTGGGCCTCCACACAGGTCCCCCCTGCGTGTCCAGCATCATCCAGCCAAGAAAAGTGTGCCCACATCCCTCAGACGAGGGGAGGGTACACAGGCGCGGTCCTGAGGGCGAGAGAGGGGAGGAGAAGAGGAAGGAGGAAGGAGAGTGGTGGTGGTGAGCACTGAGAGGGAGACGCGTCATCAAAGACGGCTGAATCAGGCTGATCAGCGGTTCGGAATTATGCGGCCGGCTGACTTCACCTGTATAATATCTCGGGTACCTCTGGGTCACGGGTCTACTGGGCGCTACCCGGACCCGTACCCGTGACCCATCTGGGTATGCCTGACCCGTGCTTTTCCCTAACTGTGGCTGACTTGGATGCACCAGAAGCAGGACTTCATTGAGGAAGAAGAAACAAATTCCCCAACAAACTATACATGGCGGAGACGTTTTGGCGACACAATGACGGTGATGACCCAGAAGATGATAGTTTGCTTATCTGAGTCAATGAAGGTGTTGGTGTGTGTTTGGTGTAGCACCTGACTTACTTACTTATAGGCAACAATCTGGCAGTGGAAAGCGTGTACCTCACACTATAGAATTATTCCAAGGTGGTCTCTAGTGTGTAGTAAATAGCGTCTGGGATTTTTTGAGAATTTTTGACGATTTTTAACAAATTTATAAGCCTTTTTTCACTTCCTCAAATAGTTTCGGCACCTGGCCAAAATCACCGTGACAGCCATGACATTTCGGCGATTTTGGGAGGTCTGTGACGCGTGACTGCCGAATTGAATGAAATAGTACAGTACTTTTCATACATGGTTACCATCTAATTCTTGCCTGCAGAACATGTTTATGTTTGAGACCTAGAATACAAGAGTCTCAGCATACTGTCAGGATGACAGTGAATGGCTAAATTGAAATACCTAGAATACAAGAGTCTAGGTAGAGTACTTTGGCAATGGTGTAGTCTACGTATGTAGCATTTAATAAAACCCTTTAACTTCCTTTTGAGGAAGGTAGAGATTCAGGTACAAGATCAATTACATTCCATCCTTCTCAGACAGCTACTTATATACTACAATATTTGATTATACCTACTATCTAAGGTAAGTATTCAACCTCCAACTGAATGTCAGATACTCAGGTTGTCTGCCTATGCCCCAACACTCCCCCTCAAGCCAAGGAGTCTGATAATCTGAGTTCAGCAACATGCCAAATGAACTTGGGCCTCTGTAAAGGCTTAGTAAATATGTCTGCCATTTGTTGAGGATCTCGGCAGTCCTTTATACACACTGATTCTTCTTTGACTCTCTCTCTAACCCAATGCCATCTTATATCTATGTGTTTACCCCTCTTATGAAACTGGGGATTTTTAGCCATAGCAATAGAACTGTCATTATCTCCCAGAACAAGAGTTGGTTCTTTCTGCTCAAAACCTAATTCTTCATATAAAGTGCAGAGCCACATGACTTTCCTAGATGCTTTGGATAATGCCACATATTCAGCTTCTGTGGAGGAAAGCGCAATCATGGACTGCTTCTTTGATCCCCACATAATCGCTCCTCTGTGAGATAGGAACACATACCCAGAAATAGATTTTCTATCATCGGCATTTGCAAAGCTGGTGTCTGAGTACCCAAAGGCTAGATTGTTCCCCTGAAATTCATGAGGTTTAGTTGTATAAGTGATACCATAATTCTTGGTCCTAGCTAAGTATCTGAGGACCCTCTTAGCTGCCATATAATGAGCCATGCTCAGATTTGCTGTAAAGGCAGCCAATCTATTTATGGCATAAGCTATATCGGGCCTTGTGGCGGTTGCCAGGTATTGAAGGGAACCAATTAATGATGCATAAGAATTGCTTTTATTTCCATCTGATCCTTCAGGGTTTGGTTTGAGTGCTATATTTGGATCCAATGGTGTAGAAACTGGATTACACTTCTCCATACCCTCACAGTGTAAAATAGTTTCAATATATTGCCTTTGTGAGATGGTAATAGAGTCCGGGGTTTGAGTAATCTCAATACCAACTATCTTTGTTGGTTCCCCAAGATCTGTAAGGTCCAATATAGAATTCAATTCAATTTTAAGCTTCTTCATGCACTCATCAGAGAGGGTGAACACTAATAAATCATCAACCCAGACTGTGATAATTTCCAAGTCATTAGTATGACCGCTCCCCCTGACATAGGTGCATGGATCACTCCATAGTGCTTGAAAGCCTATATTCTTTAATCTGCAATCTAGCTCATGTTTCCACTCTCAGCCTGACTGCTTCAAACCATAAATGGTTTTAATCAATCAGCAAACTCTATCAGTGCCATCACCGAAACCTTTGGGCTGGCACATAATGACCCACTCCTTCAGTATTCCATTAAGGTAAGCGCCCTTTACATCCAACTGCTGAATTTTAAACTTTATTACAGGAATGAGCACTAATATTGTGTGGATCATCTCTAAGTGCACAACTGCAGAGAATGTGTCATTGTAGTCTTGTCTGGGTCTCTGTGTGCACCCTTTAGCCACTAGTCTCACTTTGTACTTAATTAGTTCCCCTAATTTATTATACTTAATTAGTTCCCCTAATTTATTATACTTCTTTGTGAGTACCCATTTATTAGCTACAGTGTCTCAAAAAACTGTCTGGATGTTTTGGCTATTCAACTTAATTTAGCTGTAACTTTATGTAATCTTGCTCAAATCACATGATTCAACTTGTGTGTTGAAGGTCACATGTCAATTGATTACTTTTCAACAAGTTAACAAACAAAGACAAACAATATGTCATCTAAAAGTATGACATGTGATCTTCAACACACAAGTTGAATCATGTGATTTGAGCAAGATTACATAAAGTTACAGCTAAATTAAGTTGAATAGCCAAAACATCCAGATAGTTTTTTGAGACACTGTATTGGGACTGCATCTGCCAGCTAGTCAGTGAGTTCCCAAGTACCCATCTTCTTTAATTGATCCAATTCAGCATTTATAGCTGCTTCCCAATGTTCCCACTCTGGGACCTCTTTGCCTCATGGATTGTCTTTGGCTCATCACCTCTGAGGGGAACTTCTGTGATCACATTCACAATATCTGATGATGTGAGTATGGCCTCATTCATCTCATCAGGGAACAGATCATGTAATCTTGCATAATCTACTCTGCTCTGCAGTCTTAGCATTCTGGGCTCACTATTCCCAGAATCTTCTTCTGGATCATCTGGCTTCTTTCGTTTCCTCTGACTAGGCTCATTGGTTATCTCCAGTGACCTATTCTCTGCTGATGGATCTGTGCTCAATTTTGGCATGTTCACCTCCTGCTCCCCCTTGGGCCGTAGATCGGGCACCTCTATGCCAATCAATTCTGTGGGGGCTGGGTGGTCGGGAAGCATCAGGAAATGGAAGTCCCCTTGATTTCAATATATTCCTACTCTGAGCACTAATACAATACTGATTTTGACCCATCATTGAATCTGATGAACAAAAACTGTTTTAACTTGGGTCTTAATTTAGATTCTTGATGGGAACCTTGATTGAGTATCCATACAGGCACCCCAAACTCCCAGAGATGAGAAACATCTGGCCATTGCTATGTCCATGCCTCGAACAGAGTCTTGTTTGGGAGAGCCTTTATATGGGTTCAATTGCATAAGTACACTGTATGCGCCACAGCTAATTCCCAAAGGAATTCCAGGATGTGCTGCACATTCAACATCACATGTGCTAATTCCATGAGCATGTGGTTCATATGTTCCACAATGCTGTTCTGCAAGGGGGAATAAGGTGCTGTCTGCTCAAGGTCTATTCCTTGAGTTCTGCACCAATCTTTAAGATCTGTATTAATAAATTCTCCCCCACCATCTATACAAATAGCACAGGGTTGCATGCCTTTGACCCTTAATCTCATAATGTAGTCTTTAATATTTTGCACCACATCCGACTTTAATTTTAGAAAGTGCACATGTATGTGCCTTGCATGATCATCCACAAAGCTAATGTAATATTGATTGCCATGGATTGATGCTGTCTGGCACTTGCCCCAGAGATTGATATGGGTCAGCTCTCTGGGCCTCATTGCATGCTGCTGCACCTTCTTCAGAAACGGAACTATAAATTGCTTTGATTCCATACAAGCTTGGCAGTCCAGCTTCGGCATTCTATCATCCACATGGAAACCATCAACCAGCTGACCTTGCATCATATGCTGCAATCCTATGTGGCCAAAACATCTATGCCATACCTCCTAGCTCTGTGCCACCTCTATGGCATTATTTACTTATTCTGTAGATGCATGTGTATTATTTTGTTGTTGCATGGGTTTACACATGCACATCACCATGTGATATAAATGATTATCTATTTTTGTTCCCTTTGCAATCAGCCAGCCATCCTTGGTAAGCAGGGATAATACCCCATTCCCACCAAGATAACGGCCGCTGCCAGCATCCCATCTGCCAAGTGAGATAAGATTGTTGTGATTATTAGGGATGTGAAGGACATCTTCAATCCTCACAATATATTTATGTCCATTGACTGCTGATTCTAACTCAACAGTTCCTTTCCCTACAGTGCACATAGTCAAGTCTCCTATGCCTTGAACTACTGTGTTCTTCAGGGGCTTGTATGTAATAAATGCATCATGTTGATTCATGACATGAGAAGTCATTGCCGAGTCAGCAAGCCAATCATAATAGATAACTCACTCATCTATTCCAGTGTAATTATGGGGATTGTAGTTGCTAAAATTATAAGCTACCATTCCATCTTCTTGAATATCTTCCATATTATTAATGAATGCTACCGTGCTGTCCTTGGATGCCTCATCCTCCTGAGGATCCCGAGTCTCTGTGCACATGGTCTGATGGGTCTGGCCAACCTTCCACTTCTTCTGTGGTTGTTCAGCTGAGCTACCCTCTGGCTTCCCCTTGCAGTGGCATTTCCCGGCACCATGGCTGAACCATCCACAAAGGGAGCAATGCTCCTGTCCAAGGTATTTGCAATCAATGGTCTTGTGATTACCATGACCGCAGTGCTTGCATTTGTCTTCGTTAGCACCTGAATGCACTGTTGCACCAATGCAGTTCACAAGCTTGCATTTCTGGCCTTAGCCTGGACCACTGACATAATTTATTTGATCCGAGGCTAGACTGCTTCCTGGCAGTGTTGGTATTCCTCCATTAGAATACCAATGAAATCTTGTGACTTTATTTTTAGCTTCAACTTGTTCTCTTCCAGGTCTTTCTGCTTACTAATATATGGATCAGTAAACATGTCCCAGGAAGGAGGCAAGGACAATGCTATGATAATTTTAAATTGATCGTCGGGGATCTGACTATTCTCATCCATAGTATTAGAGTGCTCCCATAACTTCTTGAGTGTATTAAGGTGTGTGACAATGTCATCATCTTCATTTGTGGAAGTTTTAAATAGATTGTGAAGAATAGAAATCACAACGTAACTGCCCTTGATGTCATGGACTGATGCAAGATTATCCCACATCTCCTTGGCAGTCTGGGCACTCTGCATGTGAATAAGCTGATTATCAGATATGTTCATCTGGATCAGTGACTGAGCATAAGAATCATTGAAGTGCCAGGCATCTAAATCCTCCCTAGATGCATCTGTCCCAGGCTTCAGAATAGTCCCTTTAGTGTATTCTAGGATGCAGCAAACCTTTAGCACTGTAACCATTCTGGTCCTCCAGGCTATCCAGTTGCTGTCTCTGAGCAATTCCAGAAGCTTCGTGATTGATTGTGCAACATGTGTGTCAACTTTGGTAATTGCCATCACAAATCTTGATCTTGATAAATATAGACTTGATTGATTTGATGTCACTGTTCGCTTCGAATTCACAAGGGTTTAAATGCTCTTGAAGTTGTTAAAGCCTGGGGCCCATAACCCTTTGGCAATGGTGTAGTCTATGTATGTAGCATTTAATAAAACCCTTTAACTTCCTTTTGAGGGAGGTAGAGATTCAGGTACAAGATCAATTACATTCCATTGAAATGCTAGTTCTTGCTTAAGGGTGAACGTAAGAGTAGAGCTCTTAGTTTAGCGCACTAGTTATCATCCTACAACAACAACAACACACTCTACTTCAAACTCAACTCTTGTCTTTGCAAACACCTCTATTGAGACAAGCTCTAGGTAAAGTTGTTTGGAGGCTTGGATAGATTTTAAGATCTTAGTGACTTGGTAGTCTTTTGGTTGGCTTTTAACCAGGGTGCTTTGATTTAACTGTCCACCCTAAACACGGTAGAGTATCTTAGCAAGTTCTGACCCTTTTACGAAATGAAACGAAATGAGGGTTCTCAATGCAAATGGCTTTCAATGAAATGAAATGAAATGGGCCACAACTTCAATTGATTTCAATGAAATGAAACAGAACAATCAATTATCTGGTTTAATCACTGAGGTACTCCTCCTGAATGTGTCTGCATCAGGAAAAAGGGTCTTGTCTCTCAGAATAGACAAGAGTTGTGACAAGAACAACAGAGAAAGCAAGATAACCTCAGAGCCACTAGAGCTCAAAAGGGTGCCAGGCAGCCGCAGAGCAAAGTCTTGACCATGGGTCCTGAGGCCAACTTCTCTGAGGTGCTCTGAGATGCTTCTACAAGCTCTCTGACAGTCTGGAGATCCCTCAAAATTCTTTGACAGATTGGGAAAATGTTACTCTCTGTTGCTCTGACAGGCTCTGACACTCTCTAGGACAAGGACAACATGTGGGAGGCAAATGGACTATATTTTCATTGCAATTAGGAAGGAATGTATGTAGCGCACTCTATGAACAAGTGAAGGAATGAGAAGCCCAGGAGACAATGAAAGACATGGAAAGAGATAAAGTAGCACCCATCTAATATGTGACTAAAAGCAAAGCATCATTGGCATTGTTAGAACACCTCAGCCATTCCATTATCAGCAATGCTGTCAAGGTCCTCTGGTTTGACATCCTTGATCTCTTCTTCATTCACTTCCTCTTCTTCCATCAGCAGATAGCTCAAGTCACCACAAGTGAGACTGCATTGAAAGAAAAGAAAAAAGTCAGCAATGAAAAATGAACAGACTGAACTATTTCTCACATAATTGACTTGTACACTGCCACTGGGTATGCATCGGACCATTTCTTTGACTTCTGGACCAGGCCCCTCCACGTACTCGAATGGTGCATAAACCTAAAGCAATCCATTAGCTGTAAATCATCTTCAAAAGAGCAAGACCTTGCACCTATTCCCTACAGAACTTTTATGGAATTGTGTAACAGATAGAGTTCCTGGGCAATACTCCCCTATGCTGTGTTCGATCTATAAAACAGATAAGAACAATGCTCAGAAAAAAAATAATTGATACTACCGTGGTGACTACCAGAAGAATAATTGTCAATGGAACTTCTTTGTTCTGAATCATCTTCTTGGTGGTCATTGCTTCTGCCTTGGAACCATTCTTGGAAGTGTTGAACCAGACAGTCTGGATAAGGTCCTTGATGAATGGGTTTCCAAAAGGCTTACTACTGTTGAATGTCCTCTCCTGGGTCAAGGCATTAGCAATGAAAGAGAGGCTTGAAGAAAAACATACCTTGACATTTAGGTCTCCATATAGAAAGTTAGATGCTTGTAGTAACCAAGTAACTTTGTCTGTTACATCTTGCACAGATCCATGAAGGCTCAGATACCCTGCAACCTTGTTATGGGCCTTAGTGACAATTGTGTTGAAGAGAACGGTCTTCCCATAACCAACCTAAAGAGACAACTAAATGAGATGACCAGATAGAATGAACAACACATACGTAAGTCATGACTTTCTCCTTTTCTGCATTGTCATTGAGAAGTTGCTTCAGTCCCTCTGTGGCCCTTGGGTGTGAGCTGACACCAAGAGCAGAAGGCGTCTCAGCAATTATGGTCCAGATCCAGTCAGGCTTTTCAGGATCGGAGTCGAGCTTCCAGTTTCCAAAGCATATCTGCATACAGAGATGACTTTTGGCTGCATCAGCAAGGGCAAGGACTTCAGGGCTTGAGAACTGCTTGCATACAACTTTCGTACCTCCAGAACTCTTTGGAGGAACCGCCTTCTTTGCGGTGGATGCGGTGGATGTGGACGACACTTGGTTTTGGTAGAAGACAATGCAGGGGATACTGAGGCATGTTCAAGCTTTGGCGCACTTGAATTCTTGGAACTTGGCTTTTGATATGCCTTTTCCGATGCAGGTGTTGAGACTTCCATCTAAAAACAAAGGGTGTCAGTTGATTGTGAGTTGCAAAGCAAAGGATACAATACCCCATTATCTACCAGGTTACCTCCAGCTGCACTAGCCTGAGATTCACTGGGAGATCCTTGACCACCTTGCTCCTCGACTTGACTTCTTCCTCCTCGTCGTATTGTCTTTGCCTTTCTGAGCACCTCCCTGTGGTTCATCTTCATCTTCTACATCCTCTTCGGTCATGTTAGTAAAATCTGGAAGACCAGGTACTGTCGTAGTACTGCCCAGTTCTTTGGAAAGCTCTGCCTCATCATCACTCAAGACGGTGTGTGATGGCTTAGACTTCTTAGTAGGGGGAGTGTTGTCCTCAGTGTCATCATCAGAGAGGTCTTCTTTGTCTCTCATAGCCCTGTTACATTCCTGAATAGCTATATAGAAGGGAAAAATGCATCATTAGAATATAATTTGAAGATAAAAGCATACCAAGGTTTTCCTGAGCTTTTCTTTCCTTTTCTGCAATCTTCTGCTGAGCAGGACTATTGCTCTGGCCCTGGCCCTGTTGGTACTTCAAAAATGCTTGGTAATCCTCTTCTGACACAGACACAGAGCCTCCTTTCTTCTTTGACTTCGGGGCTGTGGTCTGACTTGCCGATGGGGGCTTGCTTGCTAGAAAGGTAATCACTCAAGTTATCAGCAGTCTACTGCTTGATGAAACAAGAAAACACCACCTTTGCCAGCAGTACGCTTGGCATTGCTCGAGCTGGTGGCCTTCCATTTTGCAGGCACAGCCATTTCATTCTCCGGAGCATTTACACCAGCAGACTCAGCAGCAGCTGCTTTTCTAGTAATTGTAGGCATGAGAGGCAATGCAGACCCTTGCGGCAGAGCAAGCCAATGAGAGATGGAAGTGGTTGACAAGAATTATGAGGGCGTTTTCATTCTCAGGAGAATATATGTGCCACGTGACAATAGACATCATGAACAAAAATGCAGTGTAATGATATATTTGAAAAGATACAGAATGCAATATGGAAGGGAAGATAAAAACCAGACCTTTGACAGAGTAGGACATCTACCTATGGCCACTGTAATGGTCATCATCATCCATGACAAATTGAAATGTCACATTGTCAAGCCATCCATTTCCATTTTTTTCCCAACCTTTCATGCATTTGTCAGTATGAAGCACCAAAGAAATGCGCTTCCCTTTGAAGTGAAGGTTCAGGTGGGTAAAAGCTTTGGAGGGAAAGACCACCACATCCCCACTCCTCATTCTCAAAACAACACTGGGTTCGACCAAGACCAGCTCTCCGCCTATGCAGTCAGAGATGACAAGTACCAGGCAGATGTCTTTGTCCCCAGTGTCTCTGTGCATGCGGGTAGAGACATTAACATTGAGAATGAAACCAGTGAATGGGTACATGGGGGACATTGTGCTGTTTGGAATAAACTGCACGCTGACAGACAGGGAGAGAAATGTGTCTGGGAAAAGGCATTTTAACTATATTGAAGACATCAGCATTGGCTTGTGAAGTCATTGGCAATTAGCTTACAGTTGCGTAGATCCACTCAAAGACCAGATGCAAAGCATCCAACAGCATTTGATAGACCTCTTGATTATCCTTGATTTCCTTGCTAAGCCTGGGGACATTCAGGCTTGTGTTGACAGGTCTTTGGCCATCCCTCTGTAGTGTAGAAGGATCTGCAGTAGAAGGAGCTCCATACCCCTAAAGACAAACAATCATTAAGCTGACTGGCGAGGATGAACAATCTGGGTTTTAAACTCACATTCTTGGCAAATCTCGGGTACCATGAGGCATAAAGAGCACCGAATATGTTGTTGATGCCTTCAGATTCCAGTGTCGACATATTTGACTTGGCCGGAGAGGATGTATTCCATCTTATGCAGCAATGTATCCCTCATAGAATCCTTCATATGATCCCAAAAACATTAGAAGGAGGTTACCATTGGCATCGTTGATATGCAACATTCACCTGAACACCCTTTAGTCAGACAGAGATGTCATTGGGAATTGGAAAAGCAAGAACATACCCTTCTATAATTCTGTAGTCAAGACCCAGAAAAGTCTGAAGATTGGGTCGCTTTCCACTGGTAAGTTGCTTTCGATACTATATGAGTGTGGGTGGTCAGTTTTAGTCCAAGTTAGATAACAGGGAAATGATAACATACCCACTTCTCAAACTCTTCAAGAGTCTCCGGGTAATTTGCTTTTGCAGCAAACCCCCTTTGGTGCTCTGTTTCTTCAAACCTTCCTTCATAGTCAGTCGGATAAAAAACCCTAGTGTTGTAGTTGAGCTGAGGCTTGAAGTTGACTTTGAACATGTATAGCAGTTCATCATCCATACTTGAGTTCCAGTCCAGAGGAGTCACCTTGTCGTCAGATTCTGATATGTCATCCTCTTCTTCGCCAGCAAGAACATGACTGCTGGTCTGTGGGCGACCAATAGGCTGCTGGGCTTGAGGAGTGGCCATGGGAGTGGCCATCATCATGGGGGTAGCAGGTGCAGTGGGCCTAGATGGAGTGGCAGGTGAGGCATCTCTAGGAGGAGTAGGGAGGTAGTTGTTGTTGTCTGAGAGCATACAGTGACCACAAGGACCAGCTTCTCTGGCAGCTTTGATTGCAGCTGAAAAGTCAACAGGCGTAAAAAGGCCAGTATTCAGCAGATCAAGAGATGGACCTCCTGGAAGTTCAACTTGCAGCTGACATTCCGCCCAAGCATCCCAGTCCCTGGCCTTGATGAAGTCATTGTTCAAGCAAATAAACCCAACACACATGGAGAGATTTAAGGCCTACTTACTTGAATAGCTTGAAGCTATCGAATATAGTGTCCATCATAATCAGGTTCATGCAATTGACATCCTGGGTGACATAGAAGGACTGCAGGAATTCTGTCAGAAAGAAGCAGGTCATGTGAAGGGGATACTTCTGTCGAAGCATGGCAATGGCAGGAATGACATTCTTCCTTATCAGCATTCCGAGAGGGGACTCTTTAAATGGAGTCAGCTGGTGGACAGATTGACAATTGTAGCAATGGACTTACTGCTAGGAAAGCGAATGAAATGGGCAATCACTCCAATAGTTGCTGCATCAATACTGAGCAACTTTGTCTTGAGTTTCGCACATGCAATCATTACAAGAAGGTACATAGACCCTATTTTCTAGTCAGCCTTAGATATTCACAAGAAAGGATAGAGACGGACCAGCACCAGCCATTCTGATGGCTACCAGCCCATGAAAAAGGTAGATCCTTAACTTCCATTGAGGCAGTTTTGTTTGGGGTTCAAGGTCGTTCCAAATGTTACTGATTAAGTATCCATGGTGAGCATTCAGAAACCTACAATAATACATTAGATTGGTGCCATGAATCAAAGTGGAAGTTGAACATACTGCTGTATCAGGCAGGCAAGTTTTATTGCATTTAAAAAATAAACAAGCTGAAGAAGAGCTTCAGCCTGCTCTGCTGCATAACATGCATCTGCAAAATGGCTGATCCTCTCTAGAATATCATTGGCTGAAGGTGCATTGCTGATGCCATTGAAAAATGCTGACAGCTCTTCAACTGAGGACTTCCCAAAAATGAGTCATAATAGTTGCTCTGGCTGGCCAATGAATGTCACTTCCTTCTCTTTCCCCTTCCCCTTCCCCTTCAGCTTCTTTCCCAGGCTAGGATGTAGGCAGATGTCCCCGAGGGAGTCCAATGCAATGAAAAACTGATGAACAGTCATGTCAGGAGGAGGGTCTTCTGCAATGGGCATAGCACTCGCATTCGAATATGTGGGTGGTCCTCTTGGCCTGGTGTGCTGTAGTCCATCTCCTGGTCCAGATTCAGGTCGGTCACTGGCAAGAAATGCATCTAGAGTTTCATCTCTTGGGGCATCATTTTGAATCAGAGCATTGGCGGTTCTGTGAGGGTGGTTGGGCTTGTGAATAGTGTTTGCGCCTGCTCAAGGACAATAGTTGGGGACTGCCACACCCCATCCACCACCACCACCACCACCACCTCCTCCTCCTCCACCTCCAGGGCCAGGACCCCCATTTCTGCCATCTGAACAAACTTTCAGTACTTCCACGGCATTGGTGATCAGCCCCCCTGCCATCATTGTCTCCATTGTCACCATTGTCGTCCTCACTGTCACCAAGATCATTGTCACCCATGGGGTCATCATGATGCTCATTGCTATCCCAATCCATATCAAAGGATGCATGGGCAGGTCCAGCTGCAGATGGATCTGGAGCATGGAGTTGAGGTGCTGGAGGAATGATGACCTCCTCCATGTCCTCATTCTCTTCCTGATCCTCATCAAATGCCGAGAATCCATGGCTGGAAGGCTGACAGTCGATTCACTGGAGAGGTCGCATTGGTGATGTGAGGTCTTGAGGGTTGACACAAGGAGTCGGATCGCCCATATTGAAGAAGATGACATCAAGAGATGGGGTGGGTAGGTTTGCGATGCAATTTGAGGATCATTGGTGACCATATTGAAGGAATATACACTGCCATTGCCCAGGCTGTATGATGGAACTCTGAATAATGATATAGGGATTAGCAACTCATAGCTCATCAAAAGATGAGGACATATGCAAGGTAAGGGTGATCCAGCATCTTGCAGAGTGGGAAGAGGTCCAGGTGTCCCAGATCCTACAGGAAAGGAGGAGCTCAGAGGTCTGGAAAGGGACTGGGTGATCGGAATGGCTGGAACTGGATTTTGCACATCCAAAGTCAATAGATAACCCGAAAGTATTATTAGGCCTGAAGTCAAAGCCTGATGACCTCAAGTCAGCCGAAAAAGGCATTGCCATGCTGGGATTCGAACCCCTTGTCTATTGCAATCACACTGTCAAACCTTGTTTTAAAAGAGATGCTGCAAAGATCACATACCTGCAAGGAAGCCGGTGGAAGGTGAGGACTGGCAGCAGGAAATGAGAGTGTTGCTGAAGGAATTCCCCAAGGGCCAGAGGTTGACCGAGCAGAGTTAAGGGCACCCTGCAGTTTCAGAGCAATTGCTGCTCATTCAAATTCATCAATGACATCCTCTCCAGGAGCGCCAGAGAGGGCAGTGACAATACAGGCAAGCTCAGACAGGGAGAGGACTATGTTCGACATCGACAGAAGAGTGGGAGGTCTGGAGGGCACGAGGACATGATGTGGTCAATGTCGAAGTCTGAACTTGCAGGATGTGACAGTCACATGCAACATCACGCAAACTCTGGACACATCCAAGTCGCATCTGCTTGTTGATCCTCACCCTCATTGTTGATACCTGCCTCTGGGAAAGTGCAAACTCAAATTGACCTTTGAGTTTGCACTTTCCCACCTCCATACCTGCCTTGACCCTGCCTTGAACTGACTGAATTGGCCAAATACCTCTGCACCACTCCTCAGCCACCTCCTCATCCCCATTGCTTTCCCAATGCAATCAACGATATCACTTGCAAGATGAACTGTATGGTGGCACATTACCTGGAGGCCCACAAGATGATGGTGGTGGGAGTCTTTGAAATCTGTCATGCAAGTCTATAGTCAAGGTAAGTATCACAGGATCAGGTACCTTTGTGAGTATGATGTACTGACTTATCACTTACTATCTTTGATCTTAGAATCTCGGTTCTTATCTCTGGTCACCCCTTCGTCATGCCTCTTACGCACATGTGGTAAGACAATGGTAAGCTTACTGCCAATTCTCCGAGCTGCTCACTGTCTCTTTGTTAGGTCAGCATTACTCCCTTCTGACCCTCAATTTCTCCACTGCTCTGTCCCACTGTCGCCAGCAGCACACGCAATTGACAGAATGCAGCAAGTGCCATGCTGTCCCACTCGTAGGCGAGCCACGAACGATGTTCATGCCCATCTACAAGCAGACAGAGAGCTTCCAGACAAAGCTAGAGCTTGGCATGAGGTGAGTATGCACCTCTATCATGTGGACTTGGGTCAGATACTTACTGATTTGTAGTTTGGTTTCTTCAGCCATTGGAATCCCTGGCACCCAGCCATTCCACTGCCAGCATCGACAGTAGCAGCAACGAGAGCAGCATACAGTGGAGATAACTGGCTGCTTTGATGCGTGCAGAGCTGGAGCTGGGGATAGCATTGGAAGAGTGTCTATAAGTAAGTCACCACATCCTATTCAATAAATTCAATGCTCACCCTTTACCTCAGATCTATCCATGGCGAAGAGCTTAGAGAGTCGAATAGACTCGATGATCTCTTTTTGTCCTAGCATCACCTGCTGCCTTTCCTTTGATCTGGAATGGCCATCTGTTCTCGGCATCCCAAAGCATGCAGGACTGCGAAATGGGTCTCCTAAGTGCGTCATAGGCCACAGTGGTACTGTAGGTGATTGCTGTGAGGTGAGGGATATGGTTGGATGTGGAATTGGTGAGTATTTCATTTGTAGTATAGTTGCTTATGTGCTTCCTTATGACTTGATACCGTAGGTCATCGAACAATTCCCTAATTGCTGCAGCAGCCAGATATCTCCCCATCAACCACCCACGATGACCAGCCAGGAAGGTAAGCCACTTTCTCATCCTTTCTTGTCAGAAACTCGATTCTGACATCTTGCATTATAGCCGTCAAGCATCTCTGCACCATGGATTGGTCATAGATGTTGTTCAGTCAATACTCTAGCTGATATCTGGACAATAAATGTAAGAAGCATACCAAACTTTATGGCTTTGAATGTACCAATGAAATTTCTATCCAGGGCGAGGGTTATGTTTCCTCACCTTGGCATGCTATTTCTACACCAATTGACGGCAGCACTGAAAGCTATGGTTCAAATGCCAAGGTGAGATTCTCATGATATTTTGAGAAATTGCCAAGGTATGAACACATTTTCCTAGGGTTTGGAATGATATAAATTCAAGTGGTCATCTCCCAATCCTTCCTCAGTCTTGAAGTCCTACTTCAGCTCCAGCTCGCCCTTAAACAGCTATTACTTGAACAAACTCTGATCGAAATGCAATTCCACAAGAGCTTCATCACCTTCATCCTCACTGCCATCTTGTCAACTCATGCTCTCCCCGTAAGTGGTCTTGTGCACCTGTAACCAGCTCTGTTGTTCATGCTGACATGGTTGATTTTTAGACCACTATTCTGGGTGCTGAGGTGGCTGCTCATGACATCATTCATGGCAGAGATCCTCTTCTGAAGTTCGAGGCCTGCCATCATGGATCAGGCTCCTGCCATGGCTCTCGCAGTGGATGTGCCCTTGAAGCTCATAGGCATGGCTCAGGTTCCTGTCATGCTTCTCGCAGTGGCTGTGAGTTGGAAGCTCATGTTGACATGATAAGTGTCCATGTGACTACATCACATGACTCACATGACACGCGTGATCAGATGCATCTATACACGACTAGATCCAGTGATGACAGAGTATCACAGTCATCTTATATGACTAAAACATGTGATCACTTAGTGAGCATATTACTCATCTTATGAGTAGATATTAGTAATTACATAGTAATTAGCTGAGTAATTGCCTTATGCATTACTCATACATAGTTAGTCACTGCATGTCCTGTAGGTATATAAGGATGCTCTAAACAGCGTCCTAATCTAAGTCATTCATACTTCTGTAGTAGCCTAAGTAGTCACCTTAGCACTAGCCTCTTACAACCCAGGTAAGCTAGTAGCTACATTGATACTATGCAGAGTGCATTGTGCATGCAGTGGTTGCTCACTGTATGTACCATTTGCTGCTTGATAGGTTATGGGCCCTGATAGCAAAGCATGCTGTTCGCCATTGGCAGAACCTGCTTGACATTGAGTTTGCCTTAGGGCAGAACCTGTCCAGCATTGTTCGCCATTGTGCAGAACCTGCTTAGCATTGGTCTGTAGCTTACTTCTACCTGGGAAGATAGTTCGCCATTAGGCAGAACATCGACCACAGCTGTTCGTTGCTAGACAGAATGCTCTCCCACAATTGTTCGCTACCATGCGCAACATTGTATAGGGCTTTGTCATGTGGGCCCAGACATCTGTCACTGTCTGGACAAATTGCCCTTAAGGGGTTAATTCCATGTCTGGCGCAGGTATTTTTAGCAGTGCTTTCCTTATTTAGCACACTTCTTACACACCTGTCGCTGACACAACCCAGCTCTTTTCTTAACAGAAATCCAACCATCCAAACAACTCAACAATGTCTTCTGTCAAAAACACCACTTCTATCTCCTTCACCACCTCCGACCTTCCTAAATTCGATGGTCATCACTACCGCCAATGGGCATCAAAGATGGAGGCCATCATCCTCCATATGGACGTTAAAGCTATCCTTGAAGGAACCCTCACCACTCCTCCAGAGCAAGCAATTAGGGAACCCTCATTTCCCACTGGCACTCATGCCACTGACTCGACTCCTGCCATCGCACCATCCCAGGGTGATATCATCCTGTACAATGCCCGCTTCTCTCACTGGACTGCTGCCGAGGAAGTGTACCACTATAAATTGGAGAGTTACAACTCCAAGAATGCCAAGGCTCTCGGCCTTTTGGCCATGTGTCTCGATACTGGAATATGGGAACAGGTGAAAGCCCTGTCTGCAGCTGAGGCGTGGGCCTGGATCTCCTTGAAGTACTCCAAGGAGATGTTCATCGAGACCCTCGAGGACTTTAGGGTCCTTATGAACCTTAAGATTGATCTCTCCGATCCCAACCCCCAGCTTGCCAAATTCCATTATCACTATGGCCATCTCCTGCTTGCCGCAGATGCAACGGGCTCCTCACAAATGGTACCCATGGTCTCTGAATCCATGGGGTGCCTGATTCTGCTCATGAATCTTCCACTTGCCATGAATGTCACATCGCAAGAATCCATCTATCAGCGGATGATGGAAGATTTCACACGGCAATATACAGTGCCAGAAATGGCACTGAAAGACCTCTTTGAAAGCATTCGCACCACATGGGCTGCCCGATTTGGGCACCTTAAGCAGCACGAGCAACCCAAGCATGGCACATTCTATGTGCCGAAGCAGCTCAACCCACCTAAGGACAGCCGGCCCAGAAACCAACAGGCTAGCAATGTGAATGTGCAGCGCAATACTGCGATCAAACCAAAAGGTCCTGAACCTCGCCACTCTGATCAGCAGAATGCTGGTAACCCCAGCAGTTTGCAGAAAAAGGAGTATCCTAAGAGGAAACCCCACTGCTCTGGCTTCAAACTGAAGTCAGCATGCTTTGTTGAGGACTCTGATGATGAGCCCTTTACACTTGCATCAACAGTGCATTTCCCACCACTAGAGAAATCGTGCCCAGTCCCCACTACTCATAATGTAGTTGAGATTAGTGGGAGAGGTACTATTACCTCTCACAAAGTTCGCGAAGGTGCCTGGAAGAACCCCACTCAGGGAATGGCGCCATACCCCTCTTTTAGGAAATCGCGGGACCTGATGTCTTGGATCGGGGTTACCCCGACCATTGCCACCTCGAGTAGATTCGAGGAAGTCGCCCTTAATATGGGTGCAAGTAGGATTGCCGAGAAATGGGAATGAGTAGCACTGTGCATATCCACAGTAGCACCACCACAGAGAATGTTGCATCAGGGTCGTCGATGACGACCAAGATCTATAATGATCTCTTTGGTCCTGAGCCCTATCGGCACCGACCCCAGATCCTTCTCAGATGGCAGTTGATTCCGAACTGCTTATGTGGAAAACTGGAATCAGATGCATGGGGTAGTGTCACAAGGCGATCTTGCCTATGTGGACGATGATGAGGAGTATATCTCCTTTGGGGAAGAAGAGTTCCGCCACCACCACCGATCGGTGAGTCCCTACATCTTGGATCGCACTATATTGGTGCTGATGGAACATTGTCAATAAAATGGATCAACAGACCCAAGATGACATGTACAAGATGATGCGGGATTCAGACCCGATCTCCTATGAGGACGAGATGAGCAGAATCTGGGATTCAGTGCTCCTCCCTCATCCAGACTGGCAAGTACCCTCTTGTTCACATGTTGACAAGATGCTAACTGATCAACCCACAGGTATTAATATGCTGTATGGGGTAGATAGTAAATTAAATTTTTTACTATCTACAATATATATATTGATCACATTGTCTCTTGTGTGAACTGTAAGGGAAAGGAACATGAAAAGATGTTTGAGGAATGGCTTGTAGATTCCGGAGCATCCATACATTTTTCTGGACAAATCTCTGACTTCTCGGAACTTACCAAATTTCCAAGCAAAGAAAGACCAAAGGTCCAAACTGCTAATGGCATAGCCTTTGTCGATGGATTTGGTACTGTTTTTATTAAAACAGAAGTTACCGATAAAGATAATACTGTGATGCATGAAACATTGGACTTCATCCAGTATTCTACATGCCTGATGTGACTGTACGACTTCTGTCGATGGGTCAAATCCTCAGCGCAAATAATATTGTGTTAGGTGATTCACGATCACTTAATTTCATATCCAAAGAGAATAGCCGCACCATTTTAAATGCATTGCCGAAGCATTCTCATCATGACACTATGTTTTGGGTTAAGTCGCAGATCATCTCTGGAAAGAACTTGATCGCGATGGAATCGGTACATGCCAAAGATTACGATCTATGGCATAGATGACTCAGACACCCTTCCACTCAAGTGTTCGAGAAGTTTAAGGCTAATTCCGAAAACTTCCCATCTATTAAAGTCCCGAAGGATGCTGGCATATGCGAAGGTTGCACAAAAGGAAAGATGCATTCATGCTCTTTCCAGACAATGTCAAATGTGCAACCAGACCATTCCAGCTGATCCATTCAGACCTTAAGGAGTATCCGGTGATTCATATCACTGGTACAAATATTTCATTTCCTTTATTGATGATCACATGTCAAATACTTGGGTCACGCTCCTCAAATGAAAGAGTGATGCGAAAGACGCTACCAGGCAATTTTTAGCCATGGTAAAAACCAAGTATAATGCCAAAGTCGAAGAATGGATGAGCGACAATGGCAGTGAATACATCGATAAGGAATACTTAGAAATCCTTAAGGATCTTGGGATCGAGATCCAAAGAAGCGTACCTCATCAGCCCCAAATGAATGGTCGAGCTGAATCTTCAATTGGACTTTAGATGAGAAAGCCGAGTCTATGCGCCTATTAGCCTGTCTCCCTGACAGCTGGTGGGAGTTTTGCATGATACACGCAGTCTATTTATACAATAGAACTCCCGTGCATCGACTCAACTGGAAATCTCCATTTGAATTAATCAATGGAGAAAAGCCTGATTTGTCACACCTACGGGTATTAGGATGTGGGGCATATGTGTTCCTTCCAAAGGATACACGGGCAAATAAACTTTCACCCAAATCCGAGTTGATGATATTCCTCGGATATCGTGGACATCCTTCTAATATGATGTTCATGCGAAGCCCCAACAATGTTCTATTCATAGCTGCCAGGCACTTTTTGATGAACATTTGTTTCCTAAATGCCAAAAGGCTAAAGTACCACTGCTTACCCAAATACATAAGCGCACCTCCCCAGAGGAACCTGTTTTGGAAGTGGAGGACAGTGATTCTCATGATGGTGATGAACCGTCCTATAGACCACCCCCAAATAATCCGTCAAGTGAGACTGAGGTACCTCGTGATGACGAGCCACCCAGGACTCCACCTCCTGAGTCACCAGCAGATACTCATCCAAGTATGCCTTCTACTCCTAGGCAAGGACTGAGATCTAATCTCCCACCACCTGCACTGCGGAAACCCCATGCCAGTCCATCAGGGGGAGCTGCCAGTGATGCTCCAAGAAGGAGCACTCGTGAGAGTAAAAGTATGCAAAAAGAAGGGAACGTATACCCTCCTGGTACAGCCACCATAGAGATCACTGGCATAAATTAGACATAACCGGATCTGCTCCAAATTTGTCTATGGCCTCTAGTGACCATGTGGCTGAGTACCCATACAATCCCAATATGGGAGCGGAAGGGGGAGCACATTGGCATGCCTATTTACTTTCTAAGGCAATTTCCGATAGTGCACTTCCAGATCCATTGAACGTCTGAAATTGGACTAGTAAAGATCTTAGATGGCTACCTGCCGATCAACAACAGGAATGGCACAAGGCTCAATTCGAAGAATTAGAGGCCCTTCATAAACGAAAAGTTTATGAGCTTGCTGACCTACCTCCAGGCCGAAAGGCCATCAAAAATCATTGGGTTTTCGATATTAAGTCCGATGGACATAAAAAAGCCCGTCTAGTTGCCAAGGGATTTTCCCAAATAGAAGGCCTAGACTATGACGAGATCTTCTCACGGTTGTCCAGTTTGAGTCAGTCCGAACAATCTTAGCCTTAGCGACTCTTGAGAAATGGTGCATAGAGTCCCTTGATGTCAAATCAGCTTTCCTATATGGGAAACTTGACGAGGAGATATATATGGAACAGCCTGATGGCTTTACCATAAAGGGACAAGAGAAGAAAGTACTCACCTGCTCAAAGCTATCTATGGGCTAAAACAAGCTGCACGTGCATGGTGGTCTGAACTTGATCGCTCCCTTAAAGAGCTCGTTTCACATGCCTATATGCTGATGCTGGCATATTTGTCACAAGACATAGCGATGGGACCCTTGTCATTATGTTGGCATATGTTGATGATATTATCGTCACAGGTCCTAACACCGAATTAGTCTGACAAAAGAAGCAGTTATTTATGACTGCATGGGAATGTCGAGACCTAGGTGTATGTCAGGAGTTTCTCCACATGAGAATCAGGTACATAAAAGGCAAGACCTACATCGATCAAATGCCATACCTTAATAAGATTCTTACATGCTTCGAATGATGAATGCAAAAGCAGCACAGACTCCATTACCTACCGGGTATAAGCCAGAACCCTTTACAGGCATGAGTTCGGCTTCACTTCAGTCAGAGTATCAATCGGTGATCGGTTCCCTGCTATATTTAATGCTAGGAACACGACCCGATATAGCCTTTGCTGTAACACAGATGGCTAAGTTCACTGCGAACCCATCTGATGAACATCTGAACCATGCTAAATATATCATGCGCTACCTTGTTGGTATGCAGCAACTATGCACTTGTGATTCGATGGAAACAGCGATAAAGGCTTGTATGCCTACTGTGATGCCTCATACAGTGATGATAGAACAGAGCCTGATCCATGTGTCATGATCTATGCAGGGATACTTCTTTTCCCTTGCTAGCGGGAGTATCAAATGGCACTCCAAAATGCAGACTCTAGTATCAATGTCATCCACAATGGCAGAATACATGGCACTCTCTGACTGTGCACATGATTGTGCATGGTTTAAGATTCTATTCGAAGAACTCGGGATGTCAATCCCATACATTCCCTTATATGGAGATAGTCATGGAGCTATTTTTAACTCGCAAAATCCCATCACCCAAAAAGGGATAAAGCACATTGAAATATGCTACCACTATATCCGGGAACAAATAGAACTTGGGAACATTAAAATAGAGCACGTCCCTATGGACAAAAATGTTGCCGATATGTTCACCAAGAATCTAGGCCCTACCCTGTTCCTTAAACATAGACAGGCTCTAGGCATAGAGTTCTATCCCTTAGAATAGAATACTGACACATCATGTCAGAACAAGTATGTGCGCTAATGGCACTACTTGAGGGGGAGTGTTGACATGATAAGTGTCCATGTGACTACATCACATGAC
>JADNYJ010000214.1:0-61657 GCA_015501075.1 Gymnopilus junonius
GTGGGATAGGAATGGGCAACGTACGCTACTACACGTGGGACTCTCATGGTCTAAACTCGTACAGAGCCGTCAGATATCGATTCAAGTCGTATTGGGCGCGCCGAATAATTTTCTCAATCCAACAAGTAAGGTCTTATTTTGCACCTTATAATCATTATTCTGACTAAACGCGATCCAAGAGAATGGACTCTCAACAGCTTTACTTAGGACCGCAGGTCATATCCGTCTCAGCCGCATTCGAACTGCTCACGACGACAATGCAAGACCCATCAAGAGTCGACGCATGCGCTAAGAGGATGTCCGTTGCGGCAGATCGCATCGATCAGGCTCTCGAGGCACGTACATCGCTTTCCGAGAAAATCAAGTTCGCGAGGTCCCACCCTGACTTCCTGCGAGCTGGGATCAAGTTTCTCACCTTGAATCAGACCAAGGACGACTGGGAGTCGATGATGAAGCACTTGACCGAGTGCCATTGCGCCTTTCCTCGGTCTCGGAAAAACCCCCACTACCCCAATAGAATTCAAACTGACGGACGGTTTGCACTTGGAGATTCAGTGAGAGTTTTTGATGTCGTATTCACCGTCTCTACATGCATCATCCTAGCTCTCACCAATCTCACGCAAGACAAGTTTTACACAAGCATGACATCCAGCGGGAAGACGCTTTGGCCACAGAGCCCGGAAGATCTGCTCCCTTACGGCCCCAATGCCACTTTAACAGGACTCACGCTTTGGCTTGACGATCCGCCCGAAGGAGTCATTATATTCAAACTTGCAGTGCGTCTGGCTTTATATCATGCACCATTTTCTAAAAAAGTCTTCGACCCCGAACTGGCAGTAGGACGCACGGTGCTTCACCTTGCGACAGCAACTGGATATTACAACAAAGGCCTCTCTCCTCGACAGTGTCTCCGTTTATTTACCAAGCCTGTTCTAGCCGTTCTAGATTTCTTCGAAGACCTCACAATTTGTGATATTGCCGGCTTCTTGAATATGTTCATTGGCGGACATGCTTGGGTACAACGGGTTTTTCCTCCCGTGAGGGATATATTGCGTACAATGCCTTATGAATGGGCTAAAACGATTAGGATCCTTGGTTATATCATTGGATGTGCCGATGCAGATTGGAACGAGGACGGAGTATTGTCTATCAACGTTGGCACGGCGGCTGATATGCTGCTCCTTCACGACCTTCCTCAAGTAAATTCTGGGGCGGAACATGCTTTGCGTGCTTTAATCCAAGCTCGAAACAATGGCTGCTGGAACGTTACATGTCCCTCGGCATCGGGCGATGACATCAAGCTGCGAGTATGTCGCAAGTGCGATCTTGTGAGGTTCTGCAGCGAAGAGGCGAGTTCACTTGCTCGCCTACACAGAACTGACTCTTAAAGCTTTTTATCTTAAAGTGTCAGAAGCAACCATGGACATTCGATCCTCATCCCCACAAGGACGCCTGCAGTATTATTCACTCATTGAAGAAGTCCCTCGCAGGGGATTGGTCGCGTCTTTGGGATCCAGACTTTACCTACAAACAATTCGAAGCCATTTGCGCCGCAAAAAGTATAGATACTTTTATCCTGGAGAAGATAGTTGGTCAACTATGGGCAGTGAAGAAATATAGGGACGCTTATCTTCGAAACCCAGGAGTGCTTAGGGACCCAAGTGAAGGACACAGAATGGTCATTACGCTAACGATGGACGACGGAGAGAAAGTTGAGATTTAGTCTCGTTATTTCTTCCTCAAAAGCTTTATGTTGAACCGAACAGATATACCTTCCTAGTGTATTTCTCAAGACAAGTCACATATTGTACTGGCGCAATCTGACTTCTGACATCACATATTTTTATCAGTCTTCATCGTGAAGCAAAGAGCTCTAAAAATGTATACGAGTTCGTTCACAGGAAAGCTTGATATAAACATGAGATAAAGATAGGGTCATGGTCATGGGGATCGACGTGGCTTTCTCCAGCTCAACTCAAGTGAAACTTGGACAGGACTATCACTATCGCAAGACTTGCACCATCATCATATCGAAAGCGCCGGAGAATTTATCTGTTTAACTGGTAAGGACTTCATCGACGCCTCTCCGATGATAGACCTGATTATAGAAACAAGAAAATGCCTTCGGAATCCGCCTTGCGACCGCATGCCATATCTGTCTCAGCTGCATTCGAACTCTTGACTACAACATTGAGAAACCCTTCAAGAGTCGATGCATGTGCTAGAAGGATGTCTGTTGCAGCCGATCGCATCGATCAAGCTCTGGAAGCGCGAACCTTACTCTCCGAGAAAATCAAGTTTGCGAAATCTCGCCCTGATTTCTTGCGAGCCGGGATCAAGTTTCTGACCCTGAATCAAACCAAGAAGGATTGGGAATCAATGATAGATCACTTGGCACAGTGTCGTTGCAGCACTCTTCAATCCCGAAGGATCCTGCATTACCCTAACAGATTGCGACCTGACGAACGACTTGACGTTCAGGACAGAATCCCGATATTCGACGTCGTATCCACTGTTTCCAAATGTATCATCCTCGCTCTTTCTAACCTCACGCAGGACAAGTTTCACAGCGGCACGACATCCAGCGGAAAAAAAAATCTGGCCTCAAAGCCCCGAGGATTTGCTCCCCTATGGACCCAATGCCACTTTGGCCGGATTCGTACTTTGGCTTAACGATCCGCCCGAAGGAGTCGTTATATTTAAACTGGCAGTGCGGCTGGCTTTATTTTACTCCCCGTTCTCAGAGAAGGTTTTCGACGCCGAACTGGTGGCAGGAAAGGCTGTGCTCCACCTTGCTGTAGCGACTGTATTTTATAGGAAAGGCGATCCCTCGCCTCGAGCACGTCTCTGTCGTTTCACTCAACCCGTCTTGGCCGTTCTTCAATTCTTTGAAGACCTCACAATTTGCGATATATCAGCCTTCTTTCACGTGTTTATTGGGGGGCATCAATGGGTGAAAAAGGTTTTTGAGCCTGTGAGGGACATATTGCGTACGATGCCTGAGGAGTGGAACAAAACATTGAGGATCCTAGGTTACATTATCGGGGCTTCTCAGGCGTCGTTTGATGAAGATGGCATAATATCCATCAACGTCGGCAGCGCAGCCGATGTGCGGATTATCCAGGATTATCCTAATGATGAGGGTGTAGAATATCTTTCGCGTATAATCGTCGAGGCTCGAAGTATGGGCTGTTGGAACGTCACTTGCACATCAGCACTGGGACGTGGTCAGCTGCGAGTCTGTCGTAAATGCGATTTATTGAGATTCTGCAGCGAAGAGGCGAGTGGCCTGCGTTCCTTCACTGAACTTACTGACAGACATTTCGACTTTTAGTGCCAAAAGCAGGCATGGAAGTTCGATGGCTGTCCCCACAAAGAGGTCTGTGGTGACATTCACTCTTTCAAAGAGTCCCTTGGGAACGACTGGTCGGGTCTTTGGAGTCCAGACTATACACACGATCAGTTCCTAGTCATTTGTAGGGCAAACAAAGTCAGTGCCGGTGTTGTGGACAACATTGTTGGTCAGCTGTGGGCAGTGAAGAAATATAGGGCCGCGTTTCTTCAGGATCCGAACTTGCTTACCGATCCAAAAGCAGGACGTAAAATGGTGATGACTCTGACAATGGATGATGGGGAGAAAGTTCAGATTTCGTAGTGTGGTCACTTTTTAAATTGAAACACATCGATGTCTTTTCCTCTGTAATTTTAGGCCTATGTAGAACCGAATATGGATACCATTTGAGATGTTAACGCCTTTCCTGGAACATAAGTCACTTAATCAATTACAATGATGTGGAGCGGCGTGCACTCCGACTACGCACGGAAAATCGGTATACGCACGATCCGACAGATATTCCAGGTTCCGTCCGAAAAGACGCGCGCCAGCGCCAAGCACGATAAACGGATGACATCGGATATACAAACTGTATATCCGATTCTATTTTCGACAATTTAATTATCCACTGGCGTCAGCAACGACTCAGCGCCGATGATCCTTCCTAATTGGTACAAATATGGTGCCCCTTTCTTTTACTTTACCTCCCCTTCATGACGAGAATCTTATATTCAGCCCCTTTATTTGATCACCCCTCAGTTTCTTTGCTAATTACCAACTACTCAGCAGCTAAAAATTTCGGTAGAATATTTCTAGCTAGACAAGTATATAAAGGACAATGTAGTAGCTAGAAAAATTCTCTAGTGAATATCACCCCCGGTTTCCACTCACACGCTCGAAACTGTAAACGTTCAGTTTCATTTTATTACAGACGAGTGACGCAGTCCTCGTAGTTCTCCTGCCTCAGATTCCCCTCAAACCCTTTTTCCAATCCGTACTAAACGGATACATTTCAATGAGACAGGTATCATGGTACCCGCTCGCGCATATTAGTAAAGAAAAGTGCCATGACGAAGGTATGACATCCGTCAATGATGCGCACTTATTGACCTCGATGATTGGTGAGCCACACTAATTTGACATGTCCATGAGCTGAATTAGCTGAAAGAATATGAACGAGATCAGGCGTAATGACTTGACAGAATGCTCTAGCGAGCTCAAAACATAAAATCTAACGGACTGGCCTCCTTTTATGATGTCCTTCTACTCCATTACGCCATATGATAATCCTAGCGCGCGTCGGTCGCGCTTTATTTCCCCTGCCTAGTACGCAACTCAACGTTCCAATGAAATTAGTTTCTGAAATAACCCCAATACTAAAAGCAACACAGCTTCTTTTCTACATACTCAGTCATGTTCAACAGAGCCTTAACATTCATCTTTTCTCTGACTCTTATCCAAACTGTTCTCTCCGGTCCTGTCCCTTGCCCCGAAGGAGGTAGGCACCTTATTTTCATTGTTTCATTGTTTTTCCATTGACTCATTATTGGACTTTCTCTCCCATACATTAGTTTTCAATAGGGACGTCCAAGCCACCAATGCTGAAGAAGCCGGCAGTAAGTGAATTTTGGCCTGAATTTATTCTTCCGTATAATTGCCTTTTTCGCACCTTTTATACGAAGTCTTGGAAAGGATACGCCTAGGAAGCCTCCTCGGTGGTTGTAAGTTGGCCATTTTATCGCAACAGCGGTAATGGAATATTTACCAACTCCCTTCCGCTCAGCAATAGTTTTTCGCAGAGATGTACAAGAACTCACTGCCGAAGAAGCAGGAAGTGAGAGTCAAGCCATATGTTATCCACGCCCTTACCTGGCTCTTTCTTCTTCCAATAAAGTATTAGATAGCTTTGGTCTAGGAGGCCTGTTAGGCGACCTCCCAATCCTGTCGGAAGTGCGCATTCGTTCCACTTCATAATAAAAGAACTAACATCAAATTCGTCCTTGCGTCGAATAGTCCTCGGTAGAGACATTGAAGAGCTCAACGCAGAAGGGCCAGATACTAAGTGATAATCGATGCTTTAATTGCGCGAAAAACTACTTAGATTGTTTCATTTGTTCTAGATGATTTCGTCGAAGGAGCCCTTGGAGATGTCCTTCAGGTTGCAGGAAACGGTGACAAACGTGAGTCAAACTACTACTGGGAATACATAAAATGATCTTTCTGACATATTCGACGCTCATATTCTTCTTCTATCAATGGCAGTCCTTAATACTCTCGGTCTTAGGTCCGATCTCGATTAGAGCCTGTCATATCCCATGTTATATGCGCTTCATTTGAATTAAATATTTTGTTCATCAGGTTAGAATAGGATCAATAGAAGGTCTGTCAGAGCGAGGGTTGCGACGCCTAAGGAGAAGCGGAAGAGATTGACATTTGACAAACATCGGCAGCGATGTTCGATACCAGAAAGAATCATGTTGCGGATCGTCAGGCTAAGAACATGTCTAATGTTGACAACGACAAAGCCTGAGGCCTGAGGTCGCGCAGTCAGGCATATGCACGAGAACTCAGCTCCTTGTCAGCCTCAAGTATTATTTGAAACCAGATCGTTTCATTATACAACAATCAATCAGAGCGGGTCTAGGACCTATCTACACAAGTACAAAGCGTAATACGCCAGCGGTTACAACAAAGGGTTCGATATTAGAGAGAGAATAGAACAAGCGCATAAACTAAACGTAACCCCGAACTTCCAAGCAACCCAATAACAATAAAGAGACGCTGTGCCGCGGGCAGTCGGCATCATCATGAAGAATGCAGAGATCATTTAGGAGCGTTCGCCGCGGAGACGCCTGGCGAGGGCGAGATCCTTGGGTTGACTGTGGAATTGGAAGTCAGCATGAGTCATACATGGGTAAAGCATAAAAGAAAAGAAAAGAGGGTCTTCCGAAAACGGGCCGTAACCCTACCATGATGGCGGTGATGAAGAAGAAAGGAATGCTTACATTGTAACACGCTTAGCGTGGATAGCAGCCAAGTTGGTGTCTTCAAAGAGAGAGACAAGGTAAGCCTCAGCAGCTTCCTGAAGCGCCATCACAGCAGAGGACTGGAAGCGAAGATCCGTCTAGTCGCAAAGAAACGACAGTCAGCACACGGAATGACTCATAGCAACGAAGAACGAGTAAAGCGGTACCATACCTTGAAGTCCTGGGCAATTTCACGAACAAGCCTCTGGAAAGGAAGCTTGCGAATGAGGAGCTCGGTGGATTTCTGGTAACGCCTGATTTCACGAAGAGCGACGGTACCAGGGCGGAACCTGTGAGGCTTCTTGACTCCTCCAGTCGCAGCCTACAATGATAGAATAAATAAAATAAGTTTCGAATTTTTCGAGGTTGACGTCACCGACGTCGGTGGCGACGGTGACAATGAGTAGGCTTACCTGGGCAGTCTTCCTGGCGGCCTTTGTAGCGAGTTGCTTACGGGGAGCTTTTCCTGAAAGAAACGATGAAGTAAGTGACATGTCCGAAATTGATCTCGTCCCAAAGTGGCATCAATTGGCAAAAGTACCCACCTCCGGTCGATTTACGTGCGGTTTGCTGCGGATAACGACGACGACAGCGAAGAAAGTGAAAAGAATGCCAATGAGTCTCAAAATTCCCAAGGAATAGTGGAAATAAGTGTACATACCTTGGTACGAGCCATATCGGGGAGTTGAAGTTGAGTTGTGGTGAAAAGTTGAAGATGTGGTGGTGGTTTGTGAGCAAGGGAAGAGCGGGGAGGGAAGAATGAAATGCAAAGTTCGACCCCATTTTACCCCCAACGACAATGGCAATTCACATTCCCACGCTAAGGAAAAGTGCACGAGCCCAGTCGGATTCCGAGCGATTTAAGCTTGGAAGATTGGCCGAATATCCATCAGGCTTTTTTATCTCCACTTCTACAGCTCCGTTCGGGAAGTTATAAGCGCAAACATGCTCAAAATGGGTTTTGGACCTGGCAGCATTTATCTGAAAATTCCATAAGGTTGGGAAGTAGGGTATATGTCAGAGGAGACTGTTGGAAAATTGGTTGCGCGGTTGGCCCAAAGTCGAGTCAAGTGCCAGGTGGCTGTACTGACGTCAGCAGCGCTTACATCAGAATCTTCCCACACGACTTTTTTCCATCTGCATTTGGTCTCTCCCTTCATCACGACAGCAGCACACAAAGAACTACGCGAAAACTCTGCCATTTGAATTGCATACATTATATTTTGCTTGCGTTGAAATTCTGGCCCTCCTTTTCTTTGTGCTTGCCATAATAGTTCACACGCCCATTGTGCCATTTCGTTCATCACAACTGAACGGTAGCGACCTTCTCTTAGGAAGCTTCATTGGAGACTCCAGGACGAGGCAGCTACATCACACAGATATAAGGGGAATTCCTCGCCCTATATCCCTAGCAGTTGGGTTGCTGTGTCCATGCCTGCAAAATTGATATTCATTAGACGAGAAACTGGGAGGTAAAACCATCAAACGTACACGTCCTTTAGATGTTTCTCCAACGTAAAAAAATCTCCTGTTGTATCACACTGCCTACACAGCAAACCACATACATATTGGCCGCTCAGCATAGCTGTTCATCTTGTGCTAAATCCGCTCTTGCAATTGTAATATCACGGTCATTTAATAGACGTATTCGCATCGTATTGCATCTTCGATGGACTCGTTTGTGGATAAGCTAGAAAATGCGTTAGAAAATAGTTACGTAGGAGACGATAAACAAGAAACTGACCACACCCACTTCATGACCATCCTGCCTTCGTAGGCACTATTTCAGGGGTCACATTCGAAAATAGGGTTTGCGTTACGCATTTCAGAAATTGTGGTCGTTTCCGGATCAAAACCGCACATCTCGAGAAGAGCTGTTGTTGACTTGAAATTGTCGACAGAAAATGAAATACCCTCTGGTCGAGCCAAGAGAGTTCTTGACCGACTTCTGATGGAAAGATATTGTGCACGCTAAGAGCTATTCGGGTCGAAACAAATAGAAAGGCATTCGCTTTACTTATAATATTATGGTCAGTTTGCCTTATTCGAATGTTTGACCTCTCTACTTCATCGGAGCATGAATTGACAAGTCAGGCCTTTCGCACCTCCAAAAACGTCTGCTGCTTGAAGACCTTACTTGCAATCTTATGCATGTCGACCACTTCCCGCTACTCGTCGGTCTGTGTATCTGTTCAGTGGATTGACTTCTTCGTCGACCCTTGTCTGCTGTGCTGTGACGCTTCCTTTGGTTCTTTCGAGACATAAATCTTTTTCTGTAATTGTTTCCTAAACTTCACCATTGAAATCTCAGCCAAGCTGTATTTATCATAATTTCATGAGTCGTCGCTCATACAGACTTAAGAAAAGCGAGCGTTTGCATCAGAGAGCAAGGTGCTCGCTGGTGATGTTTCATGTTTCTGTTCATAATGTCAGTCATGTCTTTTGAATTCAGATGTGTGGCGTTCGTTTTCAAGGACCCTTTCCCGTTGGCCCTTTCCATATCATTAAGACGTCCAGCATCAACTAAGATGCGTGGACAAAGTGAGGTACACACGTTTGCTGCTGCGCATGGATTTCAAAGCTTGCTATCATTTCCCGGTCTCTGTCGTTTGCTCGGCGTCGGACTTTTGGAGTCGTCCAAGCTTTTGTTGCTATATTAGAGATTTGCGAAGTGATGAATTTATTCCTCTTCATTCATCTAGTTCTGACTGCATACTAGTTCTAGAAAGAGTCGAAATTTCAAATCATTCGATCAATGGACACTCGAGTTGAGGGCTTAACTTTACGTCACTGATCTGAATAACGACAATGAAGTTGCAATATCCAGGTGTCATGGAGATATGTGCCCGATCCAGAACGCCAAGCAGGAGCCCCGAGCGGAGAGCGCCTGTGATTGCTTCTTTGCGCAGTCGCTGGCCAGAGTGCTGTGCTTATCTACCCTTTCACGCTAGCCAATCATCGACGAGCTATTACATAGCTGTGTCGATCAAACTTGTGTCATTTCTCACGAAAAATGCCTCTTTGTGGCAACTTGTTGGATGTATATAAAGCAGTGACAACGGCGAGCCCGGGTGCTTGAAATTCCCCTCCTTTTGTCCTGCCATCCAGCATGCGGCTATATTTCTGGACGACGTTGTGGTTTTCGACGACGTTGGTGTCTGCCACGGTATGTTTTTCGAGCTGTTCAAGCTGTGGCGTTAGCTCACCCTTTGGTTGTCCTAGACACTAACCTCACGGCAGAGTAGTGGCCTGACTGGCGACAGACTATGCTCCAGTGTATGTATTTGTGTCTCCTCCGATGTCCAGTTATTCTGACGACGACGTAAAGTCAATGTGTGTTACTGCGATAATGAATGGTTCAGTCGTCGAATGTGAGTTTCTTGGTTCATCCAGGCTGCTTTTATGTTGAACATTCGGCTTTCAGACGTAATGTCTGGTACTAGCAGCAAGGTTGGATGGATGGCGGTGTAAGCACTCGTGGCATCACATTTGTTCTCGATCCTCACTTTTCGCGCAGCGGGTTTGGCCGTGCGATGGGGGATTCGCCAATGATCATTATGTGGCCTAATAGTGATGGAACTGCTACGATTACGCAGCGATCCTCGCATGGGCATTCAACTCCGACTATTGATTCGAGTCCCCCTTTCACAGCGGAAATGTCACAAGCGTACACAATTGTAAGCACAGCCCACGTCTTTTATTCAGCTGTTGATTTCTCTTTAGACATCTGGCTCTGCGCCACAACTCGGATTTACGATACCTGTAAGCTCTCCACGAAGTCCTTGTTACGAAATAGCTGACCTCCTTCGTAGTCAAGTTCTAATGACACGAAACCCTTCCTCATTTGGGCTTACAGCTCGACAAACCCGGGATCATCCTCTTCAGATGCCTCCATCAACGAACATGACGATAAAGGCGAATGGCAACTTGACCTCACTCGACCGGTGAATTTCACATCTTCACCGACAAATGGAACTTTACCTGCTTTCCCCAACCCGCCTCTTTACCCGTATGAACGCCTCATCGTAGCCCATGCGATATTGTGCATTTTAGGCTTCCTTCTTTTCCTCCCTGCTGGCGCATTAATTGCACGTTATCTTCGCGTCTTTAATCCAATTTGGTTCCAGTGGCATTGGATACTTCAGTTTGCAATCGGTGCGTCCATCCGTTTTCTCTCTCTTCATTGTCGACTTATCATGGTCTCCCCAATAGCGGCACCTGTTATTGTCATTGGTATTGTGTTGGGAATCGCTGCCGTTCAGTCTTCTGGGGCTCTTCACTTTGGCGATTCTCATAGAGTGAGCACCACACCTCTTTTTCGTATTTCCCAGCCAATAACTGTTGATATTAGAAATACGGAATTGGTATCCTCGTTCTATACCTAGCACAATGTGCCCTCGGCGGTATCATCCACTTCGTCAAAAAGAAGAACCGCACCCGAAGACCAATCCAGAACTACCTTCATGGCGTTGTTGGACTCGTCACCATCGGCGTCGCGATGTATCAAATATACAATGGCTTCCATTCGGAGTGGCAAAACACGACCGGGCGTGGATCGTTACCTGGTGGGCTTACGGTGTTGTTTTTTGTCTGGAGCGTGGTGAGTTCAGCTTGCTTTTCAACGATTATCTCATGTTGATGCATGCCTCGAAGATTTTACTGGTGGCTTACCTGGCTGGCTTGGCTTTCCTCCCACGTCAATACAGACAAGAACGTGATAGCCGGGCGCAACCACTGCAGAATTCATTTGACGAGGACGATGCCTACATACCGATGAACTCTCATCATAAGCTACCGTTGAACAATCCTACCGGTTCTTATCAGGATTGAGGTCAGAATGTTATGAGCATATTTAGGGGTAAAAACGTAATATACCGTTGCCGTTGCAATTTGGGACTTTCATTATAGGACAGTTATCTCGTGGACTAATTTGTAAAATACGATAATTGCTTCATGTATAGATGATATACTTGTAACCCAGAGTACAGCACCGGCTGCTCTACTCCAATGCATCAGATGTGCTCAGTATATGATCGCAGCTAATGAGGTACCTGGCTCTAGCATTTTCCAATCGCCCTACAGTGCCTTCTGACGCTGCGCTTCAGGCTGTGCCATGCGCAATTGCCGTCGGACTGCAGTAGGTAAGAATCATGGAGTACAAGTGGATGGGACAGAAATTCAAACAAGGAGACCAACCAAGGATTGTTGATCGTATCGGGTTGCTTGGAACCGTGGCGTGGGATAATTACGCGCAGACTCATTTCCCCCTTTTCTGGCGTTGGGTTGTTCTTGACTTTGTCCTTCTAATCTTTTCATCCTCTCGATCTTTCTGTTTTTTTATCGTTCAGCGCCAGCGTGCAATTATACAAAGCACCACTTTATCTGCGCCACTCATTCTTTGTAGCAAGCAAGGAAGATCTGTGTGTTGAAGTTGAATCTGCTGAGTCCTGACTAGCACTCCGTACATCTTCAAGGTACTCCCTCACCGACGTCGGTCGCGCGATTGTATTGCGTCTCAATCACTCATTCAAGCTTTCGACGCTCCATGATCTTCCTAGCTTGGTATGGCGTTGCTTAATGCCTCGATAAACTACCCTTTTGTCGTCGCTCATCACCCTAACAATGTTCTCATATGGTCCCCAAGACGTACGTTTGCTCGCCGCCTTTTCATAAACTGCGTTATCCGACCCGTCGCTCAGATGATTCGTGTTGCTGCCCTCATTTTTACCAGCGTCTGGAGGATTCAAGGTCAACTTATTCTGCCGATTGACAAGGGTCTGAACTTTTTGCGTATGACGAATCTTTGGAGTTACCAGTCGAAAATCGTAGAATGTTCCTCCTGGCGCTCACTGACTAAGAGCGTACTTCACGACCATGGGCAGTTTTGTTCCCGGTGTCTGCCTTCTTTTTCTCCTTTTATGTGTCCTTGATGATGTTTCCTATATTTTGTCGTGGGAGTTCAGATTCTGGGAGGGTCGGGATAGGGTGGGTATTGATAAGCCTGGTATTCTGCGCTCAATTCTGATCTAATTGGCGATTAATAGTATAATATGTGCGTATAACCCTCATTGAAAGATTTCTTCCTTGTTGATTCTTTGCGGTATAGCTTGGGTTTGTTTATCGCACTCTCCTCACTTGTGGCATTCCACAAGAACTTTTTTTCTTATCGGATTCTTATCTGGTCATACATGACGAGCGTCGGATCTCTGCGGCTCGTAATCGTCATTCCCTTGTTTCCTTGTTGTCTGAATAGATGTATGGGCGCCACATATGTGGCGCAGTTAGCTCATGTTGACTGACACACTGGTGAATTTTTTGCCTCGACTTTTCACCTTCACTCTTCTTTGGCACTATTACCTTTCGCTGTCTTGCTCCGTCGTCTGGAAGATGTCAAGAAATGACTTTTTAATGCGGCATCTATAGTCCAAGAGCAGTCAAACAAGCGGTTACTTTCATATGTGGCTGGATTCAAACTCAAAGTGTGGCGTTCCGGTTCCGCTTATGGGGGTTTGCTGTGAGTTTCCTTTCTTTTTAATTCAACAGTTCTTTTATATTCGCGTCCGCCCCTTGTTCCTTACAGCGTCTACGTGCGGAGGCTTTCTATTGAGGGCGTACTTCCTTGATGGTTATCCGTAGGCGTAAGGTAGCTTTATGTCCTTTCCTTTTTATTCAGAGATTCCTCATGCCTACGCTTCTTATTTCCGCTCAGCTCAGTATATGGATGTTGTATATCTCCATGTCCCATGTGGACGATGATGGTACAATAACCATAACCAAGTACGCACCACAAGCTGAGCGGTTTTATTCTCGTATGGTGTTGACTATTACATTCACAGGAGTGCAAGAACTTTATTACAAATGTGAATAATGGTTCAATATATAATAATCATTGGTGTTATTTAGCTGTTCACTGTTAAAGGGCGTCGATCCAGGTGCTCGCGCTTGATATGGCCCGTAAGGCTGTTGGCGGGGATCTCATCACCACACGTAGGACATATAACAAGGCCCCTCTTCAGATGCTCCTGCGCGATATGACGTCGAAGAATTGACATCCCATCGTGTCCCATATTTCTACCTCGCACAAATCCCATAAAGTCACAATTTCCCCAGCGGCAGATGGCCGGAGAGTATTTGCCGACACCGTGCGCTGTATGCAAGTGGCGCTCTATTTCTGGGGCACGAATGTCTATCTCTTCGCCACACCCTTCCCATGCGCAAGCAGCTGTGGCATCGGAGTTGATGAGCTGGGCGGACTGTGCGATAACTCGTGCATGTATGTAGTTGAGTTCGGAGGATAAGCTCGCGAGGGACATGTCGTTGCTTCTCTGGTTGGCCATTGAGTGGGAACTTATGGTTGGAGATGACTAGGAACTTTTTTGGGTGGCCGGGGATGGTGGGAATGAGGTGATGGAGAGATAGATACAAAATGTGCTGCTTTTATAGGCCTTTGGTGGAGGGCCATAATCCAGACGAAGCGGGGTTGTCTCCGAACCACTATTACGGAATTGTGTAGGCTGGTGGTCCGCTATTATTTACCCGGTATTGTCCTCAATTTAAAATTGAAGAAAGGGAAAAATGAATTGCATGAGATAATAACATCAGTCAGGCCCACTTTCCTTCGTTCAGTAGATATTTTACAGCACAACTTGGAACAAAATGGGCAATTACTCTAATAATGGTAATTGGGACTGGTGGAGCGAGGACAACAAGAAACACTCTTCTGCAGATGGGACTGACAACGTTCAATAGACAATCCGAGATAAATAATGGATGAATAACAATTGAGGAGGCCATATATTTCTTGTCGCCACTTAACCACTTTCCATGTATTGTTTTTTTTTTCATTCAAATTATAGGTATCTGGCTGAAATGCAGCGCCTTCGAAGGGAAATGCCAGGCGAAAAGCTTAGGGTCAGGCCAGCACGCAATGGTGAGCTGATGTAGCCAGCTGCCGAGTCCAGGAATAGGCAGGGTACCCAGTCCGCCCAAAGTTTTAAATCAGCATTCACACGCCTCGGAAGTTACCACAGACAGATGATGCCAATCAACTGTCGAGGACGTTCCGTATTTCGAGAGTCCGCCCCTCCGCACAGTCCGCACGTCCGCACGTCCGCACTTGGTTGCTTACACAACAATCACGCCTGCCGCGCCACACCCATAATTTCATTGCCCCCAGAGTCTCTCGTCCTCCCTATTTAGTATCCAAGACAGCTTTAATATGTAAATAGCATATATATATAATTTATAATTTATCTGTTCCTATAAGTTGGAAATCAAAATGAAAACTGAAGTGCGAATGTTAATGCGGCGCGCATTTGAGAAAAAAAAGGGTCTTATACCGATAATTTCAAGGTGATACATGTATTACCGTGGGCGATGGGGCACAAAAATATGGATCAAATGCATTTTTGTTCTGCCATCCCACCCTGATGCTCCAGACAGATGCATCGCTGGAGGCCGTTGAGTGCAGTTCTGCCCGCTCAGTTGCAACCTGAGATCAATGTTGACAAACCGTCACAAGCCTTTCAAAAATTCTTGCTTAATTAATATATTTATATAATACCGGCACCTGCCAAAAAACCACAAAGGCGGGCAAAAGACACCCACAAAATCTCTTGTATTTTGCGGTCAAAACGCAGGCGATGCGTCGAGGACAGGGTGACGCGCTAATCACGAGAGGTGACAGCCACGATCGTCACATCCGCTTTGGGATATTTGTCAGCCTCGTGCGGACGTGCAGACGAGCGGAGGGGCGGACTCTCGAAATTCGGAACCTTCTGCAACTGTCAAGAATCCGAAGCCTTCCGAGTGGAAGCACGTCAGCTTTGAACGATCGACATTACTTCCTCCCTTTCAACCAGATCTTTGTCTCTTTTGCGATTCACGATCTCTATGTAACATCCGCCCTTGCACTCCACCATCACTGATGGTTTGAGAATCCCCTTCCTCGAGCCTTTATTATGTGTCGCACCTCAGCAATGCTGTCAAGCAGTTTAGTTAGCGACAGTGACAGACCTTGTAGTACCGTCGTAGATATTGATTTTATAGGTGCGTTTTTCTTCGGATCGTTCCTTTGGTGGAAGGTAAAGTACCTGGTATAGATGCACTCCATTGTCGAAGACCCTCTGTGCGAGGCACACAGGTACGAGTTCTGAAATTGATATGCAAATGCTGCTCGCCAACCATTTTCTGAGCCTGGACCCCATGAATTTGCGAGAGAAGTGCCAGTCGATGTCCGGGGGAGCCAGTATTGAAAGACAACGAAACCAAGTCAAAAGGTACATTTTTTTCAGACTATTCCTTTAGCAGAAATTGCAGTACTCGATACAGATAGATTTCATTTTGAAGACTCTCAATGCAAGGCATGCCGTCGCAAGTTCTGAAAATGATATGCAACCGCTGTTTGTCCGTCGTATTCTGGACGTGTTGAACTTTTGAGAGACGCGAATTCGAAAGGCAACGCCTCGGGCATAGCAGCCAGAGCTGCAGGTCTTCAAACTCAAGGAGAATCAAGTCTGTTTCTGCTCGTAAGCCCTCTTTCCAAAGTCTCCCCTCCTTCCTGGTTTCTGGCACTTACGCATTACATGCCTTTCGATATCGCCGTTCCAGTGGACTTGGCCTATACGACCCAGGTAACTATATCCTTGCACCCCCTATCCATATATGTGCTGACCGTTTTTTTCGTTTACAGGCTGTTCCTCTAATAGTTCCTGCTCTTGATAATTCGACCGCCAGGGTATGATGTTCAGTCTCTTTCTATATATCCTCAAAGTTTCTAATTCCTCGAAAGGTTCAGACACGACACTTGGCTCACACGCCCGAGCAGGCTAAGCAGGTCTCTCAACTTTACGCAGAATCTAGTGAAACTCGCCGCCATTTTACCAAAGGTGATGCGAGCAGCCAGCGTCAAGCACGGCAATTATTGGAGCAACTTGGCCTCGATGAGGAATCCCGTTCTTCGTTGGAAAGTCATTGGAATGTTCAATGGAGTACAAGTTGGAATGTCGAGGATGGAGACAAGCGAAGGCGCATTTTGTTTCAATGGTATAACTTAGCGTGGCTTCTCGAGCATGCTTTTGTAGTACTACTTTTTCAATACTAATCATTTTCGAAAGTGCATGTGGTTATGATCCTAAGGCTAGGCAAGAACGCGAACAGAAGAAACAATCCTTAGCCACTTCAAGCACGAAAACATGGGAGCGACGTGTCCCATTCGACTTCACTGGCTGCATTGCACATGCCGAGATTGTTGAACGAGTTAGCGATGGTGAAATAACGCGGAATCTGAGTCACCATCGCAGGCGATGATATGGGAACCAAGGTAACTAGCGAGAAAGTAGCAACGACACTTGCCACAAATTTCTACATACCCATGCATATCGGAAGAATAGATACCATTTCCTGCCAGTCGAGCTAAGAGCTCACGCTCTCGCGTCAGTCTATCAGAGTCAGGCCCAGCATCACTAAGATGAGACAGGCCAGCAATGGCATTCGAGGATTGCGAGGTCCCTCCTCCCGCGGAAACATTGAAAGGAACCTGAGAAGGTTCGACCGCATCGCCAGCCGCCGCAGGGAGGGTCACAGATCCCACGACTTTCTTACGGCGGCGCGTCTTTGTGCGAGAACGTAGTGGAGCTGTGATAGACTTGCTGACATCACCAGCATCTTCATCGAGTTGGGCGTGAGAGCGAGACCATCCGGAGCGAGGATACGGAGACATTGCATGTGCACCTGGGGTTGGCATAGGTGCAGAGATCGACCTCGGAACTGATCAAGGTATCAGTATTTCAAAGCGCCATAAGATAATACAAGGCATCGTACCATGGCGAGGGTAATGAGCCCTGGAAGGCAGTTGCCCTCCCGAGGGAACACCAGCCAGCTGAAGAACTGATGGGTAATCAATCCGATGTTCACCACAGTACCCCTCAAAATATGGTCCTTGAATTGGCGCCGCATTTAAGAGAAAATCTGCAAGAATAGTGCCCATTGAAGGCAAGGAACCGCTAGCTGAAAGCGAGCAGTTAGCAAATTTGGAAACAACACAATATATGGTATACATACCAGTGGTGGGCAAGTTCGGGTAGCTTGAAAAAAGGGTCACCGTCTTCGCCAGTGTCGTCAAGTTCACTAAAGTTTTATGGTGAGAAATGAGCGGACAGAAACGGAGAGATACTCACAGGAAAACTGGCATGCAGACGGAAATTTATGACAGAACGCAAAGATGTCGCCACTGAGAGCTTCGACAATCTGCGTGGACACTGAGGTACCCAGCAAAAGACTACAGAAACATGGCCAATGAAGGCCTCGAGAATGCAGCCAATTTTTTATGCCAGAGGGCACAATAGGCCATCCGTCAAGAGTTGTCGGCCTATCGAAAATATGTGAGGTAATGCTAGACCCAAATGGCATTGGCACACACCATGCAATTACAACGTGTTGACCAGCAGTTGGGCTATAGATGACAAGCTCATTGCTTGAGGATTGGAAGAAAACACAATCAGCAAAAGGATTGGGAAGGAGGTCACGAAGGTTCCACCTGGACATGGTTTACCAGGCATTGTGAGAAAAGGGCAGGGGTGGCGATGGGTCAAAGCAGCTCGCCAAAGGGGTTCAAGTATTCAAAGAAAAGACACAGACTTATGAGGTGCACTAAGCAATGAAATTGAAAAAGCGAAATATTCCTGTTCAAAATGGGCAGCAATTAGTACTAATCAAGTTGAGATATAGAGTAAGACATACTTTCAGCATTCATTTTGATAAAAAACTACTCAAACAACTGGTTAAAAAATAGATAAAGCTGTAGCCATTCCCAAAAAAAAAAGGGAAAGGTATGAACTGGATTCGCAAATGCAGGAATGACTTGAACGGATTCGCAAATTTGACAAAGTCATCATTGTGACAGTAATACATGTAACGGCCAGCCTCAAGATCACAGGAATCACGATTCAATCTAGGAAGTGGGAGGACGCTGATGGACATGTCGATCAGCATGATGTGGAAGCATACACTTTGATGACGGAACGTGGATGAGATGAAATGATGGAAGTTCGAAACCTGGAAAAGCTTATGTAAAACTTTGGGCGGACTGGGTTTCGAATAGGCATCGGGCTCTGAATCGGAGCCATCAAGGTCTAACGCACGGACCACCGCGTTTTCTCTTCTCCCCCGTGTCGCGTCCGTTGTCCGCCCCATACCCCACTTAAGCTTACATCCCTGGACGTACTTGTGCTCTACGCTCCGATGCCTCACTCTCACTCTCATTGTTCCAGCCTTCTGTTACAGAACTTCAGTGCTTGTGACTCGGGCAAATGCCGCTGAAATACCCTTCTGGGTATACAACTACCTGGACTATCGTCTTTTATTCTTTCTTTCTTTGATCTCCGTTTTCATTTTTCAAAGTTTGCCGTACATCTTCTCAGAGACTCTTCATTCATCAGGACAGTGTGGATGGAATAACTTCCTGATTCGCTTTTCCGTGGAAGAGCACGAGGATGGAGTAACGGCGTGCATATAATAGCTGCCGAGTGGTCTGGGACCTTGGGGATTTTTCATTGTTGACTTTCCCTTCTGTGTAACTCCTCTTGAGTTTATCTTTTCCGTGGGCTTCCTTGGTTACATAGAACATCCTTCATTCTGCAATGACGGGTTGGGTGAATGAGTGATTGATACGGGCGCGAGTTTGGAGATCGTCTGACGGGTTACGGACGGCTTGGATTTGGCAGTACGTGCTCGCGAAGACGAGGTGGGTGGAGGTGGTTGTCGTAACCAAGTCGACGTCGAAGATCTCCCGAGAGAAAGGGGCGTGGTATAATGCCAGACGCACTGCGAGCTTGTATATGACATGTCCCTCCGCCGGGGTGGAAAGCCACAGTCTGAGTCCAGCTATAGTAGCCGTGGATCCGAAAGGGAGCAGATCCTCCGAGTTTTGCGGCCACAATTTTTTCCCGCTAGTCGTGGTGCCGTTGTAGAACTTGTCCCGTGCAAGATTGGAAATAGCGAGGATGAGGCATGTAGAGATAGTAGATACGACATCGTATACATAACCAGCGACCTGAAAGATCACCCTCCCGGTAGGTCGCGATCTGTTGGAAAAATGAGGGGTCTTCCGAGGTCGATTAAAGGTGCAGCGGCTGTGAGTCAAGTGCTCCATCATCGCCATCCAGTCCTCCACGTTCTGGTTCAGAGTTATAAACTTGATTCCAGCTCGCAGGAACTCGGGGTGGGATCTTGCGAATTTGACCTTTTCGGAGTGAGATGGGCGGGCCTCGAGAGCTTGATCGATGCGATTGGCTGCAATGTACATTCTCCTGGTGCATGCATCAGCTCTCGAAGGATTTCTTAGGGTGGACGTTAAAAAGTCCACCACTGCTGAGATGGATATGACATTTACCTTCTACGTCCAATTTCGTCTGACTTGTCTCGTAGCTCATCCTCTTGCCAGGGTTTTCATATTACTGCTGGATCTGTTAAAGGCCTTGAAAGCCCGTAAAGTGAGCGAAATGATTTATAGCCACATTAGAGAGTTTGATATCCTAGAGGATTACATTTTTAAAAATTTGTTTGACTGGCAGAAGGACCTGAGACTCACGCCATGACTAATGTTGTGTTCGTGCAAAAATGCCCAAGCCTAACCGCATCATTCAGTTAGAAATAAAATACTTGTTAAAATCTTTACTCATTGAATGCATGATGTCGACCACTTCACATGCTCTTTCCAATGTCGTATGGCGAACAACGATTCCCCATCTTTATAAAGTCAAGTTGCGCGTCTTTTCAAACCAAGCTTTTTCTATGCACCTGGGCATGATAACAAACCAAAAGCCTTTAATGGGCAAAATTCCAGTACAGACATTATACAATTCTCTCTGAGAATATCCAGGTGTTGTTCTTTCAGGAAGCGTAGAATATAATACTCATCAGTATCATCGGGGATGACCGTATCGTGGTAAGCGTGTGGATAGTTGGCATCCTGGAATTTTTTAAAAGGCAAGGAAGGAACCACTCAGGTAGAGGATTCAACCCGTTGATACAGAGTATATCTATGACCCTTGAACCACTGGATTGTTTTAGGCAAGTCCCAGAAATTCTGTCGAGCATGCATCTCGGCTCCTGAAATGTCTCCTTTGAAGAACGTGAATGGTAGTCCGATTGGAGGGACCTGAGGGGAAGTCATATGGCTTTTTTTTTTGTAGAATGAACACTTACCCCCATGTTTGTTCAGTGGTCAAATATCAAAGAGCGAGTACTTCGTTGAATTCAGATTTATGTAAAAGTAATTGTTCTCATGGTTCAACATCGTTGAATTCTTGGTCATGCATTTCGTTGTTGATTCAGTAAGGCAGGACAAGCAGATGCAGGTAACGTTAACGGAACTGTAGGGTAAAAATTTCCCAACTTTAATCATTGCGCATAATTTACTAACCATGAACATTAATTCCGAGCCCTTGGCTAATCTACTTTCTTGTACCACGGATTCCATGTATTATTATAGCATAAATACAATATGGCCTTCAGTGAAGCGATAAGGACTCGCATTTTCAAGTGTTTCGTTGATCAAAATTAAACTGCGACAGTAAATAGACATTCTATCACCAACTATAGATGAATTTCGAGAAGAACCAGCGGACATGAGCAACAACATGGTAGATCCATGTTCGTCGGCAAAGATATCGGATAACTTGCATGGTCCATGGAATGGGAGGCTCCTTGTAGGATGCCCATTTCTTGGCAAAATCTGGAGGAACTAACACCCATCGATCATATTTATAATAAAAATTAGTGCGAAACCGTCTGCCAATGGTTTGCTGAATTTCAGCTTCTGTCAAGTGAGAATACATGTCCTCAAAAAACTGAAGAGCCTCAGAAGCCGTAAAGCGGTTCTCCAAGTTTCGGGTGGTCATCTTGTCCAACAGAGGTGCCAAGAAAGGAACTTGTCCACACAAATGCTTATCGACAGCAGTTAGATGATGAGGTAAATTTTTAAAATTAAAATGAGGCACACCTGAAACTCAGAACAGAATTCCACGCCCATAGCCCCTACATCGAGCACGAATGGGTTAAAATAGAACTCCCCCTGAGCAGTATCCATTGTGCGATTGAAAGAACCCCATGAATGTTGATAGGGTAGTCTACACGACATGCGGTCCATTTCAGGGGACAACATGGTGGAATAGTCAAAATCGAACATGGCGTAGGAAAGTAGACGCTTTTCCCGAAGCGCCGGTCGTACATTGTTCCCTATATACAGCGTGAAGTCGGCGAAATGATTAACAGCTATGTTGCTAAGTTTGATATCCTGAAACTCCTTTAAAACCTGAACAAGGAGGTGAAGAGAAGGACTCACCCCGTGACTTATATTGTTCGCATGCAAAAAGGCTAGAGCCTGAACAGGTCAAGCTCAGAGGGACATTATCGTCCAGACAAGGATAGAGATAACCTACTTTAAGCATAGAATGCATGATATCCAGAACCTCATGCATTCTATTCAATGCTGGATAATGGATAGATGTTCCCCACCTTGCAAAGATTCAAGTTAAGTATAAAGATCTTTAAATATTTATCTACGCACCTCGGCATAATGGGCAACCAGAAACCTTCAATAGGCAACAACTCGAAGATAGGCATTATACAATGCTCCTTCAGAACATCTAGGCTCTGACCATTCAGGAAGCTCAGGATACGATACTCATCGGTACCAACGGGAACTATCTTTATGGCAATGTGGTGATTCTGAAGATCCTGGGCAAATGCTACCTTGCCCTGTAGTCGATAATTAAGACAGCTTCCATTTCTCTTGTAAAGGTGAGTAGTCTCATACCTGGAAGTCGGACACAGCAAGAGGCTTTATTTCTTCTGTTACCCTTTCTGCGTCATGGTAAGCATAGGGATAGTTGGCCTCTTGAAATTCTTCGTAAGGCAGGCGAGGCACAAATCGGGAAGACATCTCGGATTTATAGTCGTCCATGACGCGTTCATATAAGGTGTATCCATGATCCTTGAACCAGTTTCTCGTTTCAACTGAATTCCAAAACTTTCGTCGTGCCACCACTTCCGTTTCATCGATATCACGGTCTTTTCTGAAGTGAACGTCAATTGCAATGAGGAAACCTACAAAACAAATGAACAAAAAAACTTTCGAGAATAAAACACGTTGCGCCTACGACTACCATTCTATCTTGACTGTGAGTGGCGAAGTTGAAGGTTGAACATGCTCTTTCTCACGGGTGTGTTCCCTTTGTGATACATTATTACGTAACGACTATTAATATTTATCAGTTATGTTTTGGTTATGTCGACACAATCACTCAGAAGCTTTTTTGGCCCGTAGCGGAGCGACGGTGGGCTCGCTTCGCTCAATCTCCCGCTACGCTCGGCCAAAAAGCTTGCGGCAGCTGCGCCCCTCGGATCCCCTTAGTATATCATCATTGTTTTCATTATATTATAGATACAGTAGATTTAAAAATAACGATCTTTAATTCGAAGTCCATACCTTTCCATACCTTATTGGACACCGCCGGTCCCGTTTTCTGAGCTTAGAGAGGACACCTGAATCTCAGATGCCATTGTTAGATTTGGATGGATTTTTTTGAAATTTTTTTTTGGAAACCTATAAGTAGATCGATTCAAATAGAAATTTCAATTTTTTGGAAAAATGCAACCTGAGAGGCGGTAGTAAGTTCTGGACAGACATTGAGCTGGGATGAAAATTGACAACTTTTTAGGCCGATAATAATTACCAGCAGATAAGTCTGAAACAGGCTTGGCTCCTCTACATACAGGCCATCTCCTGTGCAGGCTTCTTGAAGGGAGCGCTCTCGGCTTCACTCCTTCATTCTAAAGTGGGACTGGGAGAACTCCGTGATAGGATCGAGCTTAAGTAGGGCAACCGTGCAGGTGGGAGAAGCGAGAGAGCGGCGGCAGCATTTGGGCAGCCTCAGGCCCGCAGTGGGTATTACAAGACTCCGCTTACACCAAAGAAGAAATCCAAGCCAAATCCAAGCGTAAAATACGAAGGAGAGCAAGGGATGAACAAAAAGACTTACCACAACTCAAGGAGGAGGGACGAGCAGATGTATGCCTCTGAGGTCATTTTATCCTTTTCATGTATTGGAGTTCATCCTGGACGTCAATGACATTCTACGGTGGGGAGAACAGGGGCCTCACGTGTTGTAATTGGATGAAGGACCTATTCGGTGCGCTTAGTACGAAGTCGATAGAGGTGTAGATCGACAGTGGGTCCTGAGTGTCGGGCGGAATGGTTCTCTAGTCCACCATCCCTGGTGTATCCCACGTCGGGACCTTGTGACGAGTGTCCAACTTGAATGTGAAAGTTCTTAGAAACGATATATATCGAGCTCAGCTGTTCTGGCAGGGCGAAGTTCGGTCCGACAGATCTTTAAATAAAAGAGTAACACGCCGGTTGGGTACACAGTGTCAATCTATTTCTGTTTCGTTTTCTGAGTGCTAAGTAATCGCTCGTGCGATTTATGAGCGTGTCGGTATTCAGGTTTCAACTGTGAAGTAGAGAAAGTGAAAGAAATTTTCAGAAAAGGAACAGGATAAGAGGCCACTCACTTCTTAACTGCAGAATTTTTATTAAATAAATCGCACCTACGTTGTCCAGGTGCTGGGGTGCATTTAATGTTCTTCGAGGATTGGTGAAGTACGGAAAGGGAGGAGGAGTGTAGGAAGAGTCTACACTTGGTCTACACGTGTGACTCCTCGTTACGTGTCACTTTCAACCCCGTATTCGACACCGCACGCCCTGCAGGCACAACCAACACCACTACTCCCCCACTTTCTCGCAGGCAATCTCAATTACCCCATAGTAACGTATTGGCGACTCGCTGCCCGACTTGGGCGCGCCAAATTAGCCCAGAATTCAATAAATATTCACCAAGCTTTTGCGATGACCGCAAGATGACCTGATCCGTCTCTAGGACTCGTTTCTTCAGGAATCAAGTCGAAATCGAGACTGAGCTCGAGATTGAGTTCAATACTATGCGACGTGTTTGCCTATGCGTGGCTGTCGTAGCTTTGTCCGGTCTCTACTTGGCTTTGCGTAGCTTGGGAAGTTGGGAAGTCGGCTGGGTGTCCGTTTGAAGGTATGCATCGTTCGTGTTCTGGTCTTTTTGCATAAATGTTTTATTGACTCGCTGTTCGATCACCTTAAAGGCAGCTTTCATTACGTATACCATAGTTGTATCTCATTCAGGAGCTCCCTTACCGCCTTCGCTGGCGACCCGTCAGCATCCTCACTATCTGTATGCAAAGACCAGTGCTCGACAGCGGTTGGATGTACCTGTGGGATCATTAATGCGTAACGCAGAACATGGATGATGCGTGTGCAGTCTTACTCATGGTCTCAAGTGCGTCCTTCCTGAAGGTTTCAAGCAATGCTTTTACTGATGGGGTATTCCAGTTGTTCCTTCTCAAATTTTGTCTGCATTTTATTGCGTATATGTCATCGAACCTCGAACCCTTGAGCTTAAAATTTCGACGCTACATTCTCCTTCCCTGCGTGATTCAGCTTTATGTGAGTGGGTTCCCCACTTCCCAAATATTCACGCTCTGCGCTCAATGTTGACGTTGTCCCGTTATAGAACGACGAACAGCTACTACCAACCACACACAGACCACCTCAGCTCGTAATTGTCGCCACCACCGCCGTCGCCGGTGCTTATGCCCATGGTTGTGCTCTTGGATATACGTGTACGACTGCTGCATGCAAGCCCCGACTTTCTGAACCTATGAATGAGAGCTCGCCTCCCTTCTGCCCAAGCCCCAGCGAATGCTCGCCTTTGCTGGATTACCCTCGTCTTCCTCTCTTCCTCTCTTCCTCTCTTCCTCTCTTCCTTTCTTTTCCTTCTTTCCTCTTCCTCTTCCTTCTTCCTTCCTCTTCCTCTCTCTCTCCTACCTTCTCTCTCTCCCTCCCATCTTCTCTCTTTACTTCTCTCTTCGTCGACCGCTGTCTTCATTCCTTCCCTCCCTTTTTTCACGCCTCCCAAGTTTGGTCTATACATTCAACTTCCACCTAGCACTGATATATCATACCTTATATCTATCCCTCAACGTTTACTCTAAATTCCACTCTCAGTCCCTGATCCCAACGTCGGAGAAATCCATGTGACTCGATGTCTCAACGTTGATGGTGGACCATGCCAGAACTGATAAGGAGAAGAGGCGAGGCCGGAGAATTCTATGGACTACGTTCATTGGCTTAAGTAAGGTTTGGGTGCGGGGGTGTTCTTCATGATGTAGAGGGCTATTTCGTTGTGTAGGTGGTGCTTCCATTGTTCGTCTCCCAGTATATTGAGCTGCGTACGTCTTCCTTCGTTTTGGAAATGAGGAGCCCTCGTACTTATTACTTATGACTCTTTGTTTTTAGAAGCCCATTTGATTCTTGATGATAGATGTATTCTGTTGGCTTTCAATCTGACTGGGCTCATTAAAGGAGTCTATTTTCCTACAGATCCCTTTCTTTTTCTTTTCTTTTTCTTTTTCTTTTTCTTTTTTCTTTTCCTTTGTCATCCCATCACCTCAAGGGTCCGTATGGCCTTTGAATTGAAGTCCGTCCTATACTGTGCTAGTTCCCTAAAAATTTTGTTCAGCAGGGCGAAGCGGTGCAAGTTTGGCTGATGCAGACATGCCGAGTGCGACCTGCAGACTCCGAAGCCATCTCAATTTAAACTCCGTCGCTCCGATTGAACGCGCCTGACAAGGTTACACTCCGCCAACCTCCTCTCACCTGCCAGGTTGTGGACCGCTTTCTTTACTTCATGCTCCCTGTATACATCGACTAGCTTGCGTCCGACAACCACGACCCGCGCCGTATATCCTGGCCGTTTACCGGTGCATTGCCGTTCAGAATCACAATGCGCGCAATCACTACAGGTGCAGCAGAACCTATGCAAAACGCGACACATCCCCCAGGAGACGAGGAGTACGTTTTCTTCTCTGTCCCGTCCTCGGCCACCACCTCAAGCGCGCTCTGACTACCGCCATCCTCAACAGTTCCCATGCCCCGTCTCGCCAGGCTCGGAAAGGGTTCTACCACGGCCTACTGTACACCCTAGCCTAGTTTTTGAATAAGAATGAAGAGGAGATACTGCACAGTGCGTATCGTTCGTTCCTGGATGGGTTGATGCGTTGATTTGCTGAGCAAATTTTTGATAGGTATTCATTTGACGTTGGCGAGTTGAATTGGGCTGCTGATTGATCTTCGAGTCTTCGAGGGCGCGTTTGAATTTTTGAGGTGTTTCTCTGTACGCTTACGGTTCTTGCAGACCTCAACTTGCAGCCCGGTCTGATCAAAGCCGCGCTGGCTGTAGTTTGGTTCGGGGGAGTGAACTTCGCGTGACGCGTCGCGTATGGATTGTCAGTCTTTGCTCGTATCTCTACTTCGGTTGCTGATAATAAAGTGCGAGTACAGGCCAAGGGGTAGCCCATCGTCGTATTCATCTGGAAGCATGTTCGTATCTGATGGGAAGGCGGCTGCTGAAGCTGTAAGAAAAATTCGCCACAATCACCTAACTAACAACAACGTTCAAAGAATCAAGCATTTTAAAGGCGACGCTAAATCGATGTCCAACAGTTTCTGCCCGTTAGCAAATGGGACTGCGGCAACTTCATTGACTGATTCTGGAGTTCGTTTTCTCCTTCTCGAGTCGAGCTTCAAGCTTCAAGCTTCGACGGGAGGTTGGTAAGTGGAAGCCATAATACTCTACATATACTCTACGCATGGGGCGTGTTTCTATATTGATAGTATTTTAGTAGTTGGGTGTTGCCTTTGACCATTCTAATTCTATGCTTTTCTGCAGAAACAGTGAACACTTGGTGAACACCCACTCGAACCTTGGCTTAAAGCACACGCATACATAAACGCGTGACGCTAATGCGCACGGACCATCCATCAGCCGGCAACTTGGGCGCGGGTTCTAAATCTCCCCGGTTTGCTGGTGCTCTTCGTCATCACTTTTTAGCCTTCTACTGCGGTGACCTCAGGCTATTCTGTTTTTCGTCTTCGTTTTCTTCTTTCCATCATCCCAACCCAGGCTGTGCACTGTGCTTTCTTCTGGTTCTGGATTTGTGGAGATTTGACGCTTTCGAGCTAGCGTATCTGCAGGCCTGCTCTTCTATTGCTCACTCGGCCGGCGCTTGGTTTTAAAATGTGTATCAACGTCAACGCGAATGGTTACCCCGCTTTTTTTGATTTCGTTGCCGAGCTTAAAAGCGACCTTGTCTGGCTGACCTTTGTTTTGGTTAAACTTAAAAATGCGTGATACAAGTGCGCACGGACCGTTCAGCCACCGGAAGGTTCTTCCTAATGAACCGGTGCGTCACCGAGTCACCCCAATCCGTGTTGTTGCTCCATCATCCCAACCCTTGTCTCTCGAGGCTGGCTGCTAATTCTTTCCTCTCTGAATCTCCAACGCTTCGAAGGGATGTGGTGCCTCCTATTTGGTGGTCTCATCTTACTATCTCAGTCTATCTGGGTCGCTCGGCGCTATATATCCACCGTCATGCTTTTCAAGCTGGAACACTTTTCCCTTTCTGATTGCGCGACTTCATATCTGCGTAATGCCAGCACCTTGCTCAACGCACCTGTATTCAGCATTCGGCAAACGCTATCGATGGATTGAAGTCCTTCGCTTTCAAGTTGAATTTGGGAAACTGAAGTCACCGTTTTGGAAGGTGCCGTTGCTCGTGTATGTATCATTTCTTTTCTTCGATTGGGTCCACGCGTTTTTTGACACGAGGGATATCCTAGTGCTTCGTAGGACCTTAAAGTTGTCGTTTCGACGGATTCAATGGACGAGACGATAACAAATTGATAGGGCCACGGAACCTGCATAGGTCTGACGATGGCACGTCAAAGCTATGGAGTGCAGAAACAGGTATTGCTCATCCTCCTTCTATCTCGCGTCAGGCTTGCGTCGTACTCGAATAGTCTTGTTCTTTCTTTGCGTATCGCTTCAGAGTCGGATGATTTGGCAGTTCACCATCAAGGAAGTAAGTAAGTACATGGACGGTCCCTCCTTCCATGATGATGTCAGACTTCTTCCGGGCAACGTGTATTTGCTGCTATGGGTCGTCCCCAAGCTCGGCGTAGAGGAATGACATGCCGCCTTTACTTTTTTTCCCGAGTTCAGTTTCTTTCCTTTCTTTCCTAAAGTCTGAGCCGTTTAATACTGGTTTAGCAGGAACAATACTAATATTACCATCCCTGACATAACTAGAACCAAAGAAGGTAGCACAGCTGTGGAAGGTTACGCAGTCTCCAACTCGTTTGATTTATTTCGTTAAAGGCCGTCTCTTTCGCAATGACGATTGGCTCTGTTACTTATCGGTATAATGATCCCTCTTTTTACGGCAAGCATACATGCGCCAAAAGTTCCTTTGCATTATTCTTAAAAATATGAACGGTCTTCTATACCGTTGTTTTCGTGGTATTTTCATGTTGTGCATGTTTGGATATGGAAGAATTTTCTCTAAAATATGAGATGCATTTCCGGGTTCGGCAGTTACGGAATGCCCCACCCCGGGCATCAAGACCTATTTAAGATTTGCACTATGCATATGACAGTTTCTAGTGCTAAGAGCTCGCAGTGCGGATCTATGAATGTCGACTTCTTCTTTTCTTATCAGATTATAATAAGTCCGTTTATCTATCTATCTTATCTTCCACATACCTCTGGACGATTGGTCTCTTCGTCCCGGGGCATTCTTGAACTTTACTTGATTAGATGTGTTTCGAAGAAATGGGAGTTCAAATTTCATCCGTCCTTCTAAGTTTTTCTGTAGGTTTGGAATTGAATTTAGATCATACCATCGAAACGAACGCAGCATGCGCATTGGTTCATCCATTTCCTTTCATCATTCAGGATCGTCGCTGAAAATTGTCGATTTCCTTATCCTCCATTTTCTGTTCCATTATTCGCAGCTTTGGTCTAGGACAACCCTTCTTCAGCGGAAATATGCGCCCTGAACGGTTCCGTTGCAAGATCTGACAGGGACAGGAAGATGGCTACGACATTATAATGTCCGACATTCTTGTTTGAATGTATGAGGATCCTTAGGGTGTCTTTTCTATGCTTACTTGGGGTCCCCGTCGTTCGCAATTTTCCTCAGGAGTGGAGCTCATATAACTGGCTTGTAAAAATAGTATACGTCGGAGAAGAGACCTCCGTTCGTTTCTGATATTTTTCTTGCACCACTTTAATTCCACACAGGAGCTTAGTTACTTTGATATTGCCTTGCCATCAAAATTGAGGGGGTAGTCAAAATTTGTTTCTCATTCTTTTCATTTCTAACTCAAGTGTAACTTGCGCTCTGATTCTGAAAGTGGGCTAAGCCAAAGCTCGCAATACAGTATCCCGTATGTTTAATATCACCCCGCCGGCGCACAGGCACGTTGGCGTCAGTAGTACGGCTTCCATACCACAAATGTTTGGAGCCTTTCGTATCGGTAACCCAAGCCGATAGAACGCTTCCATACATTATTGGGTTCTTTTTCTTCCCCGTGTCATCCGCAATCAATCTTAGTCGTGTTGAATGGAAGGGGGCCCCAGACGCCCAGAACCCCTCGGATACTTGGGTTTTAATACCTCCGGGGTCCCTCCCATGACGCGCGCCCGGCTGATTAGGAAAGGACATCTATTTCAGGCGGTCGGACACCATATGGGATTTTTCTGCGCTGAAATTATATCACTGGGTTATTCGTTGAATGTGGTTATCGATATCGAGATTTACTAAGCGTTTACTTGTCTTGAGAAGATACAAATAAACATAAAAGTAAGATACTCGACTTGCAGCTTGTGTTCCTTTATCAATGTAGACCACATATGCTATACTTATTTGCAAACTGCGACCCAGTCGCTTTACGTACATGATTCGAAGCTTCATGGAGTATTTTCTCCATAGAATAAGACAGTCTAGGCGAGGTACGGTAGGAGCCCTTTTAAATACGCAGTATGGGTGCCAGGGACCCCGAGAGACAACGGAACAGTGCGAGTCTGGTCCTATGGGCACGCATACTAATAGCTCAGGTCCAATACTTGTCTCGCAGTCAGCCGCTTCCGAGTCGGGACTTTTGAGACCTTGAGAGTCTATAAAAACGTCGCTTTGCTTCTGCTTTCGATCTTTGATCAATTTTCTCGCACAACAGACATCCCCATGTCCCTTTCCTTTCTTTTCCTTGGTGCGTTATATTCTATTCTATCCAGTCTGTACGCTCTACCTTTCTTTTATTGTCTTTTCTTTTATTTCCTTTTCTCTTCTCTTATCTTTTGCAGTGCTTGACACGTTCATCTCCATCTTTCACATCCCCAAGCCACCCTTCCCATTTATTGTTATAACAACCCCCTGTTACCCCGAATTTTGACAACACACTCTCTCTTGCACATTCATGGCGGATGGACGGGTTTGCGTACTTTGCATTCGACAAACGCATGAATTGTGCTGCATTTGCGATTGTCGAGTAACCGGGGTACGTGGGGGGTGACAATGAGATGAGATTCCTTGCTACTGCTACTTGGCCGTGCAAGAAGATCTAGCGCTTTCAACTTTTCATAGAGAGACTTGTCACGGCGGTTGTATTTGTTCGATACTTGGTTTTTAGTAAGTACCTCCGGGATACCTGGCCTCCCGGTACTCGACTTACTTATGATTTTTTTGTGTTCTTCCTTTCTTTTTATCGCCGTGTTTTTTTAACTGCTAACTGTAGTATTCGACCAGGTGGTTTTACGTGCCATAATTCGAAGCTTCATGGGGTATTTTCTGCATGGAATGAGAAAGTCTAGACGTGGTACGTAGCGGCAGCATCCCTCATGAGGAATGAGGCGCGAGAAATGAGGGAATGGGTGATCAGGACCCCGAGAAGGACGAATGGAACAATGCGAGCCAACTTGGTCCTATAATTATGATGGTCCTTTGGGCGCGTACACTTGTAGCTCAGGTCCAAGACTTGTTTCGATATCAAGTCACTGTCAAATGTTAACATTATCTTTTAGATATATATATAAATTCCAGCTCCATGCACGGCGCCAGCCTTCAGAAAGGATAATCAGGACTTTGAGGATACAACACCTCGACATTGTGGGCAGCCCTCGTCATTTCTACAAATGTTTGGCTGAAACAGCGTGACTTGGTGCTGCGTTTGACAATCCGGCTCCTCAGACGAAAAAGCTCGGCTTTCGGCTGGGTCCTGTACAACTTCTTCGACAAACTTAGGACTGAATGATTTTTTGAGAGGTGTGAATATTAAAGATGTTTTGCACTTATCCAAAGTCGTGTTTAGTGCCGTCAGCGCCTTCTGAATCAGAATTTGGAGCTGGGGAGTCTATGGAATTGGTATAAAAGGAACTACTACTTGTACTTCGCTTTGGATCTTTCACATTTCCCCACTGCGCTGCAGATGACTTAAAGTTACATGCTTTCTCCGTGCATTTTATTTGAATCTATCCGTTACATGGAAACAATGGAGACGATGGAGGCGATGGAGACCCTCCTTTCCTTGGTCGTGTGAGGGAACATGGTGTCTCGTAGAGAGATGCTTTAATTCCTTGCCTGGTGTTTCTGAATCGTCCCTCTTTCTGGATTTCGAATTTTCGATGGAATTTTTTTAAAGGTGTTTAAAGGTGGGTTCGTTGTTCTCTTTATTATCGTTGTCTAACTTCTGCGTGGTTATGACCCAGTTTCTTACTTCTAGGTTTTGAAAAGGGTAGCACACTCGAATTCTATGGGATGAGTTTCTGAACTCGTCATCGATGCGCTCGTTTTCATTTGACTTCGTGATGTTGGTCTCGTTTCCTCTTCCTGTACACGAGAACCATGACTAATCGCTAATCGAGAGGAGGAAGGCCGCATTCAATTTGAACTAGCACCCTAAATTCCTTCCATGCCGAAACCTTCCGGTGCCGACCCCAATGATTGACTTCTCCTTCTCCCCCTCCTTCCGCTTTCCACAGGCCAGCTGGCGTCACATTCGCTGCTTCTGAAATTTAAAATCTGGAACGCTCCTTCACCTGACCGACCCTCATTTAGACTGCGTTCTCCATTGGCTGACATTCCCCCTGTCAATCGCCATTGGGGCACCCTATAAACGCGGCTTGCTTGGCACCCATAGACAGGCCTAAGCCCAGACTTTTGCGAATCCTATGCAGTGCAAGGGGTGGGGACGGTTTATCGATGTGATTGGTGCTGCGGATTGGGGATCTATGCTTCTAAGTTCTGCCTCCCCCTCCGCCTTCATGTTGGCTCTTGCGATTACCTTTCCGATGGGTCATTTCCTTTCGAGTTCATATCGTGATTTCATTCCTGGCTCATCGCATTCCTGGCTCATCGATGTGTCAGGTGATGGTGGTGCCAACTTTTAGATGGATTATTTCGAGTACGTTGGACGTTGTGTTGTCAATGTCGATTCTCTTGGAATATTTCTTCCCGGCGCTACGCAAACCGCTGCAGTGCAAGGCGGTGAAGCGGATGTTTATTTAGTGAGGGGGCTGGGCGACATGGAACGCACTGCCACTGATGGTTTCTATTTAGGCGGGAACTAGCGGGCTGCCAACGCCTCGGGTACTCGTTTTTGTCGATCGGATTCGATCTTCCATCTCTCATCGATGGTATCGCCTGCGGCCGGGGGGCTGCACCCCGGTTTTATATAAAAGCCATGGTCAGTTTACTTCGTATTATCCCCCCAAAAGCGAACACTCACTGCATCTTCACCTCAATCCGCTTCAGTACTTTTCTTCTAAATTCAAAACCAACCATGACTCAATACTGGGAACCTGGCACTGCGTACAACTACGGCGACATCGTTGAGTATGAAGGTGCGTGCTCTCTGTCAGAGGGACGGTGGAGGGGTCCACTGACGACCTACCTGCGTCGAATAGGTCATCACTACAAGATCGTCCAACCCCACACGTCACAGGTTCGATTGCGCTCTCCATGTCCTCATTCCTATGCCTTAACGCACATTTTTCTATCCCATACAGTCCGATTGGACACCTGCGGCCACACCAGCCCTCTGGGGCCGTCTGAGCGACGAGGACCACAACACGGGTGGAGACAACAAATATCAACCTGGCTCCCAACAACAACAGCCTTACCAGCCGCCTCAGCAACAACCTCAGTACGGCCAACAAGGTCAATCTCAGGAAGGTGGGCGTATTCCAAGTCCCCATTCCATGCCCCGTCACTGACCCCCAACACGAAATGATAGACCAGAAACCTGATCACTGGTACGAAACTGAGGAAGGGAAGAAGAAGCTGGAGGTAAAAGCCATAATCTTGATAGCGCAATGCCCGTACAGTTTCTGATCAGTGCATATATTCAGATCGGAGGAGGTCTCCTTGGCGGCGCTGCTCTCCTCGCGGGCGGCCTACTCGCATATAAGAAGCACGAAGAGCACAAGGAACATGTAAGTTCCATATCATCTGTTCTGTCACGCTGAAGATCCTTACTCTCTCCCTTCCATAGTCAAGGGCCGATGGATGGGCCCGTGAGAATTGGCTCCAGGAAGCTTCGGCTCGCACGGAGGCGTATCGCAGGAACGGGACGGAAGAGCCTTGTCTTTGGGTGTTCACGCAGGGAAAACATATCCCGAAGGGCGCTATTCTCGTTGGAAAGGAGAAGTCGTGGAATTTGTATATTTGCCGTGCGTTTTACGATGTACGTTTCCACGTTTTTGTTGGATCGTTTTACTTCTTGGGCTTACGGTTTTTGTTCTTTTTCGTAGGGCGGTCTTCGTATGTCCTCATTATCCCGTGACGCGCTTTGGGTACTGACTTGTTTTGCTGCGTAAAGAGCTCGGTAAAGCCTCTGACGCGTTCAAAAAAGGCGGTGTCCTCGGCTACAAGGATGACGAAATTCATGTACGCAGAACACATGTTTTCCAACCAGTTTCTCCGCTAACTTCACGTCTAGGTGGAAGAATTCGAAGTCCTGATCGGGGACATGAACCGCTTGAAGTGGGTGCCTGTGACGGGCCGGATCAACGTCGCCAGCTTGGGCTATCGCCCGGTCACTGCAGGCCAGGAGAACGATGGAACGCCTCTTTACATCGTTGAAGCTCCGTACAAAGATGCTGTCCACCCAGGAAAGACCAGCGAGAAGCTTGATGGTGCGTTCAACATCTGTTGCTTGTACTTATAACTTATGGCTATGCGTGTGTGTTGATTGATATGTATCATTTTTTTCATCTAGGAGCGTATATCCCTTATGATGGTAAAGAGAAACATGTTAGGGTATGGAGCTTTGTTTCAATTTCTTTCTTATGAAAATGTATTCACTTTATTTTGTTGATTTCACAGGAATACCGTGTTCTGTGCTACGCCCCATCCTATTGATTCCCATAATCTCAATGACTTCTGTACGCTACGCTCGTCTTTGTTCTTTGCTGTTGAAATTCGATGTATATTACGTGCGGTTTGAAAGTATGATGGAAATTGTCTTGTTACAGGAATTATTTGTACTATCAAATCGATCGATCGTTGGAGGTCATGACCACCCTTGTCGGTTGTCGGTTGTCGGTTGTCGGTTCAGATTTCAAATATCAGGTTCGCTAGTCGTACTGTTCCCGTTTCGTCATCGGAGAGGCCTGCGTCAGTCTGAAATTGAGCACCATCATCGTCATCGTCATAGTCGGGAACTGGCGTATAGCTGGCGTTCTCTATTTGTCCCACCTCTTCTTGTTCTCGTAAACGACCTATAATACTCGACTCCCTATCCGCATCTTCAGCAAGATAACCCGCTTCTGGTATATCCAAACCACCCCCCCTCTCTTCCTCTGCAGCCTGAGGAACCTCATATACAGACGTCCCAGATCCAGGGTTAAACCGAACCTCACCGCTCGCACTCGCACTCGCACTCGCAATCGTAATATCCCCCGTGCTAGTGAATGGGAGTAGATAGCCGAAATTCAGTGAAGGATGGAGTTTGACTGGGTGCGTCTTTTGTGGACTAGTGGAGGGTCCGGGTGATGATGCAGTGGTGGTGGTGGTGGTTTGAGCGTGGGGATGGGGAGGGTGGAGGTTAGACCATGGACTGGGAGGAGCGAACCTGAACGAGGCTCTTTGGATATGAGTGGACTTGGAGGGGGTTGGGACGGGGGTGGGACTGGGAAGTTTATAGGTCTCGGAAGTGGTGGATAGTGAAGGGATGGATTATATACATGTGCTAAACTCGAAGGATCAGCGGGGTATTTAAATGATACGGGTATCGGGAGGCCTGAGGCAGGACTGGGGGCGCTGCTCCTGGGAAATTGCGCTTTGGATGAACCGTGGAGAGGCAGTTCAAAAACATGCTGGGACTGGGAATAAGGATCGTTTCTGTCCGGCGCTCGAGCATGAGCATGAGCATGAAGGTGTTTTTTGGTTCTCCTCGGTGGGTATGTGATGTTGGGATAATTCTCAATGTGAGCGGCTTTAATCTCATTCGCTGTGTCGATCCATTTCTGCTTTTCGTCTTCTGGGAGTGAATTCCAAGCACGACCTGAGATATGTGGTCATATTAGTTTGTTAGGGATACGTATCCCAAGGCCAAGGACAACCACTCTCACCTGCAGCTCCGGACAAGGTTAAATTCGGATACAAATCCCCCAACCCAGCCTTGACGAACGCCGCTCGGAATATCATGAAGCAATTAGGAGGGCGGGTGACGGGTCTGGGTGAGGATGCGGGATCCAAGGAGATAAACTCTATGATGTGGCTTGCGAAAGGGAGTAAATATGCGTAGCGGAGGTTGTAGGGTACTTCTTTGAAAGGCGCCGCTTGATTTGGAGGAAATGGGATGTTAATGTTAAATAAGGGAGCTGCGGTGGAATAAATGGTGTGATGGGTGATGGACGTACGAGGTTCTTTGGGAGAAGGAAGGGTCGAAGGCATAATTTACTTCTGGGGAAAGAGAGAAGGATGGTGGATGTGGAAGAAAGGATTTGAACAGGCGTTGTGGGATCAAGCTAAGGGTGTGTAAGGAAAGGAAAGGAAAGGGCCTTGGAATCGTTTTTTTTATATGGGACCCACAACGCCACAATTGACTGTGGGTGATGTTTGCTAGGAACAATTATGCAGATCGAGTTTGGTTGGATAATAGACATCCATGGCAAATGGACCTGGACACACATGTTTTTCAAGCTAAATTACAGCAGCGTTCGCCGTCTTGTAATTTGTTATCACAAGTGACAATTAGAGGACGGACAGTTTTCCATTTTGGAAGGCAACTTTTTTCAAGGCAGCACAGCGTAAGCAGCAAATTAAAACGACCGATGTATCGTTAGATGGAAAGTATCCAGAAGTAGATAAATACCAAGAGAGAGCAGCAATTTGGCATCGACTCCCTGGTCTAGGGTCTGGACCACAGATATGATGTCATCCGCAAGTACCTATTAATAGCGTCAAGGAATTTCGCTCAAGCCCTGTATCGTACGAGTGTGCAGCTGTGGATTTCTGATTGATACTGCAAGATGGAACTAATCCACAAGCCCGTGATATAAGATTATCAGAACAAAATTTATCAAAAAGTAGTCAAATAATGGACCATGTTGAAAGGATGGTCAAAAGTGATCGATACTTGAACTTGATGATACGCCCGAATGCACACATCCAGATAATACAAGAGGTAGCAAGCAACTATCGTTAGGGCAGTCGCTCTTGAAGTTAATGTATAAGCAAATTGACAAGAAGAAGATTTAATGTGATAAGAGCGTGCGACAGTTCGTTTTGAAGCTCAGCTCGCCTAATGTCATTGTTCTCTGTTTGATAAAATCACGACTTCCAACGTTCCTTCTGGTTCAATCTGCACTCTTTCTGCATATTCGAGTCTTAAAGCTCATTACAATGGTGAGTTTATTTATTTTCGACGCCTTCAAGCTTCAAGTGATATCGATTTGACCATCGCGGTTGAACAGGCGAATCAGACGAATCAGCCTACTCCCCGACCATTGTTCCTGTATGGCACCCTCAGGGCCCTTCAGTTACTTGCTTGCGTTCTAACTAGTAATCCTGACGAGTTGGACCAGATCCGTCCACTTGTTCAACCCGCGATCTTGAGAGGGTACTCCTGCGTGTCCATCGTCGGAAAGGAATTTCCAGCCCTTGTAGTTGTCTCCGACGACACAAACGAAAAATCTCTAGTCCACGTTGACGGGCTCCTGCTACGACCACAGACTGACCTGCAGCGCCGAAAGATTCACGAGTTTATGGGAAGTGCTTTCAAAGTCATCAAAGTTGAGCCACTTGTGATTTTAAAGAAAAAAGAACATGGTGTTCAGATTGAGGAGAAGGTCAAGGTTGACGCTGATGTGTATCTCTGTAACGGACGCTTGGAACTGGTGAAAGGAAAACCTTGGAGTTTTACGCGTTTTGAACGAGATAATCTAGCGGGCTGGCTTGAGATTTATTCTGGGATGACGTTTTCTACGTGATGCGATATCGCAGCATGCCCTTGTTGTGAAGAAGGTCACTTTGAATGATATGTTGTATCAATTGTTGTATTTTAATTTGCAAATGATCTTGGAAAACGATTACCTGCGGAGAAATATATTTACATTGGCGAGTACGTTCCGAACATCTTCAAGGGAGGTTGTGAAAGATTCAAATTGTGGCACCATCCCTGAAAGAATGGACATGATGAAAGGTTACAGTCAAGGAGTTCTAGACTTTGTTATCTCCTTCTATGCATTAGGAATCGAATTGTGTATATGAAGTTCATGACTCGCCGGGTTTCAAGGCCAGTCGGATGGGTGATAGGAGGGTCGAATATTAATTATACTGACCCACTCTCCTTTCCTGTAATATGATATACGAAAGCGAAATTCGCGATGGTGCACAGTCGAAGAGGACCTGCGCAGAGCATGGCTGGCATGTGGTTCACGTACCGCCTTATAATGCGCAGCGTACAACCTCAGGCAACCAACTCGCTCAAACAACTGACCAACGAGTCTGGGGTCTGGGGCATGTTGCGGATAGTTGATAGTTTGCTATTATAGAGAGTACTGCCTGTACCACCCATCGTGCGGATGGCGTCAGATACCGCAGTCCTCTCACCTCGATGTTCGTTTTATTTTATGTATTCCTCTACCCACGGAGAGCGTGCTCCGAGTCGAACGCGATTAATAATAGATAAAGATCTCCTTATGTCGTTAAACCGTGAACGTACCTGGAAATGGGCTGGGGAGGATGTCGACTGCGTTGTATAGCCACAATGTCGCAATCACCCTTCGGGTGTCAAGGAGGGATTCGGTACTGCGGGTGCCTGCCGGAAACACGACATCCGCGCTTAGAGATCTTCTAGTGCACGGTGCACGGTAGGTATAAGTACCACCCCACTGTTTTGGCGGTGGAGTCAGGATATCTCTTTACGACTCTTCGACCCTTGTAGACTTTATACTCATCTTGGTGTTGAGCGCCATAATGTCGATAAACAACGGAACAGGTAAGCGCGGGCTCCCATGTCCGACCCCCATGATGACTCAAGTATTCACCCCTCACGCCGCGTCCCATCAGCGACTCTCTCACTGGCTCAACAATCGCCGTACAATTATATACCCTCTGAAGGTGTGGCGATTACGATGCTCGTTCTCTTTGGTGTCTCTACGCGTAAGTGCCCTGGCTTTGAATACCTCTGCAAGCGACGCCGTCTCACCTTGACACATGCAACCGCAGTCGTCCACTCTGCTCAGGCCGTGAAGTACGGCGTGCTCTGGCTTGTCCCTACGGCATGCTTGTGCGGTGTGATCGAACTACTTGGATGGGCGGGTCGGCTTTGGTCGAGTTTCTCTCCGCTGTTGTCGACGCCTTTCCAGATCGAGTGCGTGGTTGCTGATGTACTCTACTGTTTGAATTGTTGGGCTTACTGTGCTATTGGGATGTAGGATAACGTGCACCATCGTCGCGCCTACGCCGCTGCTTGCTGCTAATTTCGTAATTTTGGGGAATGTGATCAAGCGTCTTGGGCCGGCGTATAGTCGTCTCAGTCCAAAGTGGTGTACGTCCTGTCCTTGTTCGAATCAGCTCTTTAGAGGAATGACTGATCGTTCGGTGATCAATATAGACACCATCATATTCACCAGCTGCGTACGTGGTCATTCGTTGCGTGGTAAACGGAGGGAGAGAGGGCTTACGCAGTTTGATGATGTGTTTAGGATGTCATCTCCCTTGTTGTGCAAGGACTTGGGGGAGGTATAGCTGCTTCGGCGTCTGACCTCCAAGGAGCCAATAATGTCAGTCAAATTCCATTATCAATGAATTTTGCTGGGATTCTGTTACTCAACTCTTTTTAGGGTGCCCATATTATGCTCGGAGGGATCGTTTTCCAGCTAGGTAACTGAGCAATCCACTTTCACATATTCCTTCCCTGGCTGAATGAAGAAAACATCTTATCCGTAGTCGTCATCGTCCTCTATTCGATCTTGGCTGCGGAGTACTTCTTCCGGTACCACCACGACTTTCCAATCGGGTATCGTACAGCCAACGCAGCCCCAGCAGAAAATGGAGATCGGAGAGGAGTGTTCACGTTCAAGCTAAAGGCTATGTCGTGTGCTTTGGTGTTTAGTACCACCGTGCTCTTTATCCGGTCAGTTTATACGTTTACATCCTCGGTCCTTATCATCTTATTTTTTTGTTGGTAATATTTTAGTGCCGTCTATCGGACTATCGAGCTGGCAGATGGGTGGAAAGGGAGGATCATCAGCAATCAATTGTATTTCAGTACGTTTTTTTCCTTCTCACTTCCTTGGGTATCAGCTGATGATAATCGATTTGTGATTAAAGATGTACTGGACGGCGCCATGGTCATATTGGCTATGTACACCATGAACTTCATCAATCCGGGCATTTTCCTCGCACCGCCGACGCATGTTGAGGATAAAGAGAAGGAGGTGGCCTCGCTTTAGAAATTTAGATGTCGACACTTTGGAGATGATTTTTTTGAAGTCGAAAACTTGGGCTTGGAGCTTGAAACGATGTTGGGAATTTGCCTCGTTACTTGCGCCCCCCTAGGACATTTATTACGGACTTTACTACTACTACTACTGCCGTTCGTTATGAGTTGTTGAATTTCTGGTAGTGTAGATTGAGATTTAGCAATTTGATATACGTTGATGCAAGGAAAATGAGCAGGGAAGTCTTTTAAATAGGTAGGGTGAAATGGAAATACTCTAGATAGATAGCGTTGAGCGTTTGTTTAAGAAAGAAAACAGGAATCCGACGGAAGAAAGGACGGAACTGCCGCACACCAGAATCGGAAAGCTCCATCCGGGCTATACACCCCTTGAATGTAGATTTGGGAATGTGCCTGTCACGACCCAAGGGCGTTAAACAGGCTGGGTAACCTCCATGAAGGGATAAAGTTCAAGACGTTAGGAGAAAGGCAAAATTATACTCTGACGTGATGGTAAATGACTACTGTGACGGAAATTCATCTCATTACGTAACATAACTAGTCGATTTTTCTTTCTCCGACTCGACCTCTACTTACCGTACTCCCTTCCCAGTCCAACGTTCCACAGTTCGACTAAGTACATAATGTTGCTTGTTTTCTAATGCGAGATTTATGGTCACCGTCCGTCACCAGCTTCGAGGACTGCAACCATCGACTCTTAATTCTCGACTATAGTCTATCAAGGGCTTGACACTGCTGGCAACAGGTTATTTAAGTAGACTAAAAATGATTAAAAAAATAAATTAAACATGTTTACATGTTTTCGACCATTTTTCGAGTTCTTGAATCTATTAAAAATAATATATTTTAATTCTGAAAAAATATAATACAGATTCTACCTGTATTATAAAGTTCTTAGCCCCACAGAATCTAAAGTTTACATCGTGTTTTTGTATAGACAAAAGATTTTGTTAAATTTTACATTCACAATTTCTTTTGTTGTCTCATAAATGATAAATTTAGCAAGAATTTTTGTTGTTGGATAAACAAAAAGAACAATGTTTCGCACCCAAACTGAATTGAAAATATTTTTAACTTATTTTAAAGGGACCAAAACTTGTCTTAAATACTACAATTGACAACGAGAACAATAAAACAATAAAGTCTACCTTTCTGTCACCATTTTTGATCAGAAAAATTTAGCACAAGTATTGCATTTAATAGGCCTATAAATATGCTAAAAATGAAGTGTTTGACAAAAGAATTTCTGTACCAGCAATTGTTGAGTTGAAAATAGATTTTATGTGATGGAAAAGCAGACCAAGAACATAAACATGTTTAATTTATTTTCTTAATCATTTTTGGTCAACTTAAATAACCTGTTGCCAGCAGTGTGAGTCATTCAACTCGCATTGTCGAGCCAGTCCTGCCTATCTACCCACCTACCGAGGCACCCGGCGCTGTACACTGAAAGTATGGAGCTCAGGAGCCAAAAAGTGAGTCTAGGTTTTAACTTTCCTTGGTGCTTTTTTTTGACTGATTTTTTTTACGTCCAGACTCGGCAGTAGGGCTTCCATTTGCAATTGAAGAAGTTGGAAGAAGAGTACATCTTCATTGTGACCGCAATCGCACGCCTTAGCCTCCAATCTTACCTAACAAGCCTATGCATGATTGTTTACAATCGAAAGGAAGGAGTTAAAGGTGAGGGTGAAAGTGAGTGACTGTGAGTCTCGCTTGTAGCTTTTTCGAACCGCTGAAGTCTTAAGGCCATAGTATCTAGTCACTAGGCTCAGCCCTGGTCGCTTCCAATTGATCTTCACGCGTGACTGTATCACGGTGGTATATGTGCACTCTTCTAGATGGATAAGAGGTCAGAACGGAATGTGGAATTTTGGACCATTCTTCTCAGTGATATTGTGCGTGGGTAGCTGCTTCATTCGTTTTCTTAGAATTTCACTGTAATTGTCGGGTTACTAACGCCGTATCTGTGCAGGACGACTCTACTGACAAAACGACCGGTCCAAGTTTCCTCCAGAGGGGACTAGTACACTTCTTAGAGCTGAACAGCGTGACCTACACGTCCTGCCACGCTCCAGCCATTGTTCACTGGTCAAACTCGAACGTTGTTTGGATTTGAAGAAGGAGTCACTGCTACCTCTTGATCTAGACATTCTCTCCTTCCGGTGCGGGATTCGTGTGGCCTTCTTCGCTGCAACTCTGCCTCTGGTGCCTCCTACACGTCTGTCTCTGCCTCCACTTCCACCCCCTTCAACTTCGAACCCTGATTCCCATTATGATCCTCGCCACCCTTTCCCGTTTCCATTTGTCTCTGCACGCTTTCCATCTACCGTCACCACACTTTCCACCACCACGATCTCGAGGTTGGCTACTAGAAGCGGCGCTCTACTCGCCAGCTGGTCCGGACTGTGACCGTGGTGGTGTGTGGACTGCGGGTTATGGATTACGGATTGCGGACTGTGGAAGAGCACTCCCCCCTCCCTTTCTCCTGGAGTGTGGAAACTACATATGTCGAGTTGCTTGCGCGGCGACGCGCTAGTGGGCACTATAGGCTGTTAGTTGAGCTGATGGATGTGGGTATGGTGATGGTGAGATGCGGTTGGGGACGGCGGGATGCAAGTAGGGTAGGATGCGAAGAGGTCGTTGAGGTGTAAATATTGCTGTGCGGAGGAATACGGTAGGAACTAGAAGGCCGCAGTCATGCAGCGGATAGAGTGGCAACTATTCTCCGAGTCGGACTGCTGCTGATGCTACCACGTGCAATTTCAACCTTCCAGTCGGGGATTGGACGCTGGAAGTTGTAGGGGCCTGCGTAATGAGGTAGTTGTGAAGTCGAATTTGGGAGGTGGAGGTGGTGATGGGAGGTGGGAGGTGGGAGGTAGACATTGGGCGCGTTGCCTTGGCCGTGAATTATTGATGGCGGCGGAGCAGCTTTTTGGTCTGAAGCTTACGCTCTACAACCCCCAGTATCACCCCAGCCACACGTCACGACATTCGTCTGATACACTGTTGCGACTCGACAGAAACTTTCAAATACTTTCAGGCTCTTCCTGGGAACTCGGCGCGTCGCGTTCAGCTCATAACCCATCATCTTGAAATTAGGAAGCTTAAAATTTAATCTGCGACTTTGATAGTGGAAGTGGGAGATATGGGCTGTCTTTACGGGAGGGGGAGCATGATGGATGGTGTCGACAGGATATGGCGCGCTCCAGAAGTCAAGGAAGCAAAGGGCTGGAGATTCAACAAAAAAATATATTCCAGGAGGAGTGTATGTGATTTGTCAGGCGTCACATGGACGTATTGGACTGGTTCTGTTGAACTCATCTTCAGTCTCCAGACTTCAATTCCCGTATCAATATCCATCAATTATGTGCTACTTCTTGTCTTTCTCCGCTCTCCGTTCTTCCATTATCGCATTTTTATTTTCCCTGACGATTGGCTCAATGCTGATTCATCCTTTTCTGTCCTTCTGTACTGGAGATGGACGACATACCCCGGTCACGCGTATCCTCGAGTCTTTTTTCCAACTCCTTTGTTCTGTTGACACAAGGCTCAAGCTCAAGCCCAATACCTGGACCTGCCGTACACCGCCAACCCCCCTAGCAATTAATAACTCTTCCGCGTCAATCGTCGGCGCCACCAGTCCGCGCTAGACAGCTAGGACAGATTCCTGCGTAAGGACTACGCTGCTGTTACTGCGAGAATATCTCCCTCCCAGCTTGACTCGGTCTCGATCGTTCCACGAGCTGTCAAATCCGCGATGGCATGTTTAGCCGTCCGACGCGTAGCACGGTTATGCATCACGTGCCTTGGGCTGACCTACGCTTTGGGACTGTATGATTATGCTGCCTGACGCAGTGAGTTTATCACCAATCCCTGCCCCTCCCTGTTATGTAATCGCAAGCATCCGATTTTTATTCACAGCTATAGCTACGAATGTACTACTAACTTTGGGCTAATTTTACTGTTCGCCCCTGGGACGGTTTTGCTTTATTGGGATGAAAGGAGCTGTGGCAAAATTCCGAATGGTATAAAATCGATGGGTGGGTGGCACGGTTCCATATCATTTTTCAATCTCTGCCACTCTCATTTACTTTTTTCTTCCTTCCCCAATTCATTATTCTTCATTCAGCTCCCAGACATGCAGGACACGTCAATTATCAACTCGAAGATGCCAATCGGAGTCTTCACGCTCATTTTCAAAGAAGTTCACGCCGCGCAGGTCGCAGATTTCAATGCACGAGGCGTAGATGTCAGCCTTGGTGTAGTACGATTCCCTACCTTTTTTCCTTACTCTCTCGCCGCTGTATGTCAACGCTGGGAGGACATCCTTTCAAATACGGCCGAGTTTTGGAAGCACGTTCTGCTATTTCTCGACATGGTTGGTGGCACGAACGTCAAGAAGGCCCGTGCATACCTTGAGTGGTCTAATGAATTTCCGATTTGCGTCTTCATTACTCGTTTGAGAACAAGACTGTCTCTCTGTTCATGGAGGCGCTGATGCAGAAGCCTCATTTCCTGCGATGTAAAATCCTGCATATTGATGCCACCGTCAGCACCACACCTCCTTTACTCCCACGGTATTTGCCAGAAGAAGCTGGCCTCCTTCGACGTCTTTCCTTGCAATGTGTAGTCGACACATATTCCAACAGCCCGTATTAGATTTCGCAAATATTCCTCCGGATAAACCTCTGTTCGAATTCAAACCTCGCCTGACACACTTGACCATTGACGGGAGAAATATCTATTATATGTTCAACTACAACGACAGCTGGGAATTCGAGCTTCCGGACCTCCGTTGGCTGAAAATTTCCCATTGCAATCCTATAGACTGCAGCAAACCTTATCATCCGTACAAACGAAAATGCGGTGCATCACGAATGCGGCGATTGTGAGATCTCCTTGTACGACGTTCTTGATAAACTTCGCCATTGCCAACAGCTTATCCACCTTACCCTTCACTCGGTCTGGTTCACGATTGATGACGATGAGGAGCATGTGGGTGCTGAGCACGATTTATTTGGTCTGGAGTCGTTGACCATGATCGAGATGGACGCAGACATCATGCGTGAGTTCTTTAGAGTCGTTGTGCAGGACAAGACGCTCACTTTTCTGGGTGTCACGGTCTAAACGATATATACATCGATAAATGCCAATCGAACCTGAAATTGGTCGATGATTCTTTTTACAATACCACACTTCAGCTTCTTAATATCCAAGATCCCTCTTTTGACTTGGTCGACTTCGTCAAATGCTGGCGTTGCGATACCTTGACCATCGCCCACTGTTCTACTTTCTCGGACGCATTTTTCGAGGCGATGATCATCCAGAACGGTAAGGGGCAGGTCCTACTTCCCTTGGGGAGATTGTCTGACCCAGCTCTATTTGCACTTCCCCGACGTACATCCAGTGGTAGAGAGACATACTTTCTTTCTGTCATGATCCATTCGATTATTTGACCCAATCGCAATCGGCACCGTATCCACGTTCAACTCATTCCGAGCGATAGGAAGACCTTGCAACTCAATAGCATCACCTATAAGCGTTTCGTTTCCATGAACCCTTGGTACAGTATGCTGCAAAAGATCAGGTATCTGTTCGCAAATAAAAATACAAAATTCGATCGTTGTAGGACCCGAGAACCAGGCGAAATGAGGTCGGATTTCGACGAATAGGCAATGGCGATTAAAGATCTGGCCTTGAGATTGAGGTGCTACTTTCGAATGCTCGTTATCTGACCGTTCTGTTCCCGATTTTTCGATGGCGGCATGGAATGAGTTGACTCACATGATGGAAGTCGATGACAAGCAGAGACTTACAGTAACCTTGTGCATCAGGCGTCAAGCTCCTAGACCACATACCACGATGCGCCCTCCGCCTAACCCAGAGAACATCCACGTTGTCCTCAATCCAAAAGCCGGTGGCGATGTATTCATTGACATCCCTTTCGCTGAGATCCGGCGCCTAAGCTTCAGTCCTTCGAGGTTACTCCATTACTTCTGCTTCATCGTTCTCGGTTTGAAAGGGACGTTGCACGATAACGATGATAGGGTGGTTGCTCTCGAGGGAGAAGAAGGTGGTGCGATCAGTACTAAAATTGAAGCTGGTAGGACTTACCTCTATCATGTTGAAGGCGATGGCGAGTTGTAACTTATTCTCCAATATTTTCCTTTATTGACACTGTCGCAGAATCATCATTCACTTCGTCACTTGTCGACCCAGAGGCCGTGCGCGAATTGGGCAGCAACGTTTCATCGACTTCGGAAGGTCATGATACGGCTTTTCGGACGCGTTTAATTGAAAGAGACGGGTCCGGGATATTTTCTGGGACGTTTCCAGATTATTGCCATGGTCAACACATCATTGCACATAGCAAAGGTGCTGATGTAACTATTCGATTTTTTTTGATGCGTACGCCCGGATTCTCATTATTTCCAGTGGCTCAATTTAATCATTGAAAATCGGACTCCTTACGATAACGACAACATGTCCGGTTTTGATAGAGTCGACGATCCAAGGAATGGGTTTCTAGATTCGCCCAATATTCACCTTAGCATATCGAAGAGGAATGTTTTTATATTCAAGGTAGTGCAGTTCCATGATCTCTTTCATCGGATCACACCCTTATTATCCCCAGACACCTAACTGTTACCTTCGTCGTGAGGATATTCCGCTGGCTGAGCCTAATCATGATATCTATCCCGGTAGCATGGCCCCTCTTGATTGTCGCTTTACAATGATGTTGGCAGTTGATAGTCCTGGTCCGAAGAGTCTACACATCGAATCACCTTCTGATGCTATGTTCGTGGAACCAAGTGCCAATGACCTTCCTTCTGGTCTTCTTCTGGATTATTTCAATGCAGCAGTCCTCCTCAAGTACTACTTGAAAGGCAATGAACCACTTAATTCATACCCCTTTCCTCGACCTCTAGCTGTACCCGTTGTATGCCAGCAAACTTTTATACCAAGATCCGATAATAGAAAAAGTCTAAATTGCCCACCGCCTCCTCCAGGCACCAAATATCAACCGAAGCAGTATGATGACGACGACGATGAGCAGGATGTGAATCCTGATGAGTACATCGATGCAATGGTTCTTGGTTTCTGGATGATGTCCGGAAACGCGCAAAAGAGACGTGAAAAGGAGCAACGAGAGCGTACAGAGAAGATTAACAACTGGATTTCGGTCTCGGAAACTGCAGTTTAGTTTTCCATTTCTCTGCATTGTCTCATAGTAGAATTGTAATGATTGTTATGTAATTCCCACTGGTAATGGATTCCATGTGCATTTACTGGCTTTACCTTGCCATCTTAAATCTATCCAAATAATGTCACTACTTTCTTGCCTTGCTTTCATCTATGTATGTGATTACTATGGACACTGTCAACTTCTCATACTCTCAAAATTCTCCATTCTCTCATTCTCCTAATTCTCAAACTCTCAGAATTCTCCTAATCCTTGCACTCTTGAAATTGTCTCATTTTCCCAGTTCTTAGTCTCTCCTAGCCAGACTTCGATATATCTGATGTGCCCTTCAGATCATGATATATGAACCCAGTTCTCACATTCTCTCAATTCTTCCAATTCTTGCATTCTCATATTCTCCTGACTCTTGTATTCTCAAAATGCCCCTAGTTTTGGCATTTCTTGCATGCTCTCATGGATTTATGGTCTCATTGGTGACTTTCCATGGTCTCTTCTTATTGTGGCTTGGTAGCTTGATGGTCATACTACCAGGCTGAGAATGTTCATCTGGAACTGGAAAAAAGGACTGCTGTTATATATACATCAGGGTTCTGTTCTTCTAATTCCAAATTAAAATTTGAGGCTCAGAAATACCATCCCCTCTAATAAAGAGCAGACTGATGACATTGATGGTGGAGCATTGCATGCACCTCAGCAGCAGGGAAATTCCAATTGCAAGTCTGTTGTAGATGCAATCTCATGAGATTCTGCAATGAAGAAGCAAGTCATACTCTTTTCTGTAGTGGATATCCTCCTACATTATTCTTTTCCTTATAGTGCCAAAAGCAGGCATGGAAATTCTATATGTTCACCCACAAAGCCTGCAGAAAGATTCATTCTCTAAAAGAATTACTTGGGATCAACTGGAAGCATGTATAGGATCCAGATTTTACCTTTGATCAGTTCCAAGCCTTGTGCAAGGCAAAATGCATTGATATTTTTATGTTGTAGATATTTTGCATCATCTGGGGGGGTGTCAGGAGTGGAAGGAATGCATCCCTTCAGGACCCAGCAGTGCTTAGTGATCGGGAAGCCCAGTGCAGAATTATGTTGACTATGATGGAGAGCAATGCAGAAGAAGTTGAGATGGTGTGTATAGATAGACTGTCATGAACAATTCAGAGTTTTCTGGTCCTCGCTGTCTTGATTTAACTTCATTGTAACGTTTAAAGGCCTCTTGTTCTCAAAATCATAAGAATGAAGCATCAAAGGTCCATTTTCTTGTGACGGGTTGACCAGAAAATCTTCAACAAATCGGCGGATAGTTTACTACCGGTCAAGCACAAATTTATGGATCCCGCAATTAGGAATAGAAAATATGCTAGTATGCAAGAGGAGACCAACGGAATATGTTTATATTTTAAAGGTGAAAATGATATGGGCCGTGTGCCACTTGACGTCAGCCATGTTCATCATTGAGCACTGATAAGTACACCTCAGCTGCAGGACAGTGACATGTGCTGTATGTTTCGATTTGGCTTGACTAAATGTTCACACAGATCCTCATACTATCAGAAGGAGGGGCATGGGCTGTGGTAACTCCTACCAAGCACGATTTTAAAAAATTCCTGGCAAGAGCGAACTGAACATGGTAAGGTCATCGATACTTATCCAGAAATGATACGCCAACATACCCAGTGCCGAAGTATGTGTTCGTAAACTGATAACATGGGTACATCGGCCCCGCTAAAGAAAATCCCAAAGTACATCACGAAGTATGAGAGCATCAAAATAGATATCTGAAGTAAAAAAGGACCCTTAGCCACTCAACGGCAAATCTCAAAAATTCGCATCAGAAGAATGGAAAACATAGGAGGGGGGGGGGTCCATGTGGACATAAAGTTAGCGCAAGGCGCACCCGACGCGCTTCTGAGATTCTGGTAGACTGCAGTCTCCGTGGACCGTTCATTAGAGTTCAAGGGTGGTCGGAAAAGGCGACACAGCCGTCGCCAATGAATATGACGACGCCCCGAAGTTGACCCACGGGGCATGCCCGAGGTCGGTGACCGAATTTAGATCTATGCTGTGCAGAGGGGAATTGCACCCTGAATGACAAGAAGCGAATAGAATTGAATAGCGATATCACAAGCCGGCACAGTAATTTTATGATAAATCAAAAGTGAAGGGATCTGCATGATCATCAAGAATATCAGGGGGACGCGATCATGAAAGATTTTTAAGACGGTCCCTTACCGACAAGAGGCCCGACGCTCTATTGGTGATAAGTACGGGGTATTCTGATGGAAGGGCGCAGGCGGCGGTCATTGGGTGATGGTCAACCAAAGGCGGAGATGAAACCGGTTCCGCGTCGCAAATCTGGGTCGTCTGCCTGCGGGTCATAGTCATCGCGCTGGACGAGATCGATTTCCCATTCCTCTTCCCGCTTATGCAAAGGCGGGTATGCTTCACGCTCTTTGTAAGACGTTTCTAGGAACTGTCGCTGCAGCAGCGATCTCGAAGGTTCGTCTGCAGCGTTAGCCCTCTTCCACTCCGTGGCTCTATCCCATAGCGTCCGTCTCCCGTTCACGATATCGCTCCACTCCACGCGTGGAGAACGGTAATCCAGTAGCAGGGTGAAGCGTGGATCCTTCATGCAATCTAGCAACGAGGAAATCCACAATGGGTATTGAGGATCGTCGACTGGGAGGAAATTCATGATGAGGACGAGCATCGAAAGCTTATCGCAGGACTTGAGAATCCCTCTGAGAGACGAGCATATATTGCGGATGGTGGTGTTGGGAAGGTCACGACGCGTGCTGACTGCAAGATGGGTAAGGGCAGGAAGGTCGGCGACGGAAGAGTATCGGTGGCCGTGGGTTATGCTGGTATAAAAATGGGTAACTGATTTGAAGATGTGATCGTAGAAGTTAACTAGATGTGGACTGCCATAGTGTACGAGGAACATGATGGATGGATGGATGGCATGTTGTCGGAGCCAGAAGGCGTTGGAAGTGAGGTTCTGACCAGTGATGGCGAGTTTCGATAGCCCAACAAATACAGGTGCCACGCTGGCGAGCGCAGTCTCAAGGGATGGCCGCCTTTCGTTGACGACGTGGACCCAGGTATCGACGGTGTAGCTAGAGAGCATCCGGGGCATGATATGGAGCTTGGACTTCAGAGCAGGTATATAGATCCTCCGCTTGGGTAACAGGGTAGTAGTGAACCGACTAACGTGTTCGGGCACGACCATCACGACCTGGCGAAAGATCACTGGGAGAACGAGGATGTTGACATCGTTGCATATGAGACGAAGGCGACGAGCTTCAGCTATGCTCGACTCTGCCAAAATAACAAAGATCTCCCTAATCAATTCGACGGGAAGTACACCCCAGATGAGAGGAGATAATTCGAGAGTACTAGACCGAATTTATAAATGAATTTTACGCAATCGGATCATGAATTAACACGCACATGGGATCCTTTTCCATCCTCACAGAGAGTCAATGCAGAAATCCAATGTCGTTCAATACGCCTCCGTCGTTCCTAGAAGCCCTGTGTGGGTTGGATGAGCGTTGAGAAGAAAGGGGAGCTGGGCCATGTCACAGTTCTAATCCAGCTGGCCATCGTGTCATCATCTTGTCATTACCACTCCATGGACCCGGCCCTAAACCATTTATCCCGAAAGGCCACTTAAACTGCTTGGCATGTACTCGCAGGAAATTCCTAAAATGCTTGAAGCAGCACAGTCATGTACGAGATTTTATTACAGAAAAGTTTTTTTTTTGCGGTTCAACCAAAAGTAGGAGAAAGGAAAGATAACAATCCAGCGTAATTCAGCCTGGATTTTCGTCGGATCCGATGTTCTCACACTCCCCCTACACTAGGACCCAGACAACGGAACTGACAGGTTATCTAAATCTAAGCGTGTGCTCAGACAGTATCGGTACGAGCCACCGCTGCTTCGCCAACAAGCTTCCTTATGGCTTTACCCAGCAATGCGGCTCCACCAAACGTTAACGGACTCCCGTCAGATGAACGAGCGCGAGCGCGACACGGAAACTATTTCGATTCGGAGTCTAATCCTAGAAATATAACAAGATACGGATGGACCATAGTTAAGCGTATAAGTCCTCGGGAAATGCGTTAGAAAATAACAATCTCTGAGATCCGGAAGGATGAAGAGCTGACGATTTAGATAACTTCAATGCTCGGATCATTGACCCGCCGAGACCCAATTAGCTTGACACCCGTACGCGTTGTGCAATGACAGAATCCAAGTACAGAGAGTTCAAGTTGTCAATCATTTAAAATGTGCTTCGGGACTAGATAGACGAACGTGCTAATAGGTTATGTCATACGCATCGTTAGAACCGAAGCACTAAAAGTCTAGAATATATTGAACACAAGAAATATTTAAACGGTTACCTCAGGTAAAGCGCCTACCTCAGATGCGTGGGCAGAGGTAATTAAAAAGAAGACGCAATAGGCTACCTTTCCATGAGAATCGGTATTTCGCATAATTCTAAGCCAGATTCAGCGTACCATAATGGGCTTTAAGCATCGTCTGAACTACGCAATGTCAATGAGAACAATACCATTGGGCTTAAGAGGGACGTATAGACGGAAAACATGAAATGTTCTATACCAGAGATAATCTGGAAACGGGTTCTCGAGCGTTCCAATCGTTCACGCTTGATAACAAGACTCCACCTTACATGTGCGCACATACATGGGTATTTTCCAAGTTGCTCTCTTTGTGGGCGCGAACATCTTAAATCCTTAGTAAACTTTATTATAGTAACCATGTTCACGCGAGATGATGTATGTACTGTACCTCAGTTCGGAGTTCTTGAGTAATGCGCACTACGGCTCTTGATTTAAAGCTACGCAATATATGGGATATAGAATTGAAGAAGCCCCGTGGCTTGTGCTGGCCGCTGACCTACGCTAACAGATCACAAAAGCGAGGGTATATTGATAGAAATGAAGAGGATATCCTAGAGATTGTGTAGATAACCGATGCCCGAGCCTTTGAGACTGATAACGTTACGAACGAGTCCGGTGAATTCTTGGAATGTCGGATTCATCATGGGGTCATGTTTACGGAAGGCGAGCTCAAGGGGTACGTACAGCGTGCATTTACCGGCTGTCATGCTTTGTGGCACTGGATAGCATGGTTATCGACTACTAGACCGTAAGTGAAATTTGGAAGTGTGGGCGCTAAGGGAAACTTCAAGCTCAAAAGTCACATGGAGTTGCGATTGTGTGCGTCTAGTTATATACTACCTATTTATTTATCACTGTCAATTGATGATCAGAAAGGTCGGTCCAGTTGACATTCCAGAATTCCATCCATAAAGAATGATTTCGATTTATTTGCTCCGTGGATTATACCAGTGTCCGTGGAAGTGGTATTCAGATAATGAACCGGGTTTCAGTCGAGAAAAAAAGAATGCGCTCGACAGAATAAGATGGGTACAGAGTTTATTTGACAGATGGAATATTGGAAGAACTTCGACCTGGCCGGAGAAGAGAGGGTGTTCCCGGCGATGAGGAGTTGATGGAGGGATGGTGGCGCATCAGGGATTCTCGCTGAGGACCTGATGGTGATAGACATCATGATCAGTAGGGGACTTGTGGGTGCTTCTGCCTCGTCGACCTGTCCCCCGTCCGTAGTGCTTAGTGGATTATCTTCCTGGTCAGGGACCCCTCGGTTGCTTTTCAATGAGTCTAAATGGGCCACCTCGGGCAGATTATCTACCGTATCATACAGAAATTAGAATGTAGTAATTAAATAAACGTCCTAAACGACTTCGAACTCCCGCTGCTTGAAGTTAAATGGCAATCGCATCAAAGAATTTGACGGTGCACACCACTGTCAACTGTCAGTGAAAGGTTTCCTGCATTGAACCTAGTTGGGTATCAATGTCAACGTTTACAAGTATAAGAATGAATTTCTAGAAGAAAATCAGTCGAAACGTAAGTGGATTGATTATCTACTTTAACCAGTTAATTCAAAATGGCACTTCAGTGTCTTTCTGTTGGGACTAGACATAATAGTACAAATTTTGTGATTTTATGTGATTTTAAACACTCTCTAAGCTATAGATTACGTATGGGAAGGTCTCCCAAGCCAAATAAATCCTTCTTTCATTTAGTGAACAGGTAATAAGGACTTCCGTCCACATTATCACCACAGATTATGAGCCTGATTGACGGTTGACGATAAATCTTTTCAAAGATAAACTAACTTCTGGTGAGTATAATTGATGTCGCTGGGAATTTTTTAAGGTAGTCCCTGTCGTACTGTGTTTCATGGAGTAGATACTTATACGGAATATGTTTCGCTTCTTTTCAAGTTTACACTTCAGCATATAAAGCGATAGTTGGAGGAACAGAAAAAATACAAGAATTTAAAATATAATAGCAAAAATACCCCTCAGATCTTCAATCAATAATTCAGCGATGGAAATCCGGAGGCGGGAGGTCGGGCGTGGTCATCTGGGTATAGTAGAGTTCTGCGATGCACCTACTTACCAAGTACACAATCCACCTCAACTCGTTAAGAATATAATTAAGCTCTTATTGGTACCTCTTCTTATATCGCTTCAAACTCACTGGGCAGCTGAACAGAAGAACAGGAATGCTTTCTGCCGCGGTTGCTGAGATATTAATAGCTTTACATCACGTGCCGTGCTTACCGCCCTTTCCCGAACCGGAATCCGACGCGCGTTGCAGTTTTCTCCCGCTCTTGTCTGTCGCGTCACACTCCCTGGACGGTCGCTGTGAAGGAAGACGCAGCTCATTCTTTTTCTGAACCTCAGGTTTCGTCTCATATATGCGGATACTCCCCTCAGCTTTCTCCTCTCCGCGTTTCAAGTGCAATTTCAGTGGATACGGATAGGGAGGCTGAATGGTGTAGAGTGAAGGCAGTTGAAGGCTTTTCGTCGACGTCAGGGCATCATATTTGTTCAAGGTGAGAAGTGGTGAACTTGTATCCTCCAATTTACCCTTAAAGACGCGTAGACCGGCCGTTTGACACGTATGAATGGATTTGTCAGTGTTGGTCGTCTCAACATCTCTTCCGGCAAGGTGTGTACGACGCGCTGTTATAGCTATCTTCTGTATTAATTTATATATTACAGCATCTGCTTCCCTGACTTCGTTCCGATGATCACTGCCTTGAGGTGAATGATCGCTGTGGGCCACCTATCAGACGCCTCGAGGTTGGATCCGGCTGTTTGGTTTACAGCAACTTGAATCTCTGTTTTGAACTTTGGGCCGTTGTAAAGGTATTTAGAGATGTTTTCAATGCACTTTACTTGCATCATCCGTTATATCTAACTTTGTGAATTTTTGGCAGGCTTTTAGTTCCTCCACGCGTCGGACAACTATGTGATTTCTCGTCCACTTTTCACATCAGTTCCGCGGTGGTCTCAACGTGGCTTGAAAACGCTGAGACCTCATGTTGATAAGGCTTGTCTATTTAATGAAAGCTGGCCCAAAGGCTTCTGGTTCGCTTCCCCCACCTACCGCAATAACTCGAAGACTGATAGCCTCTCTCTTTTTCAGCGTATCGCCTTTCGTCCAGCGCCACATTTCACCTTCCCCCCCTCATTCTTCAGGCCTCCTTTGTCTACTTTTGGAGGTTCCTTTTGAGTCCTTTTCGAGTCTACTTCATTTTACACGCTCATCCATTGTCTTTCCTTACACTTACATCCGTATATGTATATGAGGTCAGCCTTTCTCTTTGACTTTTTCTTGAACAAGGCTAATTCAAATTGTAGCCAATTGAAATCCATGTATGACTCGACTTCTTGCGCCCCTCCTTCCCATTCCGCATGGATGAATGGCGTCAGGTTATGATTTAAACTCAAGAATTTTAATTAAAATTTTCCATATTTTAACCTTTTCTATCGCTGACGATCTAGAACTATATTTTTGGCCAATATACTTCGACGTCTTCAATATATCTCCCTTTACTGCGAAAGAGATGGATTTGGGAGGAAGAACGCACTGTCGGTTTTGACATACCTAAATTATCATGTGCGTACCTGAACCTTCTTTTCTGAGAATATTTGACATTTTAATCGTGGAGAAATTCTAGACGACGAGGCACGTTTCATTTTGCCATCCGTCGGCTCTCTGGCTATCTCCGCTCCTATCCTGCTCGCGCCCATACGCCATCGCACCGTGCTGACTTGGTCGAACTGGGAAGGTTGGATGTCATTCACGCCACTCGCCATCCTGAAATTGCCCCCGCGCCACTGGCCTGCCGCACGCCCCTCCGCTGATACGGGACGTATTACCTGTCGTAGGTTGATCTCTATTCCGCTCATGAACTCTTGACTCGATTTCTTTAATGAATTTTCTCAAGGATTATATCGCCTATTAAACGCCTCCCTCCCCCGCCATCATGGGCAATGGGCATTGCGAAAGATAAAAAAAAGGGGTGAGTCGGCCGAATTGATGAAAGGCTCACGAGTTAAAAGATGGTCGATTTACGTCGATTTTTTCTCAGGTACAGTCATCAACGTGAGAGCCTTTCCTCAATCTTATCGACCCGTCCCGGCTTGCTGACGCGTGACGGCCAAAAGAAGGACACCGTTTTGTCGGCAGAGCCGCCTTGTCGCCGCTTGCTTTTTTTTTTTTCTCAGTCGAAATTCTATAATCCCAAACAGGTATGTGTTCTCCGTCTGTGAGCTTGCTTTCATTTCTTATTGTCTTTTTTTTTTTGTCTGACGGAATTATCCCACTGGAAATGAAGTGCCCAGGTAGAACGCAATCACTTGTTGGAAGAAGCCCGTGTGTACAGGACTACATACGAAGCGTCCGTTATCCGTGAGAAGGAACGACAAAAAAAAACAATAAGGCAGCGAGCGATGAGGGTGCCGCGGAAGATAATGATAAAAGTAAGTGATGGGTATAGTGCGAGAAGGCTTGGTATGGATATGGATATGGATATTGGTGGATGGATGGATGGAATGATGGTTCGTGAATGAATCGTGAAAGTGGATAACCAAAAACGTGTCGCGCATGAGTGGTGGTGAGAGAGGGTTGGGTTGGTTGAACAAGTGGGAGTGACGGATGGGTCATCGAGACGCATCCGAGGAAGGTCGGCCGGGGTGGTGTACCCAGTACGTCTCGACGACACAATCCTCAGGTCGTAAAATGTGTTAAGGGTAACGCAGGAATGAGACTATGATTACAGCCCAAACCAGGGCGAGAACAAAGCGAGGGAGAAAAGAACAGAAGAGGGGGACGTACGCAAGCCGATTGTTTTTTCATGACCCAGCCCACCCATACGGAACAAAGGAAGGGGAAGAACAAGGACCGGAACAAAGAAAAAAAAAGAAAGCCAGGTGCGCAAAAATACACATATCCATACATATCGTCCAAAAAGAATAACATGAACTCGAGAAAAACCCCTTTGTTAGACGCGCAGCATCAACGAAAAGGCGCCCCCGCCTCCTCCTGTTCATTTCAGAAAGAATGCCCAGCCATAATATCATCAAAGCTGAGGAGGCCGATCTGACTGTCGTCATGATAATGGGCTCCATCCAAATGATGCGCGAACTCTTGCCCAAACTCTAAAGTGGAGGTGTTGGGCGCGAGCACGGTGACGTTTTCGGTATATTTCGGCATGCCGAATTCGACGGGGCGGATGGCGGTGATGTCAAAGTCGTCGCCGAGGAGGACGGAAGATTCGGAAGACCAGAGGTTGTTCGAGTCCCAGTTGAACGCGGCGAATTCTTGTTGCATCTGCATTTCCATCTGCAGTTCCATCTCTGCTTGGGCTTGGGCTTCGAGCGACGCGTCGGGTCCGAGGTGGGTATAGTTCTGAGAGAGGAAGGTGGAAGTGGGGGTATACGGCCCGGCCATGGGTGAGGAAGGACTGGATGACCCAGGGCTTATTGAGGATGGGGGAGAGACGATCTGGTGCGCTGGGAGCAGGGCGTCGGGGGAAGGGACGGTGAGTTGTTGGAGCGTTGGCTCGCTATGTCGGTGACCAGTGGTGTTGAACATGCTTCGCAGGAATTCAGAGGACTTGTCAAACGCGCGTCAGCTGGGGGATGAAGATTAAGCAAAAGAAGAACATACCTGCAGACTGGCCTCAAATTGACCTGGAAGCGGGTATGAAGGCGGAGGCGCAAACGCGTTCTGGTTGGGGACAAAGTCGAACGATGACATCACGTCCTCAGGGTGGCCTGGATGGGCTGATCGCCGGCTGATCATGGGAAGAAGTGATGGCGACGTGGGGCAGGAAGGCGTCATGTGGTAGACGTTAGGGATTTGGATGGACTGATAGGGAGGAGGGGTTGGAGCGGAAGCGGAACGACCATGATGGCGAGGAACCGGAACGACAAACGACACGCTCGAGGACTCCTCCAATTCCGTCTTCTTCACCAACTTCTTGTTCTTCGCCTTGCCGTCCCTGTCCCTGGAGCGCTGTGGGCGATAGACGTAGTTGGGGTACAGCTTCTCGTGCTCCGCCTTCTTGTTCTTGGCCAAATCCTCCCAATATTTGCGCTCTTCCGAAGGCAAACCCTTCCACTGCTGGCTGATCGTCTTTGAAAGATCTGCCTGCCTCTGCTTCTTTGTGGGCCCCTCCGCCGAGGCGGCCGCCTCCTCCTGCTCCTGCTGGCGCTCCTCGCAGCACTTGCGTCGGAAAAGGATGAAAGCGTTCTCTGGACGCTTGATGTAGTCCTCGTCGCCCTTTTTCGGCCTGCGTTCGACGACGACGTCGGTACTGGATGTTGATTTTCGGCGTTTAAGATTTACAGTGGAGGGAGATGAAGAACGAAGAGGGGAATCAGGAGAAAGAGTGCGTGGAGGCGTGTAAGCGGATGAAGATGACGATGCGGATAATGTACATTGCGAAGAAGGGAGCGAACGAAGGTCGGGTTCAAAAGGCGAATTTGAAGGAGAGGAGTAAGGACTGTCGGACAGGTTATGGTGTATAGGGAAGGTGAAGGCGCGTGGCGTGGGCGATACGATGTTGAGGGAAGGGAGTTGTGGTGCATCCGTCGTCACGTCTAGTGCTGGAGAGAGAGAGAGGTGAGTGGACAATTGTTCGCTGAAAATGGAGAACATACTTCGGGATTGGGTATCGCGAGTGCGTAAGGCGGGCATGATGGGTAGAGAGACAATGAAGATTAGGACTTGTCGTAAGGAGAGGGGACAATGGGAGTAGGAGGGATATTCACACAAGGAGGAGAGGGAAAGAATAATGGGTGTCGCAAGTCGAGATGCCAATCGTTTTCTTTGTCTCTGCAATCAGGGAGAACAATTGCGTGGGGCGGGGCACAAAAAGCAAAACAATTGGCAGCGGAGAGTTTTATAGTTCAGTCTGGAAGCGATGCCCAGATTGGTTCCGCCGAAGGACACGAGCCCTCGTTTCGTAAGGTTCACCTGGGGATTCTCTTTCATTGTCCCCTCCCAAAACGGATGCGACGAGGGACCAGCGCCCGATATGGATTGGACGAGAGTTTTCGACACACTGTTGCCCTCTGTTTGGTGCCAGTATGGAGAGATGCTGCTTAATTTCTCTATTGTCTTTTTGCCCGAACCCCAGCCAATCCCCTGGGTCACACCGGTCTATTCGTCCGAGTCATCCCTCAATTGTACCCGCTAACCAATTTCACTCTTATCTCCCCCTACGTAAGCAGTCCTCTTCCACATCTCTCCGCGGACGCAAATCGCGCTCTCTGATCCCACCTATTTCTCGCCATCGCTGACTCGTCTGCCCCCCTCCTCCTCTCGCTCCTTGTCGTCGGGTCTTATCGTCGGGTGAGCACATTATTTAATATCATCGTACGACGTAAAACTGTCATCATCTTTAGGCCTTTAATCGATTAAACATACGTCTAAAAATCCTTCTAAAAGATATGGCCATCGTGATTAAATTATCCACGTGTGCCAGAAAAGCGCGTCCCATGGGTAATTTTGGCGTTGCGCTTTCACCCTACCATAACAAGTAGTTGAGACCCGGCCGCTTGTCCACGGCACAGAGCAGTACCCACGAATGTCCTTCCCATCACCCGATCCCTAATCTCACGATCCGCTGTGCGTCAGTCCTCTCTTCCGTCAAGTTTTCCGTACTATATTGAATCCAAATCATATCTTTGTGAATAGTATCGAGTATACCTTGTCTCAATCACCTCGGAACGCTCGCAAGACCCGATCCTTTGCCCCTCCCGAATCATTTCTGGCCTCGCTCGGGCCTGCAGCGAAAAAAAGTCACATCTCGTGATAAATCCGACGTCATTCCATGTTCGTAACCGGTGGCGGTGAACCTTGACGGGCTTTGCTCAAAAGGAACATGGACATGGAATACCGGACCTTTTCCTTTAATGAGTTGCTTTGTGCGAATGTTTTAAACTCTTGCCCTTTGCCCCCAAAGTACGCATATATAAAATCTGTTATGAACCGTAATAGCCGACTTATCGAACAACATCAATGAACTTTATGTGGATTTTTAATTAGCTTCGAAAATTCCCTTGATCATTCGGCCATCCGAGCGGCGGATGATAGGTACCAAGTAGATGAATATAGCTTGGATCGATGCGCTCTTTCCTAGTCACCTCTTTGACGGCCCAAGCTCATTGAAAACAACGGATAGTTCATGTCATATGTATACCCTGAGGGACGCGATCAAGCTGTGAAATTAAAGGATATGACAAGATCGGGGCGGAAGATCGCTCATTTCTTAATTTAGGCGTTAGGATTCTTGCATTGTAGACGAAAATGGGAAAATGCCACGCGCTGAGATTCGATTTTCGATTTTAGAGAAGGGAGATCCTATATGACATTGACATGCAACGCAAGAAAGGGCTGTGCTCACTGTTGTTCAAGTGCGGGTGTTGAAATTGAGGGTCAGTGGTCAGAATAGAATAGAATAGAATAGAATGGGACTCGTTAGTGACAAACACCCTACATTATACGTCTGTCTATCTATCTATATGTTACTTCATACTTATCAACTCGGAAGGTCCGAGTCAGAGGTATAAATACGCCAGGATCATTTCTGAGCGGCAATAAGAGGGGTGTAATAGCAATAGCGCATTGGCCACCAAAGAAATTTAGGGGACATAGTGACCATACTACTATTTCGCCCACCATTTCACGCTTGGACCGCTGACCTCTTGTCTCTTGATTCTTGATTTGTAAGGCCTTTTATTACACGCGTTTGGTCTAAATTTGAAATTGGATCGTTGCGTGGTGAATTCAAGAGGATTCGGATGTTTTAACTGCATATGTACAGTATTTGCTTCCGCGGAACCAAAAATTGAACGCTCGATCGTCAGCCGCAATTATCAAATCAAATCAAATCAAATAAGGCGCGGTATGAATGTCGAGCTGTAAACGGTGTGTAATAGCTGTAGAAGTACGTCCAAGAATCACGGAGTAACAGGGGGAATGTGCAGTGTCAGTGTCTATCTGTACAGCTGTATGGAGAACATATATTTGAGGGAAGGTCTAGGCAATGGCGTGCCTAGTCAGAATCATGAGAACGTCTAGTCATACAGTTTTTTTGACTTGATTGACTATTTCCGCTTGGTATAATTGACAAGACGTGAGGATTATGATCAAGGATAGAGTGAGATCAAGTTCGAAAGAACAATGTGTCGGAGTGTGTAGTCAGAGATCTAGAATACCGAGTGTACGCTTCGTATTAGCAGCGTCCGTGGAGGTGGGACGAATACCTGAAAACAAGTGTGTAACGATAATGACGCGACGTTGTTTTGTCATTTATTACCAGCGTCAAAGTACCACTTGAACGCATCCGGGCGGGTACGTATGGGGGGATATGCTACGCTCAGAGATGAGATTAATTTAGAAGCAGCAGATGGATGCGACCTTGGAAACCGTATGGGTCTTAAAATAGGTGCAGGTGAGTGCAGACGGCGAGTCATAGAGCTCTGCCTTGTGTGATCCATGAGAAGCTTGTTAATGAGTCCTGTGGGCTTTTTTACTCACGCATCACGGTGAGAATGTCCGAAGATAGACCTTGCCACTGGGTGGCGCGTCTCCGAATTGCTGTGGATTTTTTACGAAGAAGGGTGTTGATTAATTGGTCCTTCTTAGAGTTCTAATGGGTGATGGTTGAGAAGCAGAAAAAAAGGTACAGGGAGTTTGGATTGAAGATATTTCTCATATCCGTGAGGGAGGAAATGAGGGGTCTGGTCGTTAAGTTAAGCATCAATGGGAGTATC
>JADNYJ010000215.1:0-60653 GCA_015501075.1 Gymnopilus junonius
ACAACGGGACTATTTCAACAGTTCGGCAACTCCATACTAGGTGAGGACCGCGCCTATGACAACGCCTCCTTGGGGAAACCAAAGCAATGCAGGGTCTGGAAGCGGCGGTGCTGGCGGCAGAGGAGGAGATATTGCCTCCCATAATAAAATAAGCAACGTATACAACATTGTTGAGGGAGTCGACCACGGTAAATTTTATTTCTCCAAATGTATATATGCATTTACTCACATGAAAACACGTTAATCTCATTTTCATTGACTATAAATATGCAATTCAATATCATGTATTGTAATATACACCGCATTCTGCAATAAAAGGGCTATTCAGAGAACTCCTTACCGAGATTGAAGAGCTGAAGAGGCGCATAGATGCTCTTGAGTTTGATGCGCTTAAAAAACGCGCAGACGCCGTTAAGGAAGTATCGTAGAATACATTGCGAAGGAACGCGAACATTTGGTAAATACAATACAATTTTATGCGCAACTAATGCTTTTATGTTGGGTCTGCCGATACCCGATAATACCCAAACAAGTGCCCGCGAAGCCTTCCTCATATGTTTTTGGCGCTATTCTTGACAATTTCATTTTCATCATGAGACCTGTATCGCAACTACCACATTTTTTGTTACTAAGCCACTCACATGCTCAGTCTAGACCGGGCTTATTTTTTTTTCTTTTGGGGAAGCTTCCTAAAACCCATTTACTTAAAATACTTACAGCCGTCACATGTTCAGTCTAGACCGGGCCTATTTTTTTTTCTTTTGGGGAAGCTTCCTAAAACTGAATTCTCTATTCCACTCCAAAACCTGGTTCACTGAAAGTGACCAGGCATAGATCTGGTAACTGGAGTTGACAAAATACAAGTCAGGAATGTTTGGTATTGAATAATAGTCATACATGCAATTACACAGATGGGTAGAATTACCAGTCATTATTTGTCCTCATTCATGAACAGTTCTTTCGCGCTCGCTTATAGAGTACATATTGGCATCATTTACAATGATGTAATGGTCGAAAAAGGCCACATCGCGAACAAAGAATCCAAAATTCAATACCTGACATTGGAAAGAGGTGCCAAGAGGAACAAAAGGGAAGACAAAATCAGAAGGAAGACTGAGCCCCGTATAATGCTGAGAGCAAAAATTATAAGATTCTGATCAGAGAATTAAAATTGCAGAATCTGGGTGATTTCTAGCTAGAGTATTACAATGTATGAAATAATTTTAAGTTCAAGGCATTGTTGCTCAGACCTCAAGAACTGTAAGATAACCCTACCCACTGCAAGGGGTTATAAATTAACTAGAAGTCACAGACCATACCTGGTTCACATCTTCAGGTGTACAGGTCCAAATCTGCAAGATGTTCTGGTTCATCTTATCCCCATTTGTCAGGTCCAAACAGAAATTGGCACTGGTCAGCTTGATAGTTCCAGAGGTAGTGACGGGTGTCCAGGTCTGCTGAGGCAAGTTGGAGAAGCACTGCCAAATCTTCATCTTGAGGCCATTAGTCCCTACAGGAGGGTAAGACAGAGTTTGGAGAAATACAAAAAGGCAAAGCATACAAGTTGACTGATCACCGGAGTCAAGGCACCATTGGGACCCATCTGCGGGGTTGACTGAAGTCAATGCATTACCATTCCATTGCCACTTCTGAGTGGTGGAATCGTTACAGTCGAAGCTGAAATACAATTAGGTAGGACCAGATATTTTAGAAGAGCGACCTACATATCGACAGCAGTGCCATCGGCATAGGTCCCTCCAAGGATGCCCACACATTTAGAGTCATCTCCATTGGGGTGGATATTCAGGCTGGAGGAACCTGAACCTGAAGAGCCTGAGCCGACCTGAACCTCGATGCTATTGTATCCGATCGCAGGGATTGCTTCGCCCTTACCAAGAATGTAAATAATCAAGTACGTATGCTTCGTATAAAAAGACTTACTGGTGGGGTGGACAAAGTGACATGTTGAGTTTGGATTGAAGCTTTGCCTGATATACCATTGGGAACAGTAAAAGTGAAATTTTCAAATTCGGTGAGGAATGCTCCACTGAATGAACCCTGGGCTTTATACTGTCCTATAAGAAGAACCTCTCCCAAGTTTGAAGACGGAGGTGGACACGCCGACGTTCCACAGGCAACGATACCAATCACGAGGCTGACTTCTAGCAATCCTGCTTCTGGGCTCTGAGCATATCTTTAAGCAAAGTAATTTATCCTGGAATGAAATTCAAACATACAGTGTCGATGCCCTGGAAGTATTGCACTGTAAAGTTCTGGCCAGGGATGAGGGTAGCACCTGCTTTAGGAGCATTGATTTGGGCTTTGGCAGCAGCGAAGAAGGTGGCAGCGAGAGCGTAGATGAGCTTCATCTTTGTCAAATTGTTGGTTGTGTGATTAAGGGAGTAGATGATCTCTCGTTTAAATAATTCATAACTCACCGATGCTAATGGTGTCCTCCTCCACTCTTTAGCGGTGTATGACTTGCGCGCATGCGGCCTTCAAGAACCTTACGGCCCCAACGACAAAGAATCAGAGAAATGGGCATGAAATGCCGATGTTCATGTCAGGTAGAACTTCGGCTGCTTTGTCTCTCGCTGTTCTAGGTATCGAGCTTGACAGGATTGCGGCTTCTGTGCCTTCCGAGCGCTACGGGTGTCAGACACATGCCAGCGGAGGGCATCCACCTTTATATATAGCACCCATACCGACTTACAAGGTGAATTTAAGCCGGCGCTTTCGGCCAAATACCCTTGGTTGGACCAACCAGTTAAAATCCACCTCAATTGGCGAGGACCCAAAATATCGTTACGTGAGATGGACCATTTTACGAAGTAGAATTACTAGCACCCTGAACAAAGATATTGAGAAGAACACGTGATGTCGAATTCGTCACTCTTAATTCACTGACTAAGTTCAATCCTTTGATAGTCAATATTCAGAGCGGCGATAAACCTTTCATAAAGGCTCAGTACTTGCCTGTTTATGGGACTTTTGATGAACGATACAAACGGAACTTCGGGGTTTGATCTATATGAGCATATCATGGGATCAATTAGCTGCAAGAAACGAAAAACAAGAATGCATTATCGTACCAAACCACAAATATAAGCATGGGTGTTAGATATTATTATGCTCCCATTCAGGATGGTCTAAGCCCTGAGGCGACTTGCTCCTTGAGATAAACCGAGCATTGCATTGTCATTAGTTCCTCTTCCCGAGACACGTCAGTCAAATACGGCAACAGTGGCGTCGTAAAATGCATTGCCTCGAAACGGAAGGCAGTCGGATGATGTGATTGATCGAGATGAGTTGTGTATGGCTCAGGCGCCTCGCAATGATCTTCCTGAATATAACATCCAGTTCAAATATTCGCCAACTGTTGAATTGAAGGACTGAATTATCTTCATTGACTTCTTGTCGTAGCCTATACCACGAGAATAGAGGAAAGTGATAACGTTCAAGTTGTAAACTGGTGTCGATTTGAAATGAATGCTGGTGTGGTGTAAAACAAATTTCAAATACAGTAAGGTTACTGGCTGTATTGAATTCATCAGCAGAAGTCTTTTGGTCAAATTGAACATGTTGTGAAAGACGCATAGCTCACCCATCGCATTACGTTTGACCTCGTGATATGGCCGTTAGAGACAAAAAAGGATGGACCGTCCTGTCAATCAGACCCTGAGCGTTCGGAATTTCATCAAAATAATACTGACCTACTGTCTTCGTGTACATCCCTTGCATGTGGAATGGAGGTTCCCTAGACCTTTCTCCAAGCAGAAGTTGAGTGCCCTTTTGAAGCTTCTGGCAGTGCTTGGAAGGAGGCCGTACTGTGGTTGTGGCGTTCAGGAGTCAGGATCGGCGTTTAATTAAAAGGGCTTGGCTTCGGGCTAGCCACCAAGGCACCAGATGCTGTGCAGAGTCTTAAGTATAAGAGCCGAGTATGCGTCGATGGTTTGTTGACCGTTGACGCCCCCTTATTCTGCAGCCGCGACGTTTTGTTGAACCATTCCTACGAACGACGTGATAAAATGTACTGTGCAGTGTCCATTTTTCTGTCCTCATTGGTTCTGAGTGCAAGGCAAGGTGAGTGAATCCATTCAATCCTCAGCCCTTGAACTAGGAGTATTTACTGATTTTTTGCAGTGTCTGCATTACAGGTGATGAAGCGCAGCACAATTGAAGTCCTTCTGCCTCGGCAGGTCACAACCTCATCAGTAAGTAATCGTTAGAATCAATGTGTATGTAACTAACCTTGTTTACGACAGTGTTCAGCAACCTGTACACCCTTCCAATCAGCGTTAAATGTGAGTCAACCAAAATTCGCCCTGTATTTACCAGCTCTGACGGCAGCCCTCCAAAGTCATGTACGACCACTGCTTGCTTCTGCACAACTGCCATCGCGAATAGTCTTCAACAATGCGTAAATTGCGCACTTGAAGGAAACACGGATGCGACTATGCTGAATGCGGCGGAACAGCTTGTATCTGGTACGCACATTCGTGGTCGGCAGCATGTGTATGTGTCTGATCGTGATGGCACCCTTGTAGATTTCGAACTCGTCTGTGGAACGTTTCCCATACCCAGTGTGACGATCAATACAGCCAGTGGCCCAAGCTCCACTCCATTGTCGGCTACCAATACTGCCAGTCATTCAGGTAGTTTGCCTTCAACTTCCCTCACCACCAGCGATTTGGCCACGTCAACCGTTATGACTCCAGATGTTCCTTTTACACTGCCCACGACCATTCAGCAAATTACTATTGGTCCTTCGGGTAATTCGGGCGCTTCGACCACGGCCACCTCTCCTTCTACAAGCTCCACTGGCACGATTACGTTTGGTGGATTGACGAGCAGAGGTTCTAGAGGAGGAATTGTCGACTTCGTATTGGTGACCATGTGCGGCGTCTTGGGTATACTTAGTTTTAGCGATCTGAGACGGTTACAATTTGTGAGGATGTCAACGTCTGTCCCGCTGCAAGGTTTCATATTATATAGCTTTCATAATGCTTTGGCTTTGTCCAGTGGTTTCCAGGGAGATTACAAGGTCCATGGCATTTGCGGTTAAGAGTGCTAGTAAACGTTCATGATCGACGCGTCGGCGCTGAGCGGCGCTGAAGCGGATGGCATGGAATTTGCGTGTATTTGGCAAGAGCCTCGACAATCGTGATTCGTCGTCGACTTGTTGGCGACGCCCCTCTTTTTTCTATCTTTTTGTTGCACTGGCCGTGTCTTATGTCTAGGATTGAGAAAGAATCCTAAAGTCATGTTGTCAAAGACAATTTGGATCCTCAAGCTGAAATGCACTGGCAATTGAGTGTGTCGATTCACTCTTTCGTCGTTTCCAACCTTCCCGTCAGTATGCGTTCTCTCCGATTATGGAAATGGTGGCGCAAATTATTACCCCATCAAATACTCTGGGCAGGTAGTGATCGGAGGAAGCGCAAAGTAGAAAGGATTTATTCAATATATTGAAGCGTAATTAAGTCTATCGAATTATAAATCGCGCAAAACTAATGTAAAGTCCTGTGCTGGTGAAATAAAGTCCGTGCATCTCTGACTAGCTAGCTGTCACGGACCAGATTTGGTTTGCATCATTCGCTGTACACTGCCAGATTTGCAAGAGATTCTGATTGGTTTTGTTCCCGTTTGTAAGGTCGAGGCAGAAGTTGGCAGAAATTATTTTGATAGTCCCGGACGTGGTGACGGTTGTCCACGTTTGTTGGGGTAAACTGGGGAAGCACTGCCAAATTTTCATCTTCTGACCATTAGTCCCTACTCGATCTGTGAACTACGGAAGTGGCGTAGTAAAAATAAAGGACGCACATGTTGATTCATCACCAGCATCAAGACACCAATGTGACCCATCAGCTGGGTTGACTGAAGTTAAGGTGTTCGCGTTCCATTGCCACTTTTGTGTATTGGAGCCGTTACAATCGAACCTAAACAGACCATTCAGTTCATATCAAAGTATCTGGAACAGTAAGATAGTGACGTACACGTCGACGGGGGTGCCGTCTGCAAAAGCGCCTCCAAGAATGCCCACGCATTTAGAGTTATCACCATTGGGGTGGATATTCAAGCTGGATGCACCTGAAGAGCCTGAACCGACCTGAACACCAACGCTAGCATATTGTATGCCAGGGAAAGAATGTTGCTTTTAAGATAAGTAAATAACCTAGTCTGAAGACTTTGACTCTTGTGGAAAAGACTTACCGGTGGTGCGATCAAGGTAACATGCTGAACTTGAATTGAAGCTGTCCCGGATATGTCGTCGGGAACAACAAAGGTGAAATTTTGAAAACTATTAAGGGTGTTTCCAAATAAGCCCTGACCCTCGTATCTTCCTATGAAGAGATTTTCGCCCAAGTCGGCGGATGGCGATGGACAGGCGGATGTCCCACAAGAGACGATGCCAATAACCAGTCCCACTTCATCCACTCCGGCCTCCGCGCTCTAGATGTTGTTAAGCAAATGACCCTCGCAATAAAAAAGCTCAAGCATACGGTGGAGATGGGCACGATAACCTGAACCGTGACATCCTGACCAGGGACAAGAGTAGTGCCTGGTTTGGGAGCACCGATGGAAAACTGAGCTTGAGCACAAGCAATGAGAGAAGTGAGGAGCAATAAGAGTTTCATGTTCCGTAACGTTTTGTCAATTCTGAATGGAGGAGCCTTCATTTAAATAAGTCGGGATTATCCAATAAGGAGAGCATTCTGCGATGTTAGAAAGCGCCTGGGCAGACCAAAATCTAGTCGATAATTACCAGCTCTTAGGGTAGCGTCGCTATTACACGGTCAAGAATCCAGATCACGTAGCCTTGAAGGCCTAGCTCCGGCCCTTCAATGCTTGCATTAGGCGTTCTAGGCGTGGCAGTTGCGGTGTGAAAATTTGAATAATTTCGCCGTTTGACGGGAATTTGATGGTCGGTGTAAGGACAGATCGTAATTCCGTGGCCACCGCGCCCTAATAGTATTTTAGGAAGATATCAATTTCAAAGAATTGTCCTTTTATGCAGCACACCTTGGATAAACTTGACTTGCTGGTTTAGTCCGTTTTATCCGAGGTGAGCCCGTCGCATCCAAATTGTAGGATCAACTCAAGATTTAAAGAGAACAGCAGATTATGTCTTTATTACGGTGAAAACAGCATTCTAGTCACAAATAAAATTTTAAGTGCAAGTTATTGTAACTAAAACAGTCAAACTCCGAGTAGGCTTGTAAGAAGGCATTTATACCAAATGTGGCAGGAGTTACGAATTAACTAGGAGTCAAGGACCATGTCTGGTTCTCGTCGCCACTGCAGGTCCAAATTTGCAGGACGTTCTGATTGGTCTTGTCCCCATTTGTCAAGTCCAAACAGAAATTAGAACCGGTCAGCTTGAAAAGACCAGATGAGGCAGACTCGGTGAGGAAGGTCCAATTTTGCTGAGGCAAGTTGGAGAAGCACTGCCAAATTTTCATCTTCAAGCCATTGGTCCCTGTCAGGAGGGTGAGACAGAGTTTGAACAGACACAGAAAAAAAAATTACAAGTCGATTGATCACCAGAGTCAATGCACCATTGAGATCCATCCGCAGGGTTGATTGAAGTTATCGCATTGTTATTCAATTGCCAGTTCTGAGTGATGGACTCATTACAATCGAAGCTAAAGACTGTCAGGTAAGTTGAGATGAGTTGGACGACTGACATACATATCAACAGCGTTTCCATCAGCGTAGGTTCCTCCAAGGATGCCCACACATTTAGAATTATCGAAATTAGGGTGGATATTCAAGCTGGATGAACCTGAACCTGAAGATCCCGAGCCGACCTGAACCTTGACGCTATCGTAAGCGATGTTGGGCTGAGAATGCCCCTTCCCAGCGAATTAAATAATCAAGGTCTTAAAGTCTTGCATCGAAACTTACTGGTGGAGTAGTCAAGGTGACAAGTTGAGCTTGAATTGACGCTGCACCCGATATATCGTTAGGAACAGTAAAAGTAAAGTTTTCGAACGTGTCGAATTCTCCGGAAGAGCCTTTGGCTTCGTATTTCCCTATGAGAAGGACTTCGCCTAGGTCCGAAGATGGCACTGGACACGGAGATGTTCCACAGGCAACGATGCCAATTACCAGGCTGACTTCTTCAAATCCTGCTGCCGGGCTCTGAACAGGTCAATGAATAACTGGCCTTAACCATGTAATGAATCTTGAACGTACAGTGTTGACGCTTCCTGTAATTTGAACTGTAAAGTTCTGACCAGGAACTAGGGTGGCACCCGCTTTAGGAGCACCTATGAACTGGGCTTTCGCAGCAGCAAAGAGGGAGGCGGCGAGAGCGTATGAAATCTTCATCTTCGTCAAGTTGTTGGTTGTGAGCAAAGGAGTTGGGAATCTCTTGTTAAATAGTTCACGGCTTACCGATAGTCACGGTATTCCTCCAGTCGTCAGCGGTGCATAGTTTGCTCGCATGCAGCCCTGAAAGCCATACAACCCAGACGACAAAGGATTGCCGACGTCCAAGTCAAGCAAAACTTCGGCAGCCATGTTTTTTGCTGCTCTTGCTGTCGTAGTTGACTGGATTGCGGCTTCTTTTCTTCCGAGTGTTACGGGTAAGGGAGGTCGGGTAGACATCAACGGAAAGCATCCACGCTTTATATATAGCACACGTCGTGCCTGCCGCTTTAGTACTTAAGGCGTTAACCCGCGACTCGACTTCCGGTGGGCTGTGAGGATGTAAGGTATAACTCAAGTTAAGGTCAGGCTATATAGCCCTCTTCATAATTGCACAGAAAAGAGGTCATGTTGAAACGGATCGGCGACCCGATTTACGTCTAGAGCTGCGACAGAGTCAATAATGTGAACGAACCTTTTGTAAATCAGGTTATACTTACCTGATGACGAAACCGTCGATTACGAAGGTATCGGCGCTTTAATATCTGCGTTATGAATGAACTTTAAAAAAAGAAGAAACCTACATATTCCGCACCTAACCATGAAAGTAAAGCATCCTCTATTGAAAGCGAGAAACGTGGGTGCTAAGAGATAAGCCTCCAAAGCAATAAAAACCTACGTTACTTTCAACTGACCGGCCGGAAGGCAACTAGTGATCGAATGATATAGGCCGACAGTCTGTGGTCCATAGGGCGGCAAATAGGGTGCCACATTTACGATAGTCCTTCCAAAATATTGTTCCTTGTCTTAATTTTCGACAGTGATTGAGTCCACACTCTGGTTGCTTTGATGGTCATTCATAGGGTAGGGATCTGCACAGAATCTGCAGAGACCTTTCATCGCGAAGAAGAAATTGCGAAAGATCTCACCCTTCGACTTTGGCGGGTACCGATTGATGGCGAGGTGGCCTCGTGGTCAGCAATAGCGGTTAAGGATCAAAAAGGACGAGCGCTCAGCGCTCAGTCCTTCGCCAAGAAATTTTTATGCGAGAACCGAATTATTTATTAAGCACAGGTGGAAGGTAGCCTGTTAAACTTTCCAACCTTCCCTCAAACATACGGCTTTCGTTGAGGGACCCACCAACAATAAAATGTACTGCAGGTTTTCCATTGTCCTTCGTTAGCTATGAGCGTATGGCAAGGTGAGTAAGTTTACCCCCCTGAGTAGATGTTATAGACGGCGAAGTATTCACCATTTTTCTACTTTGCAGTGTCTGGGTCTGCACTGGAAATGGTGAAGCGCAGCTCTGTTGACATGCTTCTACCAAGGCAAACTACACCATCATCAGTGAGTACTCGCCAGAAGTAATGGTTTACCATAGGTAAACATCGTAGAAGCTGACCTTGCTTACAACAGTGCATAGCATCCTGCGGACCCTTCCAAACGGCATCGAATGTGAGTGAAAAGAAGTTTGTCCCGTTTTACTGGATCTGATGGAGACGTGCAAAGACGTGTAACGATGCATCATGCTTTTGCGTACCTGCTATTGCCAATAGTCTTCAGCAATGCATGAATTGCGGTCTTGAAGGAATCACGGACCAGACGACGTTGAGCAATGCGGAGCAACTTGTATCTGGTACGTATATTCGCCTTTCGGAATATGTGCTTGCGCTTAACTTTAATGGGACCTTTTAGGATACGACATCGTCTGTAAAGGTTTTAATGTCCCCTTCGTGACGATCAACACGTCCACTGGACCAACTCCCATTGCACCTGCACCTGTACTGCCGACTGCCAATACTGCCAGTCATTCGGGCACTTCAACGTCTTTCGTAACCTCGCACAAGAGCTCTTTTTCCAGCACCAGCGTTTCGCCTACGTTGACTTCTACGAGTCAAAGCACTTCGTCTGCATCGTCCACAACCATTCAGCAACTTACAGCTGCTCCGTCGGATGATTCGAGTTCTTCGACGACGTCCGCTTTTTCTACGAACTCGAGCGGCACGGTTACTTCTGGATCGACGAGTGGATGTTTTACAGCTGGAAGTGTCGATATGGTCTTTTTGGCAATGTATGGTGCTTTGAGTATGGTTTTTATGGCTTTCTGACAACGTTAGGCTGATGTCAGTGGAAATTTGGGATTGGGTTGGGATTGAAACTATATCGTTCGTTTTTCTATTTGTAACTTCGTATAATAGTGCCACAGAGCCTACACGTTCTTTATCCAGTTGTTCCAGTTGAGTCAGAGTCCAAAGAATTAGTTGAGCGCAGGCGAAGATAAGATTGTTTTGAGTTACACTGTTACGTAATTAGGCTAAAGTTACGTATGCTTGGCAAGAGCTTCCAAACTCTACCGTCACGTCACCGAAATCAGCCAACGACGCTTGGTCGACGTTGTCGGCGACGTTCTCAAGGCCTATTTCTACATTGCCTTTCTGTTTCGCTCTGTCTCCTCATTTAACTGCTATCAAATTATCTGCCTTTTTGTATTACTACCAGCCGAATCTTCTTAGATTCCGGCATAACCAAAAGGTCGGCAATCTTGCACTGTTGACAGTTGACATTGTGCTTAACGTGTCTGGCCTTGCGGCCGTTAATTTAATAGTATTACAAAGTATTCCTTATTGAAAGAGCAAAGCGAAGATCATGAGCTCGCTTGCTTTTCTCGTTACAGAGCTTCAGGTACGCAGTTCTTATCAGCCCGAAGACAACGGCTAAACCATATGTAGTCTCTCGCAAGTGAGACACGAAGAAAGCATCCAGAGATACGCGAGGTGTTTGTCTACTCATAAGAAGGCTATACATTGCGACACTAATGAGGAGGATTGTCTATAGGCAGCGGAGAAGTCATTGGCAATACTACGAGCATCGCCAGAGCAGGCAACTGCAAACTTAGCTTCAGGTGCATTTGCAGTTCATTTGCCAACGAACCAAACTATAATTTGCTCATATGTAGATGGACCGCAATCAGACGACCTCCTCAGGCCCGTATTCATGGGTTGTGCGACCAAGAATCCTAAAGTTGTCGCCATCTCTCTAGGCTCTTTGCAACGCCTCATTTCCCTCAAGGCTGTTCCGCAGTCAGCGGTCCCGCTAATCATCAATACGATGAGTGACGCCATGTCCCAAGGAGTCGACATCCAGCTCCGTATTTTACAAACTTTGGTTTCACTGGTGCCGAACTTTCCAGCCATTCATGGAAACCTGTTAGGAGACGTATGTTTTCTCTCCTTACGGATTGTTGCATGGATTTGATTATTTGTTGTATAGGCTCTATTACTATGCTTCAAATTGCAAGAATCTCGGATCGCTGTTGTGTCATCGACAGCCGCTGCGACACTCCGCCAACTTGTCATGTTTGTGGTCGACAAAATGGTTTTGGAAGACAGGATAGCAGAATCGGAGGATATTCCGTCCACCCAGCTCTCAGAAGTAGAACTACCGGACGGCACCAAGAAACTTCTTGGACCTTCTGCAAAAGACACATTTTCGGTATTTGAAGACCTGTGCTTGCTCGCCAATTCGGAGAAACCGCGCTTCCTGAAATTGGAATCTTTACACAAGACTTTTGCATTGGAGCTGATAGAGAGCGTGCTGACCAATTATTACGAATTATTCCGTAAGGTATAGCAATTTTGGTTTTTATGGCATGTTCCATACCGCTCATTTATTTCCTCTAGCGACAAGAACTTATCCTCCTCTTACAACACCATCTCTGCCCACTATTGCTCAAATCACTTTCTGACCGCCCTCAATTTCCGCTACTGCTGCGGTGTACTCGTGTTGTATTCCTTCTCCTGAAAAAGTTTTCTTTGGAGTTGAGAACAGAAGGAGAGGTTTTCCTCACGATGCTAATCCGTATCATTGGCGAAGAAAGCTCCGATTCAGCAGACCAGCAACATCATTCCCACTCTTCGAAGCCGCTTTGGATGCGTGTTCTGGCTATGGAAATTATGAGAGGGTAAGTATGTTTGCATTTTCCATTATAAAAAACTAACGTTTTCCCCATCTCAGGCTATGCAGCGACGCCGAACTCATCCGAAATATGTGGGATCGCCATGATGCTCAAGACGCAGGTTCAAAGGCCGTCAGCTCGCTCATCACTGCTCTCAAGCGGCTCGTCACAGAAAAGCCAGCGTTGCTTGGAGTTTGCCAGCAAATGGGTGGTGTGGGCGTGCAGTCGGAACCCTCAGCGTCGTCGACTGCCACTGGAGCGGCTGGAGCAGCGGCTTATGGCCTGGATATGGCAGGAAGGGTGGCCAGTGCTACTGTGTCGGGAGTTGTTGGAATGATCGGCGGTGGAGCTGGATTGAGTCTGCATGGTTCTTCGATGAAGCTTCAATGGTACTTTGTCCTCTGGTTTTGTACCCAAGATGGATGGCTATTAATTCATATTTCATATTCTAGCATCGACCAACTGGACAAGGCGGACGCTCCGCCTATACCAGAACCCTACATATACCTTTTGGCCGTCCAGTGCATTATTTCCTTGTGCGAAGGATTCGCTTCATTTTCAGGACCTATATACACCTCAATTGCCATTCAACGACCACGAGCAGCCGGCGACGCGGTGGTTCGTGCTCCGCCAGCTCTGGACCTTAACACCCTCCCTCAGAACGACCAGACACATCATCTCCGCATCGTCCAGTCCATCATCTCCCAGGCGTGGCCCGCCCTCCTGGCCGCTTTATCTTTCATCATTTCTACCAATCTCTCCGATGAACTTTTCGTGGAAGTTTTAGCCAGCTATCAGTCGTTGACAAATGTTTCTGGCATGCTTGGACTTACGACTCCAAGAGATGCCTTTTTTAACTCTCTTTCGAAGTTTGCGGTGCCGTCTAGGGTGGTGTCGAGTCTGGAATCATGGAGTGAACATCCACCACCTCAGACTCCGCGGTCAGCCACGGCTGCAGTTGCTGAGGGGCTGGGTTTGGGAGGACCATCACAACCGCCTGGGCTCTCGGAGCGGAACATGGCTTGTTTGAAAGTCTGTTGGGTTGCGCGTTGTTTTTAGCAGGAAGCCTCGGAGAGAGCTGGTACGCTGTATTGGAAGCGCTGCAAAATGCCGAGACTGTTCTAGCTATGATGGCCAAGACAAGTGGAGGGCAGCCGGCAGCAAGAAGGGATTGTTCGGTGCCGGTGCTGGTTCAACTGGACCTAGTGCTGGAGGCGCACCTGCCAATCGTTCAACATCGGTTTCTGCTTCTGGATCCCAAGCAGGCTCCGGGACGAGTTCTTCAACCGTCAAGCATCCTTTGTTGTCAGATCTTGATGTTGAAATCATGCAACATGCTGTACAAAGGTTGTTTGATTCGTCGAAGAACCTTGAGGATCTGGCGTTCAAGGATTTCGTAAATGCCCTATGTAAACTCAGTATGGAGATGGTGAGCATGCAGAGCACGGACGTTGTCCCTGTAAATGGGCCTGATGGAACAGAGGAGACCTCTGGTGGTGGCGGCCTGCTGAGCGTGTCAAATAGGAGCCAGGATAGCGTTGTCCATCGGAGGAGGGTCAGTGGAATCTTTATCCCTAAGAATGTAGTAAGTGGATGTTTCACGATGAATTCTTGGTCGGAAGCTTATAATTGCCCGGAAATGTCCTGCAGCGGGCAGGCTCGGTCGACTTCGGCATCTCAAAGTTGGGAGGAGTGGCAATGTTGAACATCCATCGCCTTATCTATCGGTCACCAGACATTGCCTGGGATGCTGTGACCGGTCATCTGCTCATGGTTCTTAAGTTGCCTTACGCTCCTCAACCCATCCGCATCCAAGCTGCTCAAGTCCTCGATGAGATTCTGCTCGTTGTGCCACGTAATCTCAGCTCCACAGGCGACATGCAAGCCCAGGTCCAGCGGCGTGTCGTTGATGTTCTCGCTCAGCAAGTGATCCCTGATCCATCAATTCCTCTCCAGCAGCAAACAAGCACGAGCACCGCGGTCGAATTGAGGAGGATGGGCTTGGAGACATTGCATCAAATTCTACAAGCTGCCGGACACACACTCGTAGTTGGTTGGGAAACGATATTCCAAATGCTTGGGAGCGTTTGTCGTCCTGCAGCACCCACCCCGACTGGTGGTGCAGGCCCTCCTCAGCCTATGAGATCGAAGTCGTTTGACTCGGTCTCGGTACTCAGCGTACAGTCTTCTCCTGTTGCCAGAACGAAGCCATTGCCCCTTGGGCTAGGGAATCCTTCCGAGAAGAGTTACAATAGCTTGGTCAAGATTGCTTTCCAATCCCTGACTCTGGTGTGCGATTCGGTTTCCAATCTGTCACCTGAGCATCTCCGGCTGTGTATTAGCACCCTAGGTCAATTTGGGCACCAGGCGGATACAAACATCGCGTTGACAGCTGCTGCCAGCCTCCTGTGGAGTGTATCGGATGCGATACAATCAAAGAGGAAAAATGTCGATGAAGAGCCGGAGTACAGCGAATTATGGATGTTCCTGCTGCTCGAGGTGCTTGGTCTATGTACGGATTCCCGTGCGGAGGTGCGAGATGGTGCCATTCAGACGTTGTTTAGGACCATGCAGCTTTATGGGGCGACTTTGAGTCCAGAGACCTGGGAGCAGTGTATATGGAAGGTCACCTTCCCGTTGTTGGAAGCCCTCACGCGTGAGATTCGCCAACTCACAGATCCGAACAATGTCAATGAAGAGGGCATCGAGCGTACTTGGGATGAGTCGAAGATTCTTGCACTTTACTCCATTGGATCCATCTTCAACGACTTCCTCGTTGAAAAGATCATGCTCCTTGTTTCCTTCACCAAGGCCTGGGATGTCTTTGTCGGTCACGTCGAAGAAGCCATCTTGATCGATAATAGGAGTGTTAGCTCCCCTGCTTTGCGATGTCTAGAGAAGGGAATCAAGGCTTTCGGGACTGCTGAGGGCCCATTGCGTGTTCGGGTTGCGGAGTCTTTGGAGAGGGTTTGGAATGCCATTGATATGCTTGGTTCGTTTGCGACTAAGAGATATAGTTCTCAAGATGACTTAGAGAATTCTCCGCACCAACCATTTACGCAAGAGAGCCTTGTTGCTTACGTGGATGTGATTCAAGCTGCTCGGAAGGTTTATAGGGATGTAGATGACAAGGAATGGAACCTCGAGAGGTTGACGAGGTTGATGGCGATCTTGAAAGGTAAGTTCTGCTGCCGGTCCCTCTCTAATGCATACTAAACCCTTATGGATTACAGGCGTCCTCACATACCCTCATTCTCCAGACTATAGGCCTGACATAGATGCTCTATCGCCCGTTCAGGTGAGATTCGCTGTAATTACGTAATCATCTCTTTTTTCCTTCTCAACTTCGAGTAGGCTGTTGTAGTGGACACAGTCGTCGATATCGACCTGAATGTGGCGGGCTCTCCTTCCCTCGTCATACGCGATCTGTCGGAATATTCGACTCTTCCTTTCCTCGCTGCTTTCGATGTCCAGCCTCATCCGAAGAACCAGATGTCCCAGACGCCCCAGAAGCGGATCACTTATATCGCCTTATCTAAGAAGACAATGCCTATGCTGGTGGACCTCTTCTTACGATTCAAGGAAAACGTTGAGATTTATGCAGATGGAACTTTGGAGTCTGTCATATCTGCAAGTCATTCCTCATTGCTTCTTCTTATCATGCTCAGTTATTGTGCTCTCAGGCATATTCAATACCGGTCAAGTTGAAGTACGACTGTCCAGCACCGTCGAAATTCGGAAAGGATCAACCCCTATGGAAGACAGCAACGACATGTTTCCTGCGGATTGTCAAGGATTGTACGCAGCAGCTGAAGACCATGGACGCCCAAATTCCTGATGAACGTCTTGAAGGAATATGGAGGCAAATTCTAGACGTGTTCAAGGGGGGAATTCTTGCGGATTGGTAAGTTTTTCTTGTTCACTTGTTCTGACCGTCGTTGTCTCTGACGACTTTGATGCAGCTCTCTTGCTGAGACATATTCCCTGGAGGTGCAGGAAGCAGAGGAAAACTTTGATTTGGCCTTGATCGCATCTCTAGAAATCGACGTTGTTCCTCATCTAGGTGGTCCTCGAGTACCTGACTCACTCGTCTCCCAATTGGGAAGAATTCTCCAGAGCGGCAGCAAAATTTATGAAGCTGAAGAAACTTATGCGATCCCTCCATCCAAAACATCATCGGTGTCCAGCTTATCGTCGAAGAGTACACCAAATTCCCCCACAAGGACAGTGAGCAGTTCTTCTTCTGTCACCAAGATAGATATGGATTTTGCATACCATGGGTCGACGGATTTCGGAAATCTGCTTCTACGCGAGAAATTTTCTTACTGGTGCTTTGACCTCCTCTTTCTGATTTGTTCCGATGTGACGCATGGTAAGTCCAGTACCTGCAATAGCTATTTCTTTGCTAATAGTACGCTTTGTCTAGATCAAGAAGAATCTCGCAAGAGGCTTGCTGCTTTGAGTCTGCCATCGCTTCTGAATCGATGTAGGACGACCTTGATTAGCTATGTAGCTGATGAGTCTATGAGAGGGAATATGCCTTTCCCAAGGTGCCTATGCAGCGTTGTCCGGTTGTCGATGATCACTAATACAGATTGTTAGAGCGCGAGAAGAAGAGTTGTTGTACGTCCTCCGGAAGATTTTGGACCTCCGCCTTTGGTCTGGATCCCTGTGGGCCGCGTTGTCTGAAGATCCCTCAAAATATTGTGTTAACCAACCAAGTAATATCCTCGCTTGCATATCTGTTACTTTGCTGATAACATACATCTACTAGCCATAGGCAAGGATATACCTATACCCGAGACACCACAAGAACTTGTTGCTGATTCAGTCAAACGCTCTACTGTCGCCCACTTGTTCCATTTTTACCCGGTCCTTTGCGAAATCGGCTCCATACCACGAAGAAGCCCATCTGATATCCAGGGTTCTGGTGACCTGGCGAGTTTACACGCGAAGGACGCAAGGACTCTGGTCGAAGTCAATGGAAAGGTCGCGCATGATAAGGAGAATGGGAAGGAGAGCGACCTTGCTCATCTGGATGCACGGAAACTGGCCCAAGAGTGTTTGAAAGCTGTTGGGAAGGAGTTGGGTGTGTCTCGGTGAATGAAAATGGACAGTGGATATGCTTTCGACCTTACACTATGGTTTTGTGGATTTAACTGATTTTCTCTATCCGTAATAGTTGCTTATAATGTGGTTGTAGATTGATCATTTCCATTCGATGTCTGAGTTTTAGCGGAGTACGGTCACTGATGCCCTGAAAACATGACAGGCTTGTTTTGTATCTGAGAAATCAACAACATTTCAACAGCTATTTTAATCTTACGACCCAGATAAGGTCTGCAGGACGTGCGTCCTCGTGCGGCTCAAAGACGGTCATGGGTTGCCGTCAGGGCTGTACAAACGGGAGCAATTTCGGACATCTATATCATGTCAATTTTTTTTGTTGAAGACATACATCTTTCTTCTCTTTCGCCCATCTCAACCTCCATTTGCCTCCGTCGTTCTTTCAGGACCTAACGATACCCAGTTTTACGACTAATAGAGAAATCAAATCCGCCATGCTACGAGCCACCGCAACTCTAGCAGCATTCCTGCTTTCTGCTTCTCAGTCAGTCTTTGCAGCTCAGACAAGTTTTCCTCTTGGTGTCCTGGCAACAGGCACTATGGGAGTTACCAACCCGCCTGAACCTACCCTTGGAACGGCCATTAACCAGACAAGCATGGCGAGGCTGTTGACTGTGAACTCTGTCGACGTGAGTTTTTTGCTGTTAACAGGGCCTGCCGTACTGACCCCAATGCCGCTTGTAGGACTTCTGTCTCTTTGCGCCCCCCACTCTCCAGTCCATTTCTAATTCTGAGGTAGGTACTTTTAAAAATTTGCACAAGGATCGACATCCGCTAGGCTCCATGATCCTCCGGAATATCTTGCAGCAGGATTCATTCCTATCTCGGAGATCCGGGAACTGTGGTACCTGCGTTGAATAGTTCTTGCCTGCGTCTCTATCCAAGACCGCCAGAAGATCTAACAATATTAACAGACCATTGAAGTTGCTTGGTGCACTAAGCCACGCAATAACGCACGTCTCATTCCAGATGGGACGATTTCGGGGGTTTCGTTCCTCAAGACAGGTTCGTGTCCACATTATTTTCATTGATTAAAAAAATGAAAAAGATGTTCGGCAGACTTCTATGTGCAGATTATCGGATACGGTGACCTGACCAAGCTCAATATTCCAGCAGACGATTTTGGAGGGTAATTTAGAATTCAAATACCACCCATCCTTTTTTCTCACTTACTTTCAGTGAACTTGACCCGCACGGCGCATATGGCACTGGTAATCCCATTGGTGGAAATGTGACGTCGAATATCACTGGAGCTGACGAGCATTTTGCCGAGTGGATGGTGCGCAAACATTTTCTCCCTCATTCCACACAGCTTGCTGAATTTCGCCTAGCTTTACATCGTATTTCTTTTTCACTTTGTCCGGTCAACAATTCCGTTAACTATCATTTAGGGCAATGGTCAATTCTGCTTCCGCGTATGCACAAACGCGAACTCCACGTACAGTGCTGCAGCAATGTGTTGGCACGAGCTGGATCAAGTCGGCTGTGGTTTCGTCATGCCGGTAACTACAACGTCAACGGCACTTTGTAAGTGTCCATAGCCGTCAAACATTCTGACTTTCTTAACCTTGATGCACCTGAACCCAGCGAAACCTGCGATGCCGACGTTGCTTGTAAGATCTTTTCCCTTCTCGCATTCTTTGGACTGACATATTCGAATATCTCAGACCCGCCTGGATGGTATCCAACCGCGACCGTCAACGGAACTCCCGAATTCTCTAGCTTCGCTCAGCGCTTCACCTACACACCACCATCAGGCCCCCCAGTCACAATCGGAGACCTGACAACCCCAGCTGCGGCCTACTTCACCCCCTCTTCCTCCAACTGCGTCACGACTTCGACCATCTCCAATGGTGTCAATCTCGCGGAGCTTGGGCTCTCCAGTGCTCCTTCCGCCCCGACCAGCGGCGCTGGAACGACTGGAAATACTGCGAAAACTTCTGGTCCAACAAGCGGCACCACGTCCGCGACCAGCACAGGAACTTCGAACACCGCTGCTCCCACTGGATCGAACACGAGCAGTGCTGCCAGGAGCGTGAACGTCAACGACCAGGTGTACCCCTTGGTTGCCCTATGGGCTCTCATATCTGGCCTTAGTGCTGTCGTCCTGCTCCACTGAGTTTTCATTTTTGCACCTTAGTTACTAGTGCGCGCATTATTGACATTTCTGACTCCTTGGGTCTATGATTGGAAGACCATGCAGTACGCGAGAACTCATTCCGCTCACATTCTTTAACTGTCATTCGCTAGCTACTACGACTATATTCGCCCTTGTATTCCTTGTTTTTCTCTGTGATTTAGGTTTGTTTGTTGCTTGCTTTACTTAGGGCGTCTGGAGAAATGGACATTGCTATCTGTTGTTTTTATTGAATGAATTCGTCAAACCCCAATCCTTGAGATGATTTGAAAAGAACAACAATCGGACTAATGATCCTATCTGTACAGTTTTACATAAACATCAGTACCTAAATGTCCTATAAAAATAAGTAGAGGGGCCCAACCCAACAGGAGGGTTGTGAAAAAATAGATATACAGTTGTGTCCTCAGGCATGCCCCTCGAACAGCCTATTGCACCTTCGAGCGACATGCCAACAGGATCCCGAATCCCTTTAACAGCAAAAGAAGAATGGGCAGAACAGTACTGCGGTCAGGATACCAAGGCTGCGTGTGTGATTCGTAGATGTCGGCAGAAGGCAATGAGAAGGACGGAAAGATTGAGGAAGACGACGATCAGTCGAAGAACAATGAAGGTATGGACATGAACGCACCAAGCGCAAGGTAAGCAATCTGCGTCCGACTGCTGGGGTGGTGCCTGCACAAAGACAATCTGAGGCTGAGGTTGTGGCTGGGGTTGATTGTGGTACTGATTGTGATATTGGTTGTATTGTTGTTGACTCCAGTACTGGTCTTGTGGTGGACCGTAATAGGATTGTTGTACATTGGCCTCTTGTCGATACTGTTGTCCTGGATCTATTCATCGCCGCAAGGGAAGATTGAGGGCATAGGCCGCGTCAGACGTCATGATCAAGCAACAGCCGTTGTTCTTGGGACGCACATGGATTGTAATGAGCTTGAGTAGGTTTCTCCACGTTCGGCGGTGTGTAAGGTGGTGGGTTGGAAGCCAAGCCCGTAGCCTGAGGAGTCTGCTGAGTGGCAGTGGATTGGCCTACGACATAAAGGCGTGGTGAGCATGAGAAATGACAGGGTAGCGGATATCTAGCGCACCAGGAAGAGGTGCTTGGGAGTTCGGTGGTGGAGAGTAAGGTCCGTGATTCTGCGCCATCCTGCCTGGTCGGTCAGGCTCCTAATAGAAAATAAATTTGAATGTGGGGTATCCTAAGGTGAGGAAGCAGCATCAGCAAGCAGAAATGTCAAATTTATAAGACAAACCTCAGTCTAAAAGCAAGGTCTGGACTCTGCGCTTCGCACTCTGAGTCGGGAAAGGTCGGTCTTGATTGAGCCCAAAATTACTTCAAGTTCGAAGCACAGGAGCAGAGATATAAGCCAGAGACATGGAGTAGGCGTGAGCCTCAAGTCTACGACTGAAATTTTTCCAGACGAACGATAGTGACGGTCAATGAAGGGAGGGTGAGGCTGTGCAGTAAGCTGCGCAGGTCCCGACAGGCTGCCGTCTGGGCCGGACTCCTTCCATCTGTCCATCTCTGAGTATAGTTCTGTCTACTACGAGGCTCCAGAAGCAAACCCTCGGATTTCTTATCCCTACTGCTATTTCTATAAGTTCTAACAATTGTATTTACTGTTGTGGTATGTGAACGCCAGCCATGCGAATCTGAGTAGTTTCTTCATTCATTTGCCTGTCGGCGTCTCCATTCCTTCAAACCTTTCTCAAATATTTGTGAGTTCAGTCCTCTTGGGACATGGCAAAAAGTGACTCCTAGGCAAAGAATTGCATTCAGAAAACTTCCAAGAGGAATAAAACGATAATTTGTACCTAATTTCTCGACCTCTGCGTTTCGGGATTCATCATCGAAGAAGAGCTGCGTATAGTGTGTGTTGAGCATGGTAATAACTGCAGAGGCATCAGTTGGTCTCACCATTTCCGAGAACGGTACACCAGTACGTTTGTGAATTTCTCTGAAGTGCTTTATCTTGGAACCTGAGATCAGACGTGTTTAGATGGTAACAGTCAGATGCCAATACATTTCACCGCATACCAGGGTATATTTCCAGCTCATCGAAGAACTCTATTGCTGGTGTGTGTCTTGGACTTTGGCTACCCGAGCTTGGAGGTATGAGCAGCAATCGCAAACATTGCTGGGCCCTGAAAATGAGATAAGACGGACGTTTCTTGCATGAATTTTGCTGAGCGAGACGTACAGATCAGGGGCATGTGTCCTCGAGCATGCAGCAATTACAACTTGACGATCTTCCTGGACTTCGTCTCCTTTAACGGGCAGCGACCGTGAACGCAGTCCATGAAGGATTTCTGGCACGTCCTTATAAAATGAGATTGGCTCATCGAACCTGTATTCTTAGTATAAGTTTACAGATGTGATGAAAGGCTGACAGCAGTACTTGTCGAGGACCTCGTTTATTGTGTTTCCATTTCTCTTCAACGGGCCTATGATGAAGTAATTATTCAGATCGAAAAAGGCAGTGGAGGGATTTGAACGTACCTGTAACATGTGTATCTATCCATAGATCCCAGAGAGTGTAGCTGGATGAGCAAGGACATATGTAGTGAATACAATTTTAAATGCGCATAAAATTCTTCTCGCTCACTCCAAGTCGAATGCTACCAGTTGGGGATGTAATTCATCCGAAGAATTTGATCTTGTCATGTTGGGCGAATTTTCGAGAGTAAAACCACACGAATATTTTACGTGTATATCGTGGTAAGTGCTCTATCAACTGAGAGGGTATATTTTGAGTGACTTCGTTAGGGTATTGGGTGGGGAAGGGAAGATGATTGGAGCTGGAGGAGGAGGAGGAGTTTATTATACTGACGTGGTCCCCATACGGAAACTGCCAGTTTACCGAAAAACTCACACACTACTTATTGTACATAGGTGGCTATCTATATACTAAGTAAATGTCGAGTTCTCGGAGCACAATATAGGCGGGTCGGGACTTGGGGTTGATCATTACAGCTTGGCAGCTCCTGGCCTTGGGTTCAGGCAGGACTTGATGGTTAAAACCCAGTGGGAGGTGATTACAGTTCTCCATACATCACCATAAATCCCCATCATCCAGAGCTCCTCACTGTATTTCTCTTCCGCTTTTCCTACCACTATGCATGCAGGTCATTTTGACCAATTTATTTTCTCTAGCTGCTTTTGTTTGGGCTACTCATCTTCATCCAAGTCATCCAGTTCTCTCAGTTCTTCCCTGTCTGGTGCCTCGCATAGTATTTGCTAATATTTTATACATTCCTCCCTTTTTCCTGCCTGCTGACGCGCGCTGTGGGACTATGGACAATCTAGGGACCGGCTGGACAATCAGTACATGGAAGTTCGAGAAGAGCTAGCTCCTTCTGTCTGCAGAGGGTATGCTTTCCCATGCCTCTTATGTAAGCTTTTTCTCTGCCCGTTGTTGTGGTCGTCGTGGCCCCCGTCGTGCTCGTATTTTCCACCCCTGCTCGATTCTTTATCCAGTAGATAACAGCTACACGTATGCCTTCTAGCTGCCTCTTTTCGTAGTTCTACGTCTGTTCTTGGACCCCTTTTTGTCCAATAGTACTCTACAACCGTCTTTTTCCGACTAAAAAATATACTTTCACCAAATCCCGTCCGTTTTCCGTGATTCTCTTTTGCAACCCTGCAGACGTCTTCCCTCTGATAGTAGACGTCGCTAGCGGTTCAGCCTTTTTGAGTAATACACGCAAAAAACGACTTGAGCACTTTTGATGATTTGAGGTGTCCAATCGAGAGATAATTGACGCGGCGCGTCAGGGAAAGTCCGAAGTAACATGTGACTAGCAATTCCACTGCACCTGACTTGTTGCCCGGTCATCAAACCTCCGGCTACTCAATATTGGTCGTTGTTCGCTGTTCAGTGTTCACAAACGACCAGCAACTGGACAAGCTCCACTCAGCTTAAACACAACGCTCTGGTTGCGTTTCATTTTTGGGAAGATTCAGGATTCTTTTCTCGACCAACTTCTTTTCTTCTCTTTTCCCAAGTTGGCTATTCATGTATCTAAAGCGAATTCGCATTTTTCGGGCATCTTCACACAAGACCGAGGCAAGATTGCTCACTGAGGGGCTACCCAGTTTTCTCATAGAAGTCGCAGTGTGGTACGTACCAATTGGCGTATGACTATGCTGGCTGGACGTACCTAATCCTTGCGCCAGATGCTGTCTTGATCACGACATGATTTACTGGAGCAGAATCAGACATGGCTTACTCAATATTTTCTGCTTCTTGCAAGAATCTTATTACAAAGTCGCATAATCACGAATCATGTCTATCTCATCCTCCGGCTATATAAAGAGCAGAAGCACCACACCAGCACTCTTACCTTTATCTCCCCTTTACTCTCCCAAGTATACCAAAGCATTAGCAAAATGTCGTCTGCGAAGCCCGTATTGGTCGTTATAGGCACGTACTAGGTGCTGCTTTCATAGCGCAATATCGTTGACATGTATTCTTCCTGTAGGCTTGGGAAATGGATCCGGCACAGGAGCGTCGACAGCGTGGGTGCATCCCTATTTCAATCTGTGATGCTGAAATTCAAATCTTCCCCAAAGACGACTTTTTGCCAAGGAGGGATACAGCGTCGCTCTCATCGCTCGAGGCGCAAGTGCTGTAACGGAGCTGGCGAAGGAGATCAACAGCTCTGGCGGCCATGTGAGTTTTTGAAATCTCAGTTATGGAGGAGTTCTAGCTGCTGATTAAGCTCTCGCTGACGTCTGCCAGGCCGAAGAATTTGCTCTGGAATCATACAACCATGAAAATATTACTAATGCTTGGGCAGCGATCACGGCCAAATTCCCCAAACCTCAATATGTCGTTCGTGTCGCCGTGTTCAACGCTGGCCATGGTGTCTGGAAGAGCTTCCTTGACATCACACCTCAAGACGTTCAAGACGTTCTTCAGGTCACTGTCGCAGCTGCGTTCTCTTTTGCCCGAGGCGCCATCTTGGCCTTCAAGGAGAATGACATTGCAGAGCCAAATGGAAAGAGGGGCACGTTCATCATCACTGGAGCAACTGCTAGTCTCAGAGGCAATGTCACCACCAGCGCCTTTGCTGCCGGTAAGTTCGGTTTGCGGGCTCTGTCCCAGAGTCTTGCGAAGGAGTTCGGAAAGGAGAACATCCACGTCGCTCACGTAAGTTCATGAATTTCTGACTGTTATTCCAAACTGAAATTCCGTCGTTGCAGGCCATTATTGATGGAAGTGTGTCATTTCTTCCTTATGCACAATAGTCAGACTCACAAAGCCTGCCTAGTCATTTTGACGGGTCGTCAGCGCGAGCTCAAGGGCGAAGAGTTTGCACAAAACCAAGACGTACGCCTCAGTCCCGACAGCATCGCTAGCGTAGGTTCTTCTTTGATTCGATTTACGATAAGTTTCTGAATATGAACAGTCTTATCTGTATCTCGTCAACCAAGACCGTTCGGCATGGACATGGGAGCTCGATCGTAAGTCGTTGAAATTACTCAATTGAATATTATTGCTTATTTTCATTCTGTAGTTCGTCCTGCGCACGAAAAGTGGTGAATGGGGGATGGTACCAAGACGAAGAATCAAGGCCTTTTTTTGTGCCAAGTGTAATATTAGTTGTGTCTGATGTATCTTTTGTGGTAGGATCGCTTGTGTACTTCATTTTTCCGAGTCGCATGCTGCGAAGCAGCTTACCTTTGCCACCTTAACAAGATTCTTGTGATCTATTGTTAGGCATTGACCATAAATGTGATGTCATCTCCTAGGGATGTCGACAAGACAATGCACATTGTGATCTCTATGAACACGGAACCTTCCCAAATCAAACAAATAATGAGGCATTCGACTTTTGTTCGACATTGTCTGCCATAGAAGGGCAACATGCTGCTACTCGACTTCGTGGGTGGCACTAACCGCTTTTTGTTCAATACTCTTCTCCGGAAATGGCAGCTCGACCCTTGTCATGGCGCAATTGTATGAACTGGTAATTATCAGGGCCCATGCCTCTTGGCCTTTATTCTGCTAAGCGTATAAAGAGCGTCGAAATCTAACCCTTCCCCCCATCAACTCAACGCACTTCGCAGTTTTCGTCTTCAGGTTCTCAACACCCCAATACCTCCTTGAGTAGCTGCGCTACGGAACCTTCTGAAATATATTCAAAATGCCTAAAGGTTACTTAATGCCCCCACTTTTCCGACCCAGAGGTGTGCACTTTGCATTTTGACTATATCAACCCGTTGCTTATTCTTTTGGATGCAGATTATATGTGGATGGGTAGACCCACTGGATCTCTTGAGGAGCACAAGATTTTGGGTGTCAAGCTCAATTGGAGCCAAATTCGCCGCATCGCAAGTGCTATCAGCATGGAACCCGTCGATGATAGCGACCAGGCCTACGACATCGTCGGTTATGAAGTGAAATGTCTAGGCTATGAATTTTGCTCCCTCTATGACATCGATCCGCATACCAGGGACAAGAGGCCGATGATGATGTTGGCCGTTCAGGACACCATACATCCTAATCGCTGGGGAGAAGAGCATGAAGAGCGGGCGTGCGGCGCTCTTCTTTGGCTGAGAGAGAACGGTTGCAAGGAGGCTTGTCAGTGGCCAAGTTTGGAGCCGGCTGTCATTGGGCTTCTTCGCCCTTTTGATCCCTGGCCGGAAGCGTGAACTTGAAGATCGATGTTGTTACTACACCTTGATTGCAGCTTGAAAATTTAAAATATCATTATATAAAAATCCGTTCAATTCATGACTTTATCATGACTATTGTGTCGCGTCGCTTTCGGATCCTTTGCATTTTGTGCTGTTTATAATTATCTTCAGCATGATTACTTCCTCGTGGTCAGGTCAAGGAGATTTGGGAATTGGTTGGGTACGTTCTCTCATCGTCATTACTCTCCGCAGTGACCTGACAGAAGATCGACAGCGTCAACGAACGCCTCAGTTTCTTGAGATACGAGAAAGGCCACTACTTCAGACCTCACTGGGATGGTCAGTTGAAGCTTCCAGATGGTCGGCAAACACGAGCTACACTTCAGATCTATCTCGGAGAAGATGGTCTGGAAGGCGGTGGCAACCCGTATTCTAGGCGACCATGGCAAATATCTCGATATCGAGCCCAAGAAAGGCCGGGTTTTAATCTTCCAGCATAGAGGACTTCATCACAGCGGGGAAGACGTAATAAAAGGTGTCAAGTACACGCTGAGGAGTGTTTCTTGTTCCGGGCAAGAAATTAATTGGAATGTTCTTTGCGCTCCCCGTCCCTTCATCATTCTTGCTTAAATAGTCTGTATACCAAATGCCGCAAACTGCAACTCAAGGAAGAATAAAAAGAATGAATGGTGCTATGATAATAAGCAGGATCTATCGCTCTGGTGCTTTGCAAAATTGAATTCAACACTGTATTGCTGATCCATCGGAAGAACGTACAATTAGGGTGGCCCTTCAGTCATTTTCGTAAACTGCTTCTAAAGCTCAACGGACATTGGTCTAGTCGTCATGATATCGATATCAGTCCATTTGATAATGCATATAGCAAAAAAAGGATTGTCCAAACCAAATCCCTATTCTCCCAAACGAGAACAAGCCCTTTCGTCTAATATCTGTAGCGTTCGAGTAATCTAGAGAATTTAATGTCAGGACCCAAGGTGACGTGGTAAGGAAGAAATCCGATTCACCTTTCGGAGAGACTACAAGACCACGGCCCTTAGAAGCCCCCCTGTACACTGTCTCAATAATGTCAATCAAAGAAGGAATAGTTACGATATAAGTTCTGTCTTCACGTCGTATTAAAAATATGCACACCTCTTGTTTATTATCCATAGGCCCAGTTTCTGAGAATCGCGGCGTGACGCATTAGCATCAATTTGAAAGAGAAGCATAAATCGGACTCACATCTTATTGTTGTTACCCGTCCCCAGATCGATCATAATATGTTTATTACTGCATTCAGAATTTAAGAAAATAAATACTAGAGAAACTCAGTGCATTCCTCAACCGATAGAAAGAACATGACGGTACAAGGATCGTACAACTCGTACATCTAGAAATTCCGCAGACGAGTCAGCCTGATGATCTCGAAAGAGTGAGCCGAATATAAGCACACCTTATTGAAATCAGGAACCTCTGTAATATCCACTAGGTAGATAACCGCAAGTTCTGAACTTTCTCTGCCACAGAGTAAAGCGTTTCGTCCATCGTCATACATTGACTATCCCAATCATGGCCAAAGCGTATCACGACGACGCGGTCTTCTTCAGATTTAATAGCTTCATCGACGTGCCAGCCGGAAGGAAGGTGTGGAAGGAAATAAGACATATCAAAGCCTGAGATCGAGTCGTAGAAGGGGATGAAAGAGGTTCAAGGAAAGAGAATGAGTGGCTGTGCTCCTTGGTGAACGTCTTAGAATCCTCTGGAACTAACAGGTCCAAAGAAATCCTAAGAAATCCTCTACGGTAGTAATTTAGTATCTAACGCTGTAATGAATTTAAGAGAGGTTTGCTGACTCGTTATGCAAACAAATTGAACAGCCATAGATTAGAAATTAACTCTCAAAAAGTTCACGAAATAAACAACTATTAGAGTGAACAAGCAGTAAGGTAAGTAGTGCAATGTTTTATTTTATCAGTCCTCAAGGCGAAGCTTGCCCGCTGTTTCAAGAGTTAGAGAGCGGTGACTTGGGTAGAACAATAACATTAAATGCACGACCATAGAGAGCATAGTCATGAAAGGAAACATTGGAGTAGATGGAGTATACCCACTGATAACTGTAATACGACACCAATGCACAATATGTATCGAAAATTTCAGCACCTTGTAATCCATGGAGCAATAGAAGTATGGCTTCCATCCTTCACAATGCCGTGTTGCGGTCGCCATGGCTTTACCTCAAACGTAAAACACTTCCATGGATGCCGCAGGGTCCCCAGACTCCGACTAGTCCGGTATGTAATAATTAACTATGTATGATTAACGCAAGGGAGATCGCAACGTGTTCTGTGCCGATCACGAAATGATAAGGTTGTCGTGGAATGATGCGTTCCTTAGCGCTGAGCGCTCTAGCAGTGCTCCGCAGTCCGCAGACCTGCGATGGCATGGCAAGTAAGACCTTCGCTCCGTCCAAAACATGCACTATCCTATGCAGGGTACGAAGGCGGAAGGGCTTTTGAACCGGAGGTACGCGAAGATGGCATTACTCTGCCAGAGAATCGAAAGAGCCAGCATGCATTGATTAGAACCAGACCGTCCCAGATTATTACAAAGAGCAGAATATTGTAAGCAAAGCCTTCAGACGAAAATACAGCAATCAACGACATGCCAGAAATAAAACGTCATGCAGAATCACAGTAAAGTTGAGTAGTGAGCGAAAGAACAAAGACCCGGAGCAGATCCAGGCAGAGGACTAGGTAGTATCACACACGCTGTCTGAGCCTAGACATCCATGCACGGCAAGCAAGAAGGTCAGCCTGTTAGAAAAGAAAAGGGTCACTTCGATTAGTGAAATTAAAACAAGAGGCGTCGAAGGGATTATACGTCAGTAACTCCGATCAAAGCCTGGATATCACAAAAGACGCCTTCAGCCTCCTCTCGAGCTCTATTCAAAAGCGTCATCTTGATATGAACGGCAGGGATGGGGTCGAGCGTCTCTTCAGTCTCCTCAACTTCGACACTACTGAAGGAGCCCCTGTGGCGGTATTCCTCCATAAGAATTCGAACGATGCCTTTCATCAACGCCGTCGCCGTAAGGACAGACACAGGATACCTCTGAGCATCAGGCTCTAATGGGTATTTCGTGAGATCATGCTTTTAAAGAAGAGAGATACAGGGAGACGCCTTACCATAAAGGCAGATGAAAAGACGAGCCCAGGCTCTCTGCATCACATTCTGCCACCCTCCTTCAAAAATCGAGCAAATTGCGGAGCGAAGGAAGGGCCAGCCATAGTTCGTCCATTACAGGTTGAGGAGTAACACCAAGTCGCCAATCAAACAAACTTAATATGTCGCGCTGAGCAGTCTGTAGAATGCAATGCGTCAGAACATCAATAGAAATTTATAAACGGGCCAAACGTACCTCCAGCCTCTCATGGGTAAGCGAATACGGCGCTAAAGAAAGGTACTCCTTAGCGAACACGGGGATTAGAGGTTCGAGAAAATCTCTATGAAACTGCAAATGCAGTTCAGAAAGAATCTGGAGGCCTGGGTGGGACGGACAGACCTTGACGCTGATAGCCAAGCACGCAACGGCTATAGTCCATACATTATGTAGGAAGTTACCGTTTCTCAGTATTGTCATAGCCCAAGGATTGGAGTCGGGTTGACCATGTGGCGTTGCCAAATAGAAGTAGCGGAGGAACATCCAAATTGCATGAAATCGCGTTTCTGGAGAGTTTTGTAACTGGTCAAGAAGATTTCGACCCGGCTCGTATTTAGAACCGGTGCAGTCGGTATGACCGGTGCAATCAGAATCGTAGGGGGAATCATAGGAGGAATTTGAGCTCTGTGAACATGTGGAGTTGGATGACGGCGATGGGGATCGAGTCACATTGATGAAGTTCAGCCTTCTTTCAGGCAAGACCTGGTCGATAGAAAATGAGATCCTGGAAGAAGAAGGAAAGCAGAATGGACCTTCAGCAGCCAGGCGATCACGGCTTCGCGAGTCTTGGCCTCAAGTCCCAAAACAGCTTCCCATTCAAATTTGACTTGTTGCTCATAATCGTCTTCTTCATCGTCGCAAGTGGTATCTCCTACCATAGCACTGAGCCTTTCATTCGGAGGCCCTTGACAGATGCCCGAGGGTAGACCATCCCAATCTCGGGTGCCCGCCTCCCTCCATAAGAAGCTAATCAATCTTCGCTTGGCGAGACTTTCGATACTCAAAGGAAGTTTGGCAGCGTGATTCAGGGGAGGAGCAATGATAGGAACAGGACTCAATAATACTTTGTGTGAAGAATTCTTCCTGTGGCCATGGCGAGGGCCTCCAAGTTGCGGTGCAGGCGACGCTGGGACGGTGGGCACTAACTTGACATTTGTCTGCAGAAGATGTTTCGAAGGCTTATAAAGCGCGAAGACATAACGTACCTTTCTGCCTGGGCCCTCAGGAACCCTGAGAGACTCTGCGCGACGTAAACTTGCTGTTCTATGCGCATATATGCGCTCATTTGCGTGCGCCGACAAGTTCTTGCATGTTTTTTGCCTCTTTGCAGGCCCGGACGACTGCTCTTGTTCCTTAAGAAGGGCATAAGAGCGGGCTCTCTTGATCACGCGAAAGTTGATTAACTGATCAAGGTTTTCTGCCCTGCTGTTCCCATCCGTTCTATCACACGAGACCCCCAATGAATTGAATGCAAAAACTCACCGTAGTTCTTGAGGGACCTCGAATTTTATTGGAGAAAGTTCGTCTGGTACAGATTGTGGAAGCATGAAATCGGTGTATGCGCTCTTACATCGCAAAAAATCGTTATTCGGAGCAGTGGAGAGCGGCGACTGAGCCGGCGAACGATCTTCTAGTGTGGTGGTGCTCAAAGGAGATCCAGAGGCAATTTCGTCTTGGGTGATGTTCTCAGCGAATCTATGACCGGAAGACAAATTGCCAGGTAAATCTGGAGTATTGACGCTGCTTGTACTTATGCGAGAAGAATGGTTCTCGACTGGAGTTGGTCGTGGGTCTGCTGTACGTCGCTCCTGCCCTTGTTCTCTCATAACAGCCAGGAGTAGTTGGTGAAGTTTTCTCCCGAAAGCATCGTCGGATGTATCTGAGTGAGGGTCTGAAAGAAGGATATCCGACTGAGGGACCAGCACAGAGTCATCGTCCGATCGCGAACCCGCAGAATTAGACCTCAGTATGTCCGATGATCTCGATTGTGAGTTGTACGAGTCGTTAGAATGAGAAGAGGTAGCAAAGTCAGGCGGACTGCTAGAGTAAGGTACTTCTACGCGGGAGCTCTGGTAGTCGTCTTCAGTGACATCCTTGTCTTCAGGTCGTGCATCCTCGAAGATGCAGCTTCGCGTACAAGAAGGCGATGGTGAAGAAATGGGTGAATCAGATGCTAAAAGTCTCTGACTAGATTCAGAAGCCCAGATAGCGTCGAGTTCATTGCTGCCTGAGGAGCTCGAATCTGAACTTGACGAGCGCATATAGTCGACAGAGGCGTCGACCAAAGTCGGCGGTCCAAAAGAGTTTGAGCATACGTTCCGAGAGTACATCTTAGAAAGCGACGAAGATAGGAAACTCCTCTGAAATTGAAGCGACGTTGGGATCCTTGAAGGAGAAATTCAAACGAGAAATCCCGTTTCAAATTTGGGGAATCATCTCGGTCCCGTGATCGACGCAGGTCAGGTGGCGACACGCGTCGCAGGCCCCTTTCATAATCACAAAAGGGATAATGAAGATCTTTATTTCCAACCTAATTATTGTAAGAATTATCAAACAAATCCGAGCATGTCATCGCAGCGCCCGCACGCACCTCGACTCTTGCCTAATCGGTATGTAATCCCGCCTCCATATGCCGTCTCTTGTAAACTACTTGGCATTGTATATCATAGTGGAGCCTCTAAGTTCCCCTACAATTATTCTTAGCTTTCTTATTGTCTTATGCATTGTATATACTGCAGTTTCCCTGTAATCTGGCGCATAAGTACACTAGGTTACTTGTAGTCTCTAACGGATTCCTGATATTTAGTAGTACTTAAGATGAGATTCTGAGCTATTCCAACCTCAGTCGATTTCCCAATCAACTGAGGTGAATACGTTCTATTACTTTTTACTAGTCTATTTACTTACTAGTTACTTAGCTTTGTTTCTAGGTAACTAATCCATACTCAGTCGATTTCCCAATCAACTGAGCTTTGTTTCTAGCCATTGTATTTCTTATAGGTTATGGGCCCCATGCCCTGTGCTTAATTGACGAATTTAACTTGTTTACCTTGCGTGAATCTACTGTCTACCATGTCTGCTACCACTACTTCTCTGTCCGACTCCTTACCTTCTTCCATCCCGAAGCTTGACCTGAGTGGCCTGAACTGGGCCATTTTTCATGTCTGTTTCATGGATGCTGTCAAGGCGAAGGGATTTTGGGGCCATTTTGATGGCACGTCTGTCAAACCCGTACCTGTAACTGTTACCAGTCCTGGTGGTACAACCACCACCACACCTTTTACTGCCCAAGAAATTGCTGACGCAATTCAGTGGGAAAAGGACGAGCGGTCTGCTAAATCATTACTTACCCAGAAAATCCCCGATTCGACATTGATGCATGTCCATTCCAAAGCTACTGTCCAAGCTAGATGGGATGCCATCATTACTGAGTACACTCAGAAGGGCGCTTATGCACAAATGGATCTACATACCCATTTTTTGGAATCCAAGTGCCCAGAGAAGGGTAATGTTCGACAATTTTTAGATGCCCTATGCATTAAACGAGAAGAGTTAGTGACAGTCGGAGTGGCAATTAGTGAGGATGATTACCGTTCGATGATTATATCGTCGTTACCCTATTTCCTCACCAACTTCGCATCTGGACTTCTTGCTTCGGCGCTCCTATATTCTACCAACAAAACCATACCTCCCGACTCACTCATTTCTGCCATTTCGGAGGAATACGAGCGCTCTGTTAACCAGTGCTCTTGTCGTGCTGCTGGAAAAGCAAAGGACGACACCAAGGACGAGGCCTTGTCAGCTGCCAGTAGTTCCTCTAAATCTAAAGGGAAGGCGGCTTTTCGAAAGCCTCGTGGGGTTTGCTGGAATTGCGGCGAGGCTGGGCACTTTAAAGATAAATGTCCTAAGCCTGCCAAATCCATGAAACAGCCCAAAAAGGATAACTCACCTAGTACGTCCGCATTGCCAATGTGGCTGCTGTTACCGATTCGGATTCCGAGGAGGAAGGGGCATGGGAGATGGAAAGCATCGATTCAGACACCACCAAATCGAGCTTAGACTTCGTGCCAAGCCAACAGGCACCCTCTGACACAACCGCGGAATCTGATGACGTAGACTCGATGCCCGGTCTTCAAACGATAAGCAATTCGGTATCTGATGGTGAGGATGAAGGGTTGGAGTACATGGATAACCCTGAGGACGAGGACGAGGACAGGTATTCGGAGCTAGGGGATGACATCAACGATTTCGATGATGAGGCTTGGAATTCAGACTTACCGGACGGAGAAATATTTCCTGAACAGGAATATGTCAGTGAGGAATTAGCCTTCATGGGCGAGCATCTTGTCAAGGAGGAACCGACTGCTCAGATTGAGCTTTACGATTCAGGGTGCACGAAGCACATATCCCCATATCGCGATGATCTTCTTAATTTTGAGGATATCCCGCCCAAGCCGTTCCGCGCTGCTAACAAACAGAAGTTCAGTGCAACGGGCAAAGGCGAGCTCATTGTTGACATACCTAATGGCCTTGACACCTCGAAGCTGCACCTAACCGAGGTGCTGTATTCTCCGAAGTTGGCTATACCCTTGTTTCCATGGGTAGCCTTGATGCCCAAGGTTTTGTCTTGACGTTCGGGGATGGGAAATGCTCTATCAAAGCACCAGGTGGTGAGCATTTGGGCGAAGTTCCTAAGAACAAAAAGGGACTTTACCGAGTTGAGCATGAGGTCGAGACGGCAGATTTAGCTGTGGAGGAAATTACTCTGGACCAGCTTCACCGCCGTATGGGGCATATTTCCCCTGACGTTGCTCGTCGGCTTGTTAGCCAAGGTTTCGTGACAGGCGTGCGCTTGGAAGACTCACCGGAAGGAGTACCATCCTTCTGCGAGTCATGTGTTTATGCCAAAGCCACGCGAAAGCCGATTCAGAAAGTGAGGAGTGGCGAGAGGGCGAAGGAATTCAGGGGCGAGGTGCATAGCGACTTGTGGGGACCAGCGCCGGTGGAATCTAAAGGTGGAAAGTGTTATTATATCACTTACACGGATGATAAAATGCTTCATGACCGTTTACCTCTTGTGCACCAAGGATCAAGCATTTGGATCCTACAAGGAGTATGAAGCATGGGTTAAAACCCAACTTGACATACCCATCAAGATCCTTCATATGGATCGGGGTGGCGAATACCTGTCTACGGAATTCAGTTCCCATCTCAGAGCCAAAGGAACGGAGGCGAAACTCACCGTTCATGATACCCCTCAGCATAATGGAGTTGCAGAACGATGCAATAGGACCATTGTCGAGCGTATACATGCTCTTTTGCATGCCAGTGGTCTTCCGCGAGCTCTCTGGGGCGAGGCGGCTCGCCATGTCGTCTGGCTGATGAATCGTACGACGACAAAGGCCGTCGATGGGATGACACCATTTGAGGCTACATTTGGGAAGAAACCAGACATCAGTGAGGTATGCGAATGGGGAGAGAAACTGTGGGTACGCATAGAGGGTGGAGACAAGCTTGGTGGCCGTGTCCGAGAAGGGCGATGGATGGGAGTTTCTGATGAATCTAGGGGAGTCCGCGTTTATTGGCCAGACACACGAACTGTGGCCACAGAGCGCAATGTCTATTATGACAAGACAGGAGCATCAGCTTCTCGTCTCGAAGGGGAGGATTGGGAATTTATCGAAATGAAATCTGATGCACCTGTTGTCAATTTGAAATCTTCATCCAATTCTCCGAGCCTTGAGGATGATCCCACCATGCCTCTGCTCCACCTGACCCCCCTTCTGATGAATCTGCATCAGAACAGGAACCGCCGCTTCCCTCGAAACATATCAGGCGACCTACCAAGAAACTCACAGACATCTTGGAAGGCCACGCTGTGGCTTCACATTTTCCCAATGACCCTAAAATTACCGTTGGGGTACAGTTGCCAGCCGATAAATCCGTGGAACCCCTTATTGAAGATGAAGGGCATGCAGACTGGGTTTTGCTAGTGGAATGGGATGATGAGCATGCATTGGCAGCCGAGATTAGCCAAATGGAGGCGCTCGAGCCACGAAATATTGTCGACGCCAGAAAGCGGTCAGATTGGCTGCTATGGGACAAGGCTATACAGGAGGAATTAGCAGTTTTGAGAGATGCAGGAACTTGGGAACTCATTGACACACCTTCAGGAGCCAACATCATCAGCTCTAAGTGGGTTTTCAAAGCGAAGAAGGACGCCGCTGGGAATGTCATTCGATACAAGGCGAGACTTGTTGCCCAAGGGTTCTCGCAAGTGCCAGGCGTCGACTACTTCGACACCTTTGCGCCTGTAGCATGTTTGTCATCGATCCGAGCCATTTTGGTGATTGGAGCTGCGGAGGACTATGAAATGCATCAGATAGACATCAAGGGCGCATACTTGAATGGAGTACTTACCTCTGATGAGGTTATCTTCATGCGTCAACCTCCTGGATTTGCGATCCCTGGCAAAGTTTGCCATCTTGTCAAGACCTTGTACGGCCTGAAGCAGTCGGGGTGGCAGTGGTATCAGCGGATGGTGGAGATCATGGAGAAGTTGGGGTTCAAGTGGTGTTATGTCGACAAAGCAGTATTCTTTAAGAGGGAGGGAGGGACGTTCATCATGGTGTTGGTTCACGTTGATGATTGCACGATCGTTGCAACGTCAACGAAACTAATTTTAGATTTCAAGATCGAGATCGCCAAGCATGTCGGCATCTCGGATCTCGGAATGCTTCATTGGATTCTCGAATAGAGATCTGCCGTGACCGCCCTGGATGCTTAATTTATCTCTCTCAACATTCGTATATCGACTCAATGCTTCGCCGTTATGGATTTGATGACCTCAAGCCCGTTTCCTTGCCTATGGAAACATCCATCCATCTCACATCTGCTCAGTCCCCCTCGACGACGCTTGAAATTGCTCGCATGAGCAATATTCCATACCATGAAGCGTGGGTTCTCTGATGTATGCATCTCTGGGAACACATCCTGATATCTCCTATGCTGTCCAAACCATGTCTCGATTTTCTAAGGACCTGGTGAAGCTCACTGGATGGCCGTTAAATGGATTTTTCGTTATCTAAAGGGAACAAAGGAACTCTGGTTATCTTATGGAGGACAAAGGAAGGCATTAACTGGTTTTGCCGATGCAGATGGCAGCATGGCTGAGGACAGACATGCTATTTCGGGTACGCATTTTTGCTAAATGGTGGTGCTATCTCGTGGTCTGCTAAATGACAGGAAATCATCTCGCTTTCGACAATGGAAAGCGAATATGTTGCTGTTACACACGCGTCCAAGGAAGCCCTTTGGCTTCATTCCCTTATTTCACAGCTTTTCGACATCACTCTCGACACTATGACTCTTTTCTCCGACAACCAATCGGCGATTGCCCTTACGAAGGATCACCAATATCACCGCGCACGAAGCACATTGACGTATGCTTTCACTTTATCCGTTGGATCATTGAAAATGGATCTATTCGCCTTATCTATTGTCCTACTGATGAGATGATCGCGGATTCACTCACCAAGGCTCTCCCTTCACCCAAGGTCAAACACTTTGCGAACGAATTCAGACTCATATTAGTTTGAAGGGGAGTGTAAGAATTATCAAACAAATCCAAGCATGTCATCGCAGCGCCCGCACGCGCCTCGACTCTTGCCTAATCGGTATGTAATCCCGCCTCCATATGCCGTCTCTTGTAAACTACTTGGCATTGTATATCATAGTGGAGCCTCTAAGTTCCCCTACAATTATTCTTAGCTTTCTTATTGTCTTATGCATTGTATATACTGCGGTTTCCCTGTAATCTGGCGCATAAGTACACTAGGTTACTTGTAGTCTCTAACGGATTCCTGATATTTAGTAGTACTTAAGATGAGATTCTGAGCTATTCCAACCTCAGTCGATTTCCCAATCAACTGAGGTGAATACGTTCTATTACTTTTTACTAGTCTATTTACTTACTAGTTACTTAGCTTTGTTTCTAGGTAACTAATCCATACTCAGTCGATTTCCCAATCAACTGAGCTTTGTTTCTAGCCGTTGTATTTCTTATAACAATGACTCGGCACTGCACCATGGCGAGCAGGCCAATGCCCGGAGGAAGCAGGATGCGCTAGGTGAAGCTGATCAACAAAGATGAGAGATGCGACGTGACCATGTTTTGTTGATGGGAGTGGAGTTAAGACTGAGTCTGAATCTAATTGCATTTGTCATGCCTGCAAGATGTTCTGTGAATTGCAGATGAGGGACAATGCAGGCAGTGACAGAAATCAAGGAGAAGACTAGCAGGGCATACTAGATTTCAAATATGTAAAAATGTTGAGCATTTATGGGTTGGAAGGTAATGTTTTTCACAAATATAGGACGAGGTAACTCCAATCTTTCCACTGATGTCTCATTAGCTTGAGATCAACTTCACATTTCCACAAACTTTTTGCATATTCGTAATTTTGAGATCTATAGCTACTCAAATATGCAAAATTTTTCGCAAAATATTGAGTGGATGTGATGCAATCCGCGATTTTCCATCTCTATTACAATTATCCAACCCGTAGCACGTGATAGTATGTATCAACAGTGGAAGAATTAATCGGACCGCAGAGCCGTCCCACCAACATCTTCTCTTGCCTTCCCAAGCATGTCCACTCGGAGCGCTCGTCCAGACCGCGGAGTCACCGGACCCTTCCCACCATTGTCAATGTTATCTTAGCACAATCTCCCTGTACAGCCGCGCTAGCGAATGGGCCCGGCGGTATAAGTATCTTCTCCTCGTGAGATAAAGCCCTCATCCTGCTGCCATCGTCTAGTCATGGCTAATCGCAAGTCTAAGTCCGGTGGACAATCGCAAGCACCCAAGCAAGCCGCAGGAGGAGGGGCATCTGGGTCCCCTAACCCTCAAGCTACCAATAAGCCTCGATCTGTAGCTACAGCTCATCGTGATTGCAGTAGCTCTTCCATCGTCTTCCATTATGCTAACTTCCTCTCAGCCCAGATGATGGGAAACGCTTCCTCAAAGCCTCCAGCATCATCAGGTCAGTATTTAACCCAAGCCCCCCACTCCCCAAATATAAGAGACTGATTATGTGTTGTCAGGTACAGCTGCTGCACCAAGACCCCCACAACCACAAGCCACCGCACACCGTCCATCAAATGGGACTAAACGTAAGCCTCTAGCTTCAAACCTGACAAATACTCATATTCTTTACCTCAGATCAAAATGCTGGTAACGGGGCTCCCAAATCTCAAGGCATCAACGGTTCAAACTTCATTGGAGGTAAGCATCAGGGATTTGGAGCTTGCGTACATGAACTTTGTAGGCCTACACTGGTCTACACGGCTCGTGTAAGCAAGTCCCTAAGTCCTGATGAGCACCTTCGATATCTGCTTATCAATAGTGTCTCTATCATCAGCCGAAGCAATGTCTGGACACAGGGCATCCCAAGATCGATCTGTAAACCAGGGTACGTGTAACTAAGGTATCCTAGGTGGCTTAAGGGATTGGTTAGATCCCCTGTGGCTAGGTGCCCTAAACCCGCTAGGCTTCTGTGGTTGCTAACCACTTTAGCACGAAGGCTTGCACCGGGGATTTTCACCCCTTGCCCTAGTTTAACGTCTTGGGCTTCAGAGCATATCGTTCTTTTCCGGTACTAACGGAATCTTTTGTCAGCTAAACGTAATGGAGGCGGGCTGAACAACGGCCCTCAGAAAGTCCAAGGGCATTCACCTCAACGTGAGACTTATCCTTGTCTTCATCCGCGTGATCTGAGGTTCCTGTCATACAGCCAACATTTCTTCGAAAAACGAGGCACCGAAGCCGAAACATTCTCAGGCCTTCTTTGGAGGTAAGCTTATCATCTTCATCCGTCCTTACGCCATCCAATTAAACGGCTCTAATAGGTCACTCTTCGGCCTCTAACTCAGCGCTGTAAGTATTAACCTGTTATGTATTCATCTGTAACTGGGGCTGAAGGTATTGGCACCAGACCTTCACCACCCCGTCCCGGAAACGTCCGACATTTGCATGTGCCGAAAGGTGATCCCATTAGACCTATTCAGATGTCGTCGTGGTAACCTAAAAATTGCCGTAAACTAGCACATGGAGCAACCATATCCGGGAACAAGGTGTTCCAAGACCCATCGCCGACGTGTAAGACCCCCTACTGTCCCTCACCTTACCAGTGATTGAATCAGTGTTGCAGCAAAACAGAGTGGCCATACCCAACCTCATGCTCAAAAAGCACAGAACCATGCTCCGACCCCCCCAAAGGGTGAGCTCTAGCCAATTTTTAAATTTATGGTCGCTCATGTTTATTCCATAGAACCTACTTTCCTTTCAGCATCGCCAGCACATCAACAGCAATCAGGAAAAAGTGAGCCGTCCTACACCCATTGCTGTTTCATTTTTATTGAAGGAGTTTAGATACTGCCAGCAACACTTTCCCGAAGGTCCAGGTAGCAACAACGCACGCTCAACACCCTTCGCGTGGTGGTAAGCTTGCGTCATTTCCCCCTGTGTGCACACCATCTAAACTCGAAGCGCTAGGTCAATCGTCTGCACCACCAGCTCAAGGTTCTGAGAAGCCGTCGCATAAGTCTCAGCAACAACACAAGGGTCAGCCTCGGTAGTGTATCTGTCCATATGGATAATCAATTTTTGTCTTGTTGGCAGCGCCCCCGCAGCTCGAGGGCACTCGGCGGGGTCTTTCACCCCTTCACTCGTGTCTCATGCAAGAGACATCCAGTAAAGGCGAGTGTTTCAACCTTGTAACTGCAATGTTCACGTTGGCTGATGACCATGGAAGGCCACAAGGACACCCCTCCAAAGCCCTCGACGAACAAGGGAAAGCTGCCTACAGAAAGTGTGCTGTCGACCGTATTTTCATTTTTTTCTACTGGATGTGAGGTTACCCATTTTCATGGTCTATTACTTATTTAACCGACTGTGCATCCCCCAGCGGAAGCTGCGGGGAATCCGTCCCATAAGTCTCAGCATGCGCAACAAGGCAGAGGTAAGCCTCGGTTGCATATCTATCCATAGAGATAATTGATTTTTGTCTTACTGGCAGCACCTCCGCACTCGCGTCCCGCACAGGAAACGTCCAATAAAGGCAAGTGTTTCGGTGTTGTAATTGCAATGTTTGAGTCGGCTGATGTAAATGTAAGGCCACAAGAACACCCCGACCAAGACCCCGATGAACGACCGGGGCCAGGGACAACCGCCTACTGAAAGCATGTTGCCAAAAGTCTTGTCATCGTTTTTCTCTACTGAATGTGAGCTTACTCATCTTCATGGTCTGTTACTTATCTAATCGAATATGTATCCTCCAGCAGAAGCTCCGGGGAACCCGTCGCATAAGTCTCAGCATGCGCAGCAACACAGAGGTAAGCCTCGGTAGTGTGTCTATCCATACAGATAATTGATTTTTGTCTTACTGGCAGCGCCCCCACACTCGCGCCCCTTGCAGGAGATACCCAATAAAGGCAAAAATTTCAATGTTATAATTGCGTGTTCAAGTTGGCTGATGTAAATATAAGGCCACAAAGACACCCCTGCGAAGTCCCTGAAGAACAACGAGCGCCAGGGACAGCCGCCTGCTGAAAGCGTGCCGCCAAAAGTATTGTCGTCGTTTTTCTTTACTGAATGTGAGCTTGCCCATCTTCATGGTCCGCTCCTTATCTAATCGAATATGTATCCTCCAGCGAAAGGTTCTGGGAATCCGTCGCATAAGTCCCAGCATGCGCAGCAACAGAGAGGTAAGCCTCGGTAGTGTATCCATCCATACAGATACTTGATTCTTGTCTTACTGGCAGCGCCCCCGCACTCGCGCCTCGTGCAGGAGATAGCCACTAAAGGCAAGTGTTTCGATGTTGTAATTGCAATGTTCAAGTCAGTTGATGTAAATGTAAGACCACAAGAACACCCCTCCGAGGCCCCCAATGAATGACCGGCCACAGGGGAAGTTCCCTACCGAGAGCGTGCTGCCGACACCGAAAGTATCGCCATCAAATCATTTTGCTGGATGTAAGTTACCCATCTTTATGTCCGTTACTTATTTAACCAAATGTGTATCCCCCAGCAGATGGTACTGGGAACCGATCGGTTAACTTCTTGATTCCTCCTGGATGTATGTTCTTCCACTGTTCCATGAAGACATGGCTAAATTTCCTTCTCTCAGCAACACACAACTCTCCAACTGTTGGTAGTGGGTCTCTCCACTCTAGAGCTCCGAAGAAGCAAGGGCCAAATGTTGCTAAAGGTAATGATCGCTGAGCTTATCGACATTGCATGGACTCACACTTGGTTCAACTCCAGGCAGCGCGAATGTGCCCCAGGCAGCAGCGGTCGAACCCCAGACCTGGGGGCAGATGATTTCATCTTGGTTCCTTCCATCAGCGCCCCCTGTTGATGTTCAGGGTGGCAAGGAGAAATCCTTGCCGAGTGGCGAATCATTCCGCAAACGTCTAATTCAGGCTGCAAATAAATCAACCTCAAGTTTGATGAAAGGTAATGACACTCCTTCCTCTCTCGTTTCGCATGTTTAACACGGTCCATCAGCAAAAGACCCTGGCCCTAAGCCGCAGGCTCCGAACTCTGCCAAAGGTAAAACATCCCCAATCAAGCCACATTAACATCGACTGAAATGACTTCATTATTGTAAGCCAATGATGGCCGGTCGAAATCTCACCCTGCACCGGACTTGTCCTTTATTCCACGTGAACACTTGAGGAAGGAACCCATCTTATCAATGAAAGGCGCGAAGAATGGATTACACGACCTGCCAAATCGATCAAACAACTCGGACACATGTAAGATCTTATTGCGATCGCTTTTGCTCATTATTTTTTATAGCCTATTCCCATACTTTTTCCAGCATCCTCAGTGACTTCGCCGAAGAAGGAGCAGGCGCCGACTCATCATAATATGCTAGCACGAAGTGATGGCGGCCCACAATATTCCTCAAGTGTGTCGGAAAAGCCTGAAACGGCCACAAATTTGACATGTAATTAAGCCCTGTGCTCTTTACCCATCGCATGGACTAACTTAAATATCTAGCCGCATTGAGTCATGCCGCGGATCGCTCTCGAATGTCGAGCAAGCCTCAGGCAGCTGCTGTGCACCATCTAAAACAATTTCAAGTTCGATCGAGCTCTAGCAAAGGTATACCTTCAACGTCACCGTGATCCTACCAATGACTGACATTTTCTATCGTGGCGCAAGTATTATCTCAGCATGATCCTAAAAAGAAAGCTGCTGTTCGCAAAGGCTTACTACGTCAACGTACCCCCACTCTGAGGTGGCGAGAGTCCGATACTCCTAGGACTGTCTCAGCATACTCCACCTTAACCGCTGCGCCACTCCCATCGCCTCCCAGGAACGAGCTCCAGAACAAAGTTGCTCGTAAAACAATTTCCCAGAATCCTGATCTCTTCAAGGTCATCTCACCGATCAAGGTCGACGTCTTCAAAGAGTATGTCAAGGACCACCCCAACCAATCATTCGTCCAATCTGTTGCCCGTGCGCTCAAGAAAGGATTTTGGCCATGGGCGGACACCAGTGATCCAAGTTTTCCTACTACGTATGACGGTTCGCGTCAGGGTTCTCGTATTACCAGCGAGGATAAAGCCAAGTTTATTCGACAGCAGTGCGAAGACGAAATGGAGCTCGAGCGCTGGTCGAAACCTTTTGGCGGTAAATTGCTGCCTGGGATGCATTCCGCCCCAATCAATGCTGTTCCGAAAAGCACTCCGGGAAAGTTCAGGCTCATTGTCGACCAGAGCAGGGGGCCGCATGCCCTAAACTCGACGATTCCAAAGTCTCAAGTCAAGGTCCAGCTCGACAATATACACGATCTCGGCAATGAACTCCTAGCCGCTCGGAAGAAATATCCTAACCACAATCTTTCCTTGTTCAAATCAGATGTCAAAAGCGCGTACCGACAGTTGCCGATGCATCCATTATGGCAGATTAAACAGGCCATCCCCATCGACGGTCAGTACCACATAGACCGGTGCAACACGTTTGGAAATCGAGGCGGTGGATGGAACTGGGACTCATTCATTTCTTCCGTTAATTGGATTGCAACTGAGAAAAAAGGTGTATCCGGTCTCCTGGGATATGTCGACGACATCTTTGGCTGGGAATTCGAGCGAAACAAAAAGTTCTACAAGCCGTACAATAAACATCTCCCTACCAAGCAAGCCCGACTCCTTGAACTCTGGGACGAGCTCGGTATTCCGCATGACGAAGAAAAACAACTCTCTGGCCCTTCCCTTCCTATCCTAGGCTATCACGTCGATGCGAATGCAATGACAGTCAAAGTCCCCGATGAGAAGAAGGCAAGATAATTGAATTACTTCGAAGTAACGCTCATGCAGGGAAACCTTACACCGTCAACGAGCTGCAGTCCGTTGCCGGGTCTGTTGGCAGTGCCCTTAGTCTTTATCCGCACCTCCGTCCGGGTCTTCGCGTGCTCTTTGATGAGATGGCAGCACAGGAGGGGGGTACTACCAAGCTTAGGGTAACGAAGCCTGTTGCTCGCAGCTTGTTGTCATTGGCGGACTTCCTTGAGCATGCCCCGCCTGTGCTGATTCGACACCAGAAGGAAAAGGTGCGCAGTATTGGGGCTAGGACGAAATAAACAGTATATACAGTATGTTGATCGAAGTCAACTCAACTATGTGGGTTAATTTTGAAGTCACAGGACAAAGACAGTGGGCGAGAATGAGGGCAGATATCGAATTCATGTATAACAGAATGGACTGGGGACAACCCACCTTACGATTACTAGGACTACATAGTACGATGATTAAATAAAAATAAGTGAACAGAAAAGAATTTAGCCTGCCTTCGCATCCTGCCCGTGTAAGTGAGTTGCATGGTAATGTCGCCGTTTGTGCATCCTCCACCTCCCTCGTGTGCAAAAGCAAGCTGGAGATGGACCTTTATGGTGTTTCGATGCCGTTCTCACATCTTCCACCTCCCTCGCATGCAAATGCAAGTCAGAGGTGGTTCTGTTGCATTTCGATGCTGTTAGGGCAAGCTGGAGGTCATTTTGACACTGTTTGCACCTCCTCCACCTCCCTCGCATGCAAGAGTGGCCAGGGTGGATCGTTAATCACCTTTTGACATTATCCCTGCCATTGGAACTGGAACCCGCCCAGGAATATTTACCCTGCCTGTTGCGAGTCCTGGCAAGCCCTGGCATTGGAATAGGACTTCATTACAATGCAAGAAGGAAATCTAAGCTCAAGTTTTAGCATATTTGCTTAATTGCACTTGTTGGCTTAGATGATGACCTGGTAAGGACCCGACAAGCACTAGCATTGCTCAAATAAAGGCTTGTGAAAGGCTGTAAAGATTATAGCCATTGAAGTTAAGGTTGGACATGAGTGCACTCACAAGTAACCTGGATCCGAACCCGCAAGTATTTTCGAGAGCTAAAGTCAAACCCAGATCTGCCAAGATTTTTTCCCATGAGTACTCACACCCATGGGTCAAGTACTCACAGGTCTACAAGTACTTGCAAAGAACAGGTTTTGCGAGTACCCAGGGGTTTACTCATGAGTACTTGTAATAAAAATGCAGATTACAATAGAATTCGTGAGCATAGTACACAAAAAAAGATGTATTCTCCAATGTAGTAGTCAAGAAACAAGCTCCACCTCCTCATCTGAGCCATTGGCAACCTTCAGCTTCTTCTTAGGATGGCGATGCTTGTTCTTGAATAACTCAACAATAGTTTCGCGAGGTATAATACCCTCAACATTGACCCATGAGCCTACCAATGTGCTAGAGCACATTGAATCATCTGAGAGGGAGTGCCAGAACCTTGAGACAGTGAGACCACCATGTAAAAATGAACATTCCACATTGGTTGATGTGGCTATCATGACAATAAAGATTAACTGACATGAAAATATCAATATAGAATGGCCAACATACCTGGGATGGACAAAAAATCTAAAGCCATTGCAGCAAGTGGATTTCCCCCCTTTTGCAATGTTGTCCAGTATTCAATAGGGTCCTGTTGGGTGTTGATGACCAGAGTACTTAGCCATTCTTTGAGAGCATCAACAGTTGCCAATTTGTTGTCAAGGTTGTCGAAGTATTTGCTGGCTAATTGAAAATGCTGGAGACATGAGAGTGAGGTAAGTACTTGAGACACAGATAGCAATTCATTCACTTACATTTGACGTTGAACTCTCCAATGTAGATGCAGTGGTGGTAGGGGCAGCAGGCTTGTATTTCGATGTCCAGGCCATATGTGTAAAGTGTTCAGCTGCCTTGATCCACTCTGGTTCCCAGCGCACTCATGAAAAATATGCAAGCTTATAATGAGGGTGGAGGACTATCTCCAATAGAAGGTAAGAGCTATATAATATATCAGACAAAGAAAAACATGTACCCATTGCAATGTGATAGACAACCGACTCATCTGTATGTGAGTAATACTTGTTGAGCATATGGAAACCCCACAGTGCAGCATGATGAATCACTGGCAGAAGTTTGGCATCCGTGATGCTGTCCTCAAGCACAGTTGTGATGACATCAAAAGTGGGGATTACTTGGTGAATGAGAGGTATCTTGTTCATTGATATCTTCTTCGTAGCATAAAGAAAGACCTAAGGAACTTTAAGAATCATTCATTTGAATTGAAGAGAAAAAAACTACATCAAGCAGAGGCCCAAGCTTCTTAAGAAGCTCCCATTCTTCTCAGCTGAGTTGAAATCATTTCAAATGGACTCCATGCATTTTGTTGTGATCAGCCATAACAACAAGGTTTGAAAGAGCTGGTGAAAGCTCCATGGCATGTGAGAAAGGGGGGTGGGTGATGCCCAATGTGCATTGTGCAAATGAAAGGCAAGTGGCGTCGGCGTCACTCGCATTTACATACGAGGGAGGTGGGTAGGCAGTGTCAGTGTCTAAGGTGAAAATGAACCCACCTCTGACTCACATGTGCATGCAAGGGAGGTGGGTAGGCTGCATCAAGCAGAAAGTAAGGGGAGGGCAAACTCCCATTCATTGTCTCCCTGTTCACCTGTGCAGAACTGTGAGTTGGGGTTATGAAAAAAGAGTCATGGAATGAGGAACAAGTCGCTGATGAGCAACTCGTTCCTCAATGCACCTTGTAGGTCTCCCTCCTTGAGGGTCTCCTCCTTAGCATCTAACATCCCCTTCTTTTATCCAAACTACCTGGGTGCAAGCCCACATCCCTCAATGAGGGAGAGGCAAGAAGTCAAGGTTGTGGTTGCCGAGATGTTGGTAATGTCAATCTGGGCTCCACATCCCTCTTAGAGAGGGGAGGGGCATGTGGGTTGGTGGTAGAAGTTGGTGTGGGGGTGGGTAGGTGATTCCGAGACAATGGGAAGGCAGGGGTAAGTAGAAGGAAAGAACGAGAGAGACAATTGAATAGTGATGTGCCAGCTTCAGCTTGGCCTGAAAGCCCTGGCTTTGGCTCGGCTTGACCTGGCTTTGGCTTTCCCAAACCTTGAGCCAGGCCAAAAGCCAAAAATCAGGCTTGGCTTGGCCCAGCTTTGGCCCAAGCCGGGGCTTTTAGCATATACAAAGAAATATTGTGTTAAAGTAATTTGATATACTATATTAAAGAATTAAAACACTCACTCCACTGTATATACAAAGTAAAGAATGATATTAAACCTTCCATGGCTTGAAATGTGCTCGAGACACAAAGTGACAAAGGTTTTGATCAAAATTGGAACTCAGCTGGATGTTTCCGAAGCTCACCAAACAGGTTGCACCACATCCGGCAAGCCATCACGGATTTCAAACTGAGCTTTAAAATAAATATTTGCTGAACTTTCATCGAAATGTTCGAAATTTGACCATTTGCAGCAGATTTTTTTTGGCTCATGCACCACCCAAAAGCCGGGGCTCAGGCCCTTGGCTTTGGCTTTGGGAAATGCTGAGCCGGGCCAAAAGCCCTCCCAGGCCAACCATCAGGGCCCAGCTTGGCCCGGCCTATTTTGGCTTGGCTTGGCCCGGCTTCTGGCTTCAGGCCGGAGCCGGCACATCACTACAATTGAACACTGACAGTGAGTCTGACAGGCCATGTGGCCACTCACATGATGTCAGCCATCTGTTCCTCACAATCTGCAAGAATTGAGTCCTTCCCTGTCATTCTCTGGTTTCTTCGACTTCCTCACTTTACATAGGCTGAAAATTTATCAAAACTGACAGGTACCCGCCACAGGTACTTGGCAGCCAAAAATCAGAACTTGGAGCTGCAGGGAGCCATGGGAATGAGTGATCTGGATCTGCGAGTCAGGTTGGCAGTGAGTATTCTCATGTGTCAACCCATGAGTAACTCACAGAAACCCGGACTTATGTCCAGCCTTAATTGAAGTCCATCTACAAGAGTGCATAAAACATTGAGAAATTCCCCTTAAACTGTGCAAAATTGGCAGTATATTGAGTGAAGCCAAGCACCAGTAGATGGACTAACAAATGGTGTTTAAATTTATTGAATCTTTAAGCAGGTTCAGCACAGTTGTGCAACCTAAGATGTAAAATACCAATCTGCTGATGAAAAATGGAAAATGGTGCAGCAAATTTAGGGCCAGCATCAAGAGTTGTAGATTTAACAGTTAGAAGTCAAAGGCAGACAGTAATTCATTGTTAAGGCAAGCACCCTTGCTGATTCCAGGAATGAGGATATGTTGTTGCAAATACCAGGAAATAAATGGGAACATGAGAGAAGCTATTTAATCTGCAGAAAATAAAGAAATTTATTGCATAGTTGTGGACAAAGGGGACCACTCTGGTCTGCATCATTCATTACATGATTTAGTTATTCAATAATAGACTAGCTTAAGTTTAGTCACCTTAATGACCACCAAATTTCCTGAATTGGTTGGATATTGTTATGACTCCCCATTTTTCTCTTATCTTATCATGTCCTCTTTTCTTTCTTGTTATCATTTATTGTCAGATTTTACTATTTATAGTTTCTCCATGATCATCTTTGCTCGCAAGATGATCATTCTCTTTCTTACATGTATGCAGACAATCTCTCCTTTCTGATCATCACCCCTTGTGCAGTATCTCTGTGATGATCACCCCTTCCGATTCCCCTGTTTTGTTATCATTTTGTTTATATTAATATTAACCACAAATAGTATATAAACCATAGCTAGTCTACTTGTATTCTTTAGCTTGTTCTTGAGAATCTATTCTCTTGTATCAACCAGAGCGAACTTGAACCATTAAGGCAATCTTCAGTCGAAGACAATACCTTAATGGACTTCATCGAATGAACTCTATGACTACTATGCTAGTCCTTATCTTATCAGATTAGGATCTATTGTCAACATCATAACAAAAGAACAAGCTAACACCTCATCCAATGCTTCTGCCTAGCAAGTGTTATCCACCAACACTACAGCTTGAAGAAGAGGACAATTCACTGCTATTTCTAGTGATGAAGAATTCTCAGACCCGAACCAAGAACGAACCTCTGAATCAGGAGCATCAGACATATTTGACACCCCATCAGAAGGAGAAGACCCTCTCGAATGATCTATGCTCTTTGGAATCTCATCCAAGAGCCAGCAACACCTATTAGGCCCAACTTTGAGTCCCTATTAAGGAGACTACTTGGACCTGAATGAACCAAACCATAACTGAACCAGTCTTTTACCCTATCATGCCATGCCACCTCAACCACTGCTTCCTCCAATGGCAAAGGACTAGGAGTAATTCCCCAGTACTTCTCCAGGGACTGCTCCAAAGTCAAACATTCATCCAGGACATAGACGATTACCTGGAAGTCAATAGTGAACTCTACAACTCTGATGCCAAAAAATCGTTTCACACTAGGACTACTAAAAGGAGGAGAAGCGAGGCTTGGAAGAAAGCCTGGAGAGATGACCATTGGACACCTGACAAAGACACTGCTGGATACCCACTGGCACCACCACAAAAACTATGGGACGGCAGCAGAATTTATTGCTGAGTTCAATAAAGCCTTTCTGCCTACTGAGACAAAGGACCAAGGGTTCTTTGACCTCTGACACCTGAAGCAAGGAAAAGCTTCAGCTGCTGAATTGAACATGAAGTTCAATGAACTCATCAGGATGGCCAAGATTCCCACCGAAGGGAATGAAAGCATCTTGATAGATTATTATATGAACGCCCTGAACCAATGGCTTCAGGAGAAGATAATGGGATTGGACACCCTTCCCCGACCCTCACTGCTTGGCAAAAGAAGGCAGTAGAATTTGATACCCACCTGCCAATCTCGCATGCCTATTGGGTAAAGGAACTGAATGAATGAACAAATGAAGAACATGGTGGATGAATGTCACTAGAGGGGCCTCGCAACCCCACTACCATGCCCACCACCCGAATGAACCATCACGACCCCAATGCCATGGACATCAATCAAATCGATGTAAATGCAATGACCCAAGAAGAACGAAGCGAGCTCATGAGAAAAGGGCTCTGCTTCAGGTGCAAGAAGCCCAGACATGTGTCTAGGGATTGCCCTGAAAGGGGAAAGAACTGAAGAAACCCTCCCCCAAAGAAGAACCCCTTAAAGGGAAAGCGCTCCATGTGCACATCAGGTCCTTAATGCAGGACCTCACAGAAGAAGAACAGAAGAAGTTTTTGAACTAGGAGACCAAGAGGGTTTTCACTAAGGAGGTGCATGAAACCGATGTATGCAACTCCCTCCCTTGATATTTATTCTGTAGTCTCGGCTGGATTGAAAATAAATCATTATTATTGCCATTTTCATTCGAGACCGAGAACAGAATAAAAATCACTGGAACCACTCTAGGAGACACTGGAGCAAAAGGAAAGTTCATCAACCAGAACTTTGTAAAGAAACATAACCTGGAAACGATGGCCTTGGAAAATGAAATCTGAGTATTCAATGTGGATGGTACTCCAAACAAGAAAGGGACCATCAAACGATACATTGACCTCAAACTCACATTGATGGACAACCCTGAACAGAATGATTGTTAGTCACTGGACTAGGAAAGCAAAAATAATCTTAGGCTTTCCCTGGTTCTCTGAAAACAACCCAGAAATCAACTGGAAAAATGGACACATCAAACTCAACAGGGAGATTACTACTACTTCCCAAATAGAAGAAGTACCCATGAGGAAATCCAACAGGTCAATCAACTGGAAACTCTTCAGACTTAATCATTTCCTTCCTAGGTAATGAACCTCTTCTGGAAATGAAGAGATTTGGAATATCCCAAGGACAAACGAAATTTGGATCAATTGAAAATAACTTCCTCACAAATCTTTGCTCAGAAACATGATGTGAAGAAAGAAGAGAAGCTGCTCAAGGAAATGATCCCACTGGAATATCACGAATACCTGGACATCTTTGACAAGACACTGCAACGATTCCCTGAATCCGATCTTGGGACCATAAGATGAACTCAAGGAAGGTTTTCAACCAAAGGTCTTCAAAATATCCCCTGACCCCTCAGAGGATACAGAACTGGACAAATTCTTGGAAGAAAACCTGAAGAAAGGATACATCAGACCGTCTAAATGCCTATGGCCTCCCCTTCTTTTTCATATCCAAAAAGGATGGAAACTTCGACCCTGTCAAGACTACGGTATCTGAATGAATGGACTGTCAAGAATGCTATCCCCTCCCTCTGATCCCTGAACTCATGGATAAACTCAAAGGAGCCAAGTATTTCACTAAACTTGATGTCTGATGGGGTTATAACAACATCCAGATCAAGGATGGCGACCAATGGAAAGCAGCATTCAAAATGAACAAAGGACTATTCGAACTGATGGTCATGTTTTTTGGCATGTGCAACTCTCCGGTGACTTTCCAGTCAATGATGGACTTGATGTTCAAAGATGTTGTCCACCAAGGTTTCATCATCATTTACATGGACAATATTCTTATCTTCCATAAAGATAAGAAGAAACTGGAACAGATAATGAAAGAAGTACTTCAAATACTCCAAGACAATGACTTGTATTTGAAACCGGAAAAATGCGCATTCACCCAGATGAAAATCGATTATCTTGGAATGATTATCCAAGAAGGAACAATCTCGATGGACCCCTCAAAACTCAGCAGTATAGCTGACTGGCTGGAACCAAGAACGTAAAACAGTCCGATCCTTTTTAGGATTCGGAAACTTTTACAGGCGATTTATCAGGAAATATTCGGAAATAGCTCATGCGCTTAATGAGCTATTAAAGAAAGACCGTAGCTTCGAATGGAAGAAGACGCCAAGAAATCCTTCGAACTACTGAAATGAAAATTCATAGAAGAACCCATCTTGACCATGCCGACACCACGAAACAATTCCAGATTGAATGCGACACATCAAAATACGCATCTGGAGCAGTTTTAACACAGCTTGACAGCAACGGAGACCACACCCAGTGGCATTTATCTTGAAGACGTTCTCTCCCACTGAGAGAAACTATAGATTTATGATAGAGAACTATTGGCTATGATCCGATCCCTCAAAGAATGGGACACTACATTCAAGGATCGACATTCACAATGATCATCTATTCTGATCACAAGAACTTGACATACTTCAGAAGTACTCAAAAACTGAATAGATCCAAGCAAGATGGTCTCTATTCCTTTCGGAATATGACATCCAACTGGTACACCTCCCCAGAAGCAAAATGGTACAATCGGATGCCCTCTCATGAAGACCAGACATGATCCCCAATGAGGATCATGACAATGAAGACAAGATTCTCCTTCCAGAGAATCTATTTATAAATTTGATTGATGCCAATCTCCAAATAGAAATCCCCAATCAGGAAACAAGACAAAGACATAGTTGATGCATTGAAACTCCTCACTCAAGAAGGCCTCGAAGTCTCACAAAAGACTTAGATGACTGGGAAACAATGCAAATGGAAGGCATCAGTGAATTAATCTTTTACAAGAAAAAGAACTATATCCCTGATGATCAAGAACTATGCAGGAAAATCATCATGATGTACCATGACTCGGTCACTGCAGGACACCCCGAGAATTGGAAATGTACAATGCAGTGAACAAGTATACTGGTGGCCCGGAATGGAACATTTGTCAAGAACTATGTCAAAGGGTGCAGACAATGCCAACAGTTTAAGATCAACTGAAACCCAGCGAATCCCTCCTTGCACCCGATCGAAGGAGCCAAATCCATGAGACCATTTGCACAATGCTCCATGGATATGATCACGGACCTTCCTAGCATGATGGATATGATTCTTTATTGATCGTGGTCGATCACAGACTTACAAAGGGGGTAATTATCATGCCTTGCTCGAAAACTCTTTCACAAGAAGGAGCAGCATTACTCCTCCAGGACAACTTATTCAAGTGATTTGGCCTACCGGACAGTATCATTTCCGATAGAGGACCCCAATTCACTGCAAGAACATTCCAAGAATTGCTCAAACTTCTTGGAATCAAGTCGAAACTGTCAACGGCATATCATCCTCAGTCAGATGGTACCACTGAATGATTCAATCAGGAAATAGAAGCATATCTTGCCATCTATTGCTCCTCCAACCGACCACCTGGAAGCAACATGTAGGCACCCTGGAATTCATCCACAATGATCGAAGCACATGGACAGACAAAGGACCCCATTCGAACTCATGTTTGGAACCAATCCTGTCGTGATTCCCACCACATTCAAAATACAAAGTTTCCCTCAGTAGAGGAGAAACTAAAGAACCTTATCTCAGACAGAAAAGAAGCCCTGCTGGCACAGAACTGGCTAGAGCAAGAATGGCCGATCGAAGAAATCCAACTTTATACCATTCAAAGAAGGACAAAAAGTATGGCTCAACTCTAGGAATCTCAAAATGTGGTACAACAAGAAGCTGGCACTGAGAAGAGAAGGACCGTTCAAGATCAAATGCATCCTAGGACCTCTCATGTATCAACTACAACTACCAAAGACATGGAGGATTCATGACATCTTCCATGCAACGTTGTTGATGCCTTACACAGAAACACAGGTTCATGGCTGGAACTTCACTCAACCACCCCCTGAAACGATTGATGGAGAACCAGAATATGAGTCGAAACTATTCTGAACCATCGAAAGTACAGAAATGGACATATCAATACATGTCAAATGGTCAGCTATCCAATACCGAAGCATCATGGGAACCCAGATCAAACCTGCCAATGCATCAGAAAAGCTTGAAGAATACAAACGACTTCACTCACTACCACATACCAGTCATGAACTTGAACACTGCATCTCCACATACCACAACAATACCTTCATGATTGACCTATTTACCTTCCTGAAACCTCCACCGACCCCAAAGAAATAAAATCACATACTGGGAATGGAAGTTTGCCCATGAACCACCAGCTCCCTTACCCAAAAATATGCCCTGGGATAACAAATATGAAAGGAAGGCTATAATTACTATCTGGATGATCAACAGAGAAACCTCTAGATGGGAGACTGAAACCATCACCCCACCAAGGAGAAGGCATCAAGATGCCTGATTAAGAAACTGAGAATGATCCTCGAGGAATACTTGGAACATCTATAAAACAGGCGAACCAGTTTCCCTCACTTCTTCAGTTCCCCTATCATCTTCTACAACATGCCTTGTCTTTCCACTCGAACCTGCACCGCTGCCTCCACTTCCAACTTGTCCCCCTCTGAGATACACACTCACCTGGCCTGGCGAATGCACCCTCACTCGAATTGACCCCCCCCCCTCTTCCTCATACTAGAACCAAGTCCGTCTTCTCAGACAGACTCCTCTTCTGACTGCCCGACCCAAACAATGCCCCTTACACCACATATCCCCCTCGCATCCCCACATTGACACATAAGGAACTCGTCCAGTTCCTTAGTCACCCCCCCTGCTACTCTACTGCCCTTGAAGTCCTCCAATCCAATCCCTTTCTCAGGGATACCCTTTGTCAATTCAAGCATGAAACCAACTGAACCGCATGCCACTGTGAAATAATTAAGGCATCTCGAACAAAATCCCTACAGTTGTTCAAGACCCTTATGCATTTCCGGCTTGAAAGAGCCATCAACCCCCTCCTCGTCAGCAGCAGATGATGGGGAGAATGCCCTCCTGCTGCCACATCGGCCATTAGGTCTGAGGAAGAACCCTACCACTCCCCCTCCTCTTATGACACTGCCCCACAGAGCCACCCATCCATTCCTCCTCATGATGAATGATTCGTCAACACCATCTCCATCGATGACCACACCCCAAGACCCATTTGACATGCTCCGCTGCACCACCCCTGACCACTCCATCCACCACCACCACCACCACCCACAGGCAAACCCTCGCCACCATGCAGACAACCTCTGCCCAGAATGCCACCCATAACAACCCTCCTGCCTACACCATACCTCCTTCATTACCACCCTGACCCCAGACTCCCTTCCGACCTGCCTGACCAAGCCCATGACGATGCTGCTTTGTTTGCAGCAGCGTGAACCACTGGCAGGCAGACTGCTGAAGCTACCGCTGCCGTCACTGCTGCCAATATCGTCCCAGTCACAACTCGATCAACTGTGGTCAACGACCAATCTGATGCAGTGATGGAGAGTTCATAGGCTATGCCTATGAATTTACTGAAGAACAACTGGTGAACGTCAATGACATTGACAACTCACCAAACGATTGGTATGACGCATCGCATGACAGTTGGCAGGGACCGGAGGCTGAAAACAACATGAGCAGTGAGCCTCATTATTGAAGCCAGGGGCTTCAATTCTTAGTAGGGGGGTAATGTTATGACTCCCCATTTTTCTCTTATCTTATCATGTCCTCTTTTCTTTCTTGTTATCATTTATCATCAGATTTTACTATTTATAGTTTCTCCATGATCATCTTTGCTCACAAGATGATCATTCTCTTTCTTACATGTATGTGGACAATCTCTCCTTTCTGATCATCACCCCTTGCGCAGTATCTCTGTGATGATCACCCCTTCTGATTCCCCTGTTTTGTTATTGTTTCATTTATATTAATATTAACCACAAATAGTATATAAACCGTAGCTAATCTACTTGTATTCTTTAGCTTGTTCTTGAGAATCTATTCTCTTGTATCAACCAGAGCGAACTTGAACCATTAAGGCAATCTTCAGTTGAAGACAATACCTTAATGGACTTCATTGAATGAACTCTATGACTACTATGCTAGTCCTTATCTTATCAGATTAGGATCTATCATCAATGTCATAACAGATATAATTGGAAGACCTGATACAGCAGATATAGCTCCTACTCAATGCCCTAAATGTTAAGTGATGCAATGAGAGTCCATTATAAAATGAAAAATGGAAAGACTGAAAATGCCTACATAATACCTTGAAAACCAAGACCAGGCCACCTTAAAATATTAATCCACAACAAAGACTGACAGAAAATGCCTTGAGCAGATCATAAATGAAGGTCCTTGAATTGTGTACTCAAAGTTTGGAAACTTGCAGAGTATGAAACCCAGCCTTCTAGCATAGCAGAACTTTGGCAAAGGACTCAGAAAGTGTGGAATGAAATTCCAGCTTCTGTATGTCAGAATTTGATAGAAAGTATGCCAAGGAGGGTTGCAGCTGTTGCAAAGGCCAAGGGAGGCTATACCAAGTACTAAATACCCTAAATAGTATATAATCTTCAAGAGGGACAAAACCATTCCAATGTACTTATGCTGAGGGATTTATGGGGCCTTGGGCAAGTGCTGAGCATGCCAAGAGTCATGTGCTTATGTCCTGCAATCGAGGGTGGATGCATCACATTCGAGCACCTGGGTGTCCTCCAAAGTCGAGAGAACTTGCAGGCATGGCTTTCCCCAGCTCGATCAGGATGGATACTGAGGGCAGATTGATGGAACTGATGCACTGGGTGGCCCAAAAATAGCCCACATCTTAGCCCATCACTTGGCAGTAGGATGCATCTTTGGCAGCTGTCTTCAGTCTCATCTCGAGCTCTGTTTCCTCCCTCCCTCCCTTAAACACATCTTATGTACCAAAATAATTATACAGAAATGCAGAAACATGTACTAAATATGTTACAATGGGAATAGACAATGGCAATGGCCTTTTCAATGCAGTTGAACTGGGTACTGCTTCTGCAGACTGCAATTTGAGCTGGTTCAAGGCAATAAGTATTCCTTTTGGTAGACATAAGTTCAATCAGTAGCTTATCTGGAGGGATTTATGGTAAATCTAGCTCACTTTACACTGGATTTACACAAAGTGAGCTGGTTCATTTCCGCTGTAAAGCCAGAGCCTCAGAGTGATGGGTGGCTCAAGCTCTCCTGAGCTTGCTGGTGTGAGCTCATGTACACTCTAGACATGTCTTTTCCATACCTTTGAACTTCCAAAAATTTCTCTGCCTCCTGAAAAAAATGCTGAAATTTTGGTGATCTATTCTCTTTGACTAAAAATTTCCCTTGAGTCCCTACTGTACATGACTCTAAAAAAAGCCTTTGTAATTGACTTCCTTTTTGACTTCCTTTCTGCAAGCCTGGCTACCTTCATGTGCAATCACATCATGCCTAGCCCAGAACTGGATGAGTTCTGATGCATTCTGGGGTGCCATCCTCAGGTCCGTGCTAAAAATATCTGGCTTTATGGGCTTTACAGTAAATCTAACCAAATAACCCTACTTATTATTTTAAATGATTTGTAGTGTGGGAAAAAAATGATTACACAATGATTTGTATATGTTTGGATAGATGATATCCAGGGCTACCTAGGTTTAAAATTTCAAGGTTCCACCTTTCTTAGTTCCCAAGTTATTCCTATTTTATTGTAGATGCTTGAAACATTGGAACAGTTTTGTCCCTCACTGTATATTCATTAAACCTGGTATTAAATGACATTTTTCCTATCCCACCCCCATGCCCAGAAATTTTCTTTGAGATAGATGTTCTGAAACATGGATAGCTCATCTTGAAGGGGACTATGGGTTTGAGATAATAGTGTGTCCCCACCACACTGGGAGAATCTCAGGCACTGGTGTTCAGCAGTGGACCATGCTGGTTAATCCTCACCTCACCTGCCTTGTCAACCTCCCTCACATGCATTGAGCAGGAGGTGGGCCATCATTCCATAGTTTCATGTATATTTCTACTATATATTTTTACTTAAAACCCAGTGTGGGTTCTTGTAACCTGTTAAGTTCTGGATGATCTAAATGAAGGGAAGGACAGAGCAAGCAGAGGAGATCTGCATCAGAGTACATTGGTATCAGAGTTGGTCTTAGCATAAATGTATGTAGACATAGGATTGAGACTTCAGCTTCAATGTATGTGTTGCACTCCATTGTCTGGACATTGTCTCAAATTTTGGAGTTGGATCGGAATGAGAGAGTGGAGTAGAGAGCATGGATTGATTAATGAACAATATATGAACTAAGGTACCTAATAATAGTTCTAAGGTTTTTATACTATAGAGGAAACTAAGCAGAGACCGTACATGTACTAGTGAGCAGGCAGATGTGTAAGTTATTCTGCACTACTCAGAGTTGTCTAGCTACATGTAATCTAAGTGTCTACATGTTCCAGGACTTGTAGTATTTCGAGGAGATCATGAGGTCAGAGTTTGTATAGTTGGAGATCAGAGTTGGTTGGAGGTGCATATATAACAGTATTTCCCCCTTAGGCCAAACCTTGAGTCCTGTGCATGGGAATAGTCACATGCTGGTTGGTTTTGGTTGTTTTGAAAATTTCATTCAGTCCTCTCTTCAGTATTGTCATTCTACCTCCCCCCCATTGATATGTCACACACCAATTCCAACTAGAGGATTTGAAGACCTCAAAGTGCAGGAGCAGAAACTCGCGCTCCAGAGGGAAGAGCTTCATCGGAAGCGAGAAGATGGAGCAGAAGTGACAGGAGGCAGAGGAGCATGCAGAGGCAGAACGGGTGGCAGAAGAAGCATGGAAGGTGGCCAAGGTGGAGGAGGCAGTGGAGGGGAGAAGGCAGCAGAGGCAGAGCAGAGGAAAACTGCAAAGGGGAAGAAGAAGGCACAGCCAAAGGAGAAGGTGGCTGTGATGCAGCAGAAAGAGTGGTCACGATGGGAGTTGGCCAGAGTGTATGAGGCAGTGGTTGGAGTTATCTGCATTTGGTGCATGCAGGCAGGGGCAAGTGCCTATGGCCAAGGTAAGTCCCAGTTTTTATTTTTCTTTGTTATGATTTAATTATTGACTTGTGATTTTTTTTTAGGGAGGGTACCAGCAAGGTGGCATGTGCAAGCACTGCCAAGTGCAGTGCAAGGGTTGCAAATTGGCGAGGAGCTGCAGGTGAGGGTCAGGTGGAGTCAGAGGTATGACCAGCCAAGGCGATGGGGGGCAAAGCCCAAGCCCAAGATGATGGCAGAGGCGCAGAAAGGGCCAGGTATCAAGCACATTGCTCGATACCTGAGGGAGATCCGGACTTGTTGGAAGACATGTCCTGGATTCAAGATCCCCCATATGCACCTTGGAGCTGAGTGCATCAGAGTATGTACTGTCAGACCAGGAGGGAATTGACACAGAGGCAGAGTATTGAACGAGAGGTATGAGAGGGTCATGGCAGCCTTAGACAGGGAAGAAGGTTGAGGTGGATGAGCAGAGAGTCGAGGAGGGAGGAGGTAGTGAGCAGTGATGGGTGAACAGGAGGAGGAGAGGTCAGATGCAGAAATGAGGAGTGAGAGCGAGGGAGAGGTTAGGTGTTGAAGAGGAAAAGGGATGAGTTGTGGATTTGGAGGAGGAGGAGAGGAGGATGAGGATGATGGAGGATTAGAAGGAATGAGGATGTATGAGGCACCAGCAAAGCATGTTCATCAGTAGATAGTGATTTTTAGAGTTTTAAATTTTTTCTTTTCTTGTCTTTTTTTTTTCTATATACTTGTTTTTCTTGTTAATGATTTTTTGGTGAATCGTAAGCTAAGTGAGAGATGAAAGGGTCCAGGTTTGTCAGGGTAAGTGGAGTGAAAGTCAGAGATGAGGTTGGGTGCATGTTCAGTTCAGTAGCTGGGAGCCAGGATTGTTCTTTATTGGTGCCTTCATAACCTAACCAGTGAACCAAGTACAATAGCTTGCACTTGCATCATTGATCAAGCTTGGAGTCAAGGACTTCAGCAATTTCATATTTGATTTTGCCTTTGACTTCAACAGGTGGAGGCAGAGATGAGTCTGATTCAGAATATCATTTGGAGTAAATGGTTCCAGCATGAAACATGGTAAATGGGGTGAACACTGTGCATGGAGTCAGGAAGTCATAAAGTAAAAGAGTGTGTGCCAGCTTTGGCAATGATATCAAAAGGACCGTAATATTTTTCGGAGAGTTTCTTGGAGGGACATGTGGTGCGGAAGAACTTTGCTTTTATGAATGCTTGCTGTCCGACTTGGAAGTCAGGGGGCGGAGTGCGTCAGAGGTCAGCGGAGACTTGATAACACTTTTGTGATTCAGCGATAGCGTTCTTGAGTTCTTTGTGTAATTCATCTAGATCAACAACAAAATTGTGAGCGCAAGCAGAGGCGAGGTCGCATTCAGGGTGGATAGCCATGTTAGGGTGGTAACCTTTATTAGTGAAGAATGGTGAAATGCCAGTAGTAGCACTAGGAGCATTGTTGTAAGCAAACTCTGCAAGAGGTAATAGACTTGACCAATTATCTTGCTGATAGTTGCAATAAATTCGGAGGTATTGCTCTAGTGTCTGATTAGTGCATTCAGTCTGGCCATCACCTTCAGGATGGTATCCGGAAGTGAAATGGAGTTTCATGTGAGTGCTTTTCCTAAGGATCAGAAGAAGCGGGAGATGAATTCAGGTCCCAGTCAGAGGTGACATGTTCGGGGATGCGTGCTTGGAGAACACATGAATGACAAAAAGCATGGCAAGGTCTTCGGAGGTGCAAGCAGAGGTGGTCGGAATGAATATAGCTTGCTTGGTGAGTCAGTCAACAATGACTAGGATTGTGTCATGTCGTCGGATGTCAGAAGGATTTCGATAAAGTCCATTGATATTGAATTCCAGGGACGTTCAGGGATCGGGAGCTGTTTGAGCAATCCATAGGGTTTGTGTCATTGAGGTTTGGAATGCATACATGTCGTACATGATTTGCAATACTTCTTCATGAAGTCTCGTAGTCCAGGCCAGGTGTATTCATGAAGGATAAGACTAGTCATCTTATTTTGTCCAGGGTGTCGGCGAGGATATGATCATGCTTTGTTGTCTTGGAGGA
>JADNYJ010000216.1:0-59134 GCA_015501075.1 Gymnopilus junonius
CCGTCTCCACAAAAGGGTCAGAAGACTACGTGATTTTCGGTGTGCTATGCCTTCTATACCACAAATCTAATCCTTCTGACACCTTCCTGTCCAGTCTGTGCAACGCTCGGGAGCTCAGCGAGAACAACTCCAACTCCTGGTTCCGCAAGAACGAACATGGTACCGCGAGCGACCCAACAGCCAACTGCGTTTTGCAAGTTATCCTCAACAAGGATGACTATCAACTTTGGGACGAGATGGATCAAGCGACCTTCCGGGCAATTGTAACCATGGCAGGTAAAGGACACACCGTCGAGTGGTGGCATCAGCCTCAACCCGAGAATGGTGGTGACCTACCTCCAGGTGTGTGGAAAAAGGAGTTGCCTGGACGAGTAGTGATGCCGCTGTCCGGTCCAGAACCGAGGTTCGAACCTGAACTTTTGAGGACTGGACCACGGTTCAGTCCAAAGTTCAAGTGAACCCATGGACCGGACCAAGTGTTCAGTCCAAGGTTCGAGGACGTGAAGACATGTGCGAACTTGTCCGAACACGGTCCGGACCGAACTTGGCCAAGGTTTATCAACATCGATCATCGATCATCCCTTCATCCATACAACTCCCTATGACGCCTTCATCGTACTACCCTTCATTGCGATTAACGCTACCATTCATCAGCTATAAAATGTTCCACAGCAGCAGCAAACAAAACGGAAGTTCAATACGGCTACTCCTGGATGCGTGCAGCCATACGGTCACGTCAATAAGCAGAACGCGGCAGCTCACGCCCACGGGATGAGCTAAAGAAATATCTCGAGAGCCCTCTGGAAGACGTTGAGAATGTTGTCTCGTGGTGGGGTGTAAGTCATCTTCAGCTTCCTTCTTTATCGTGTTCTGACCTCAGCATGCCTTTATTTCTAGCATCACACATTCCAGTATCCAACCTTATCTCGCATGGCACGCGATTATCTTGCTATTCAAGGGTCTGCCACTCCATCGGAGCATGCCTTCTCAAGTGGCGGAATTACTGGCAGCCACAGCCGTAATCGCCTCAAGCACAAACCCTTCGAAGCATTGCAGATACTCAAGGGTGGATACTGTAATGGACATATTGGCGCGACCGAGGAGGCTCAAAAACATGCCACGGATTTGTTTGAAGCATTCGAAAACGTAGGTTCTAATTCTGTGGATGAAGTGGCCATGCTCAAGTAGATCTCGTCTATCAATTAGTTGGTTTTTAGTGTTACCTCCGTCGCTAGCACTTCAGATCTGTGTACGGACCATGCCTATTAAATTTTACCTGCGTGTAGATGGCCTTTGGTTCGGTTCTCGGTCCAGACAGTCATGAACCGTGAACCGATGTAAGAGTGATGATGATGCTGGCCTCCCTGGGAAAACTGAAGCCACTGGGAATCGAACCCAGGTCCTCCTGCATTCTTTGCGGATGCTCTACGACCATTGAGCTATAGCTCCGTTCAGAGGTCAGGCTATTTGCCTGCCTCACACCTCACACCAACTTTAGATGTGGGCGTCCCTGTCCACTACATCATCATTCCCTTTTATTGTTCGATAAATGGGGGAAGGAACAGAACCCTCCCCCTCGCGGTGGGCTCCATGTTGTAAGAGTGATGATGATGCTGGCCTCCCTGGGAAAACTGAAGCCACTGGGAATCGAACCCAGGTCCTCCTGCATTCTTTGCGGATGCTCTACGACCATTGAGCTATAGCTCCGTTCAGAGGTCAGGCTATTTGCCTGCCTCACACCGAACTTTTTTCGGACTGAACCGATAGTCCGGTTTGAAGTTCAGATATTTTTTGGACTGAACCTTTCGTCCGGTTCTCGGTTCTCATAAATAGGTGGAGAACCGGACTGAACCGGACTTCGGCATCACTATGGACGAGATACTATTCGTATGCCTGGAATTGTTCACGAGGCGTCTCTCATTCCTTTGGGCAAAGGGAACAAGTGCCCTGTTGACGAGAATTACAAGGTCAAAGGCGTCTCCAACGTGGTGAGTTCCCATACTCATTGTAATTCAAGAATATGCAGCTTATGCTAACTCGCCAGTACGTGACTGGCGCTGCTTTGTTCCCAACCTCAGGCTCCTGGTGCGTTGTTCGATTGACGGTTGATATATGTCATGACTGACATGGATGCCCGTCATGCAGGAATCCTACTATGACCATGTGTGGATTCGCTCAGGACCTCGCCATCAAATTGACGCCAAAAGCAAATTGAGAGTTCGTGAAAAGATTGCCGATAATTTTTCTCTGCACGTGTATTGTTCTTCAGAAGTCTTTGCAATTGTACCACCATGTAACTAGTGAAGATAAGTTGATGCTCTCCCCAGATAAAGCCCCGACGTCTTCTCCTTCGGACCCGAGCTGGCTTGCCATCCAATTGTTGTACCATGGTAAAAGAGGTTTACCACAAACGAGAAGCTGTCCAGAAAAGTCGACAAGAAGAAGGGTGCGTGTTAATCCCACGGAGACAACGGGAACAATATGCGTGTCGAGATGAAAGGCGCCGATCAAAGGCTACTACGGGTGAGTTTCTGACTTGGCCGTGTCAGAAGATGAACTCAGGCGGCAGCACCTCCATCATCATCCTCTACTGCCTCTTGGTTGAATTAGGCACGACTTTCGAAGGCCGTCCTGCTGCCCAAGCTACTGATCATCAACACTATCAACACCGGCGCCATCGTTAGCAGCAGAAGAAATGCGGCATTCCCACCACGACGGAAGTGTCCTTCTGAACCTTGGCGTTGCTTGTGCGTGACGGCGTCGGAGAGGAGAGAGGAAAGCAAAGATGTAACCTGCATCAAGACATGGCACGTGGCATCTTGTCTGAATTCACCACGTCGACTGAAGAGGAAGAAGGGTCCAGTATGCATGGTGTTGATCAAACGAAGGAGCCGCAGGGCAGCGGAGAACCGGTGAATATGGCTGAGGCAAAATGTTCGTGCTGCTCGTGCAAGAGGCTGCCCAGGTGTTGAACACATCCAAGTGGGCTGACGACCTCGAGTTGCAGTGAGGAGTGAGAAGACGAAGACGGAGGCAGTCAGGGTAGTAATGTTGGCCGATTCAGGCAAGTGGTTAGGTATGCGCCCAGTAGAAGGCCACGTCAATTTTACTAAAGCAGATTTCAAGATGGTTTTTGGAGTGGCTTTACAGTATTTGCAGCACTATAATCGCAAACACGTGTCGCCGACGATGTCATGGGCTCTCTCACAGCATGTCCGCATCTTGTCGTATTCAGCGGTGTATGTTTGGTTTTTGGCTGTGAAGCTTCCAGATCGTCCTCGACATATCAAGTACATTACACGGCAGTTGCTGCTGGCCAACGAGGGAAACACAGTAGTCGATGGACCGACGGAAGTCTGCTTTGACTGGCTCGCAAGATATGCATATGTTAGTGCCGATCCACGACCTGCCAACTCCGGGTGATGATGAAGCTGCACCGGTGGGCATTGGTAGTGTAACCCGGGTTTTAACAGTGGTGCTCTTGGACATTGTGGAACGCAGAGAGTGAGGCCGTACACATAGGGGCTTGAGGTCGAAGTTTTCTGAAGACTAAACAAGGCTAAAATGGCGGATACCAGCGGATGAAGGAGACGACAGGGCAGCGCATGGATTCATGAAGGCGAAACCTCATGGCTGTATTTCTGTGGCTATCCTCCTCTTGTGGAACGTTCCTAATAACCAAAACGCCCAGTTGTTCATCGTCCAGATCTAAATTTTCATGAGCATACTATTCTAGCTCTCTTCACGACGGGGGTCACGAGCCGGAAGGGGTGGTAGAGGGTATCATGTCCACCCAAATGTGAGTCGAAACTGAGATCGGAAGGTACATTTAATGGGGGAATTATATTGTACTGGTGAATACTCTTTTAAATGACAGAGGCGGCTTAGGCCAAGAAAAGGGTGTAACCACTGCATAGTATCCTCAGCATCTCCAGCTCCAGAGTAGGCGAAGCCAAAACCTGCTGCGGTCGCCCAGTCTTTGAAGAGAGGTAGTAGCGACTGGGTCATCTACAGCGTGGTTGGCATGCTGCTAATGCTCAGGAACGTCATTCGAGCTGAGACGGCCATATGACAATCAGAACTGAAATCAGGTCAGAATAAAGAACTAGAGGTGAGAGAATAGGAGACGGACCTGCAAAACACTACGACTAGCCCAGTGAAGTCACCGATGCCACCTAAGCAAGACCGAACTGAGCCGTATCAATCCGAACCACTTTGCGGGCGATACGTGGCATGTCCGTCGCAGCAGTGGCATGTTATGTTGGTATGCGTAGCTCGGCGTATGATGATGCCAACAAGAAAAAGGTTGCGCCCATTGCCCAACAAATTCCCGCGCCATTCCGGTAATTACATAATATTAACCAGGTGCCTCAATTCCCGCCTCCCGTTACTCTCCTCCTCTACCATCCCCACCTTCAGCTCATCTCCTCGCCTTCGCTCCTGCGGGCTTCAACTCGATAGCTATTCTTCCAGTGGCTACTGGCGATTGACTAGCTCTCTTGACATATCTAAGAACATCGCGCGTGTTGGGTCTTGATCCGGGACCTGGTTGGCAGTGGTGTTGATAAGCTAGGTAGTTTGGAGGTATGAAAAATGAAATAGATCAATTTTATTTAACCCAACAAATAACCTTGACTTGTGTAAGTTCTGGGGAGTGTTAAGTATCAATGTCTTTTAATTAAGTTTGCTTTCTATGGTGTTTACAATGATTTGTAGGGGCTTTTAGATAAAGGATCGCTTTAATTGAATTTCTGTCTTAGAACTTCTCTAAACTTTGAATTCTCTCTTCTTGAGATGAAACTAGACTCTGGCTATGATTCTGGACTAAAAGACTTCGTACTTTTGTAGCTGAGTGACGCTCTGTCTACTCCCAACTACTCAACTAGGTCCTAACTTGTGTATAAAGCCTTTGCTTAATTTATCTCTATTCTGAGCTCAATTCTTAAGTTTGTCTGAAGCTTTCTGCACTTTAATATCAATCAAATGTCTTTCTATTATCTAGTTTTAGAAGCCAGACACTCGATTGTATTGCTACGACTCGAGGGGTGCTGTCTGCTTGCTTTTCTACACTAATTCTACTGGTTTATATACTGTTTTCTGGGTGTCTTACTAAAGCTAAATTAATAAGCGCTGTGTAATTAATTATCTTGTCATTGGTCTGCTTCGGAGTGAAGGGAATTATGCCATTGGCAGGGCATATTCATTAAGCACTGAATATTTAATGCATTGCCATTTAAGGCATTTTACCAGATTAATATTCCTGCTGTTATGATCTTGCAACAGCCGGTACATTATAGTGTTTTTAATATTTTATCTACATCGCAGAGGACTTGTATGAGTCCTCAGGGGATGGCTAATATGTCTGGGATAGGTGTAAACTTATTAGTTTTATGAGGTAACATGAGGGGACAAGTGTCTTTGCTTCGCGTCTTCATATTACTAAAAATAGCACCCACTCTGATGTCGATCATTGTGGATTATTTCATTTCCGGTTACATTCCTCCGGATGGTAAAAATAGATTACACTGCTTCGGAGTGATTGACTTGTTTTGGCTGCCGTTTTGCATTCTATATCGGGCCGAAAGGCTTTTCCCATTGTCTGTGCATGTCTTCGTGCTCCCTTGGTATTTAATTTTAAATAACTCGAGGCCCCTACTAGTGTGTAAGGACTGTAATAATCTGCTTTGATATCTTATAATAAATGATTAATGATTACTGGGTTATCACAATCATTATATCTTCTGATATTTAAGCTTTTAAATGTTTTAATGTGGTTTTCTCAAGTATATTTGGGATGTCTAAGCTTGGAAAGGCTGTCAACAACCTATATTAATTTATAGAGATGGCCAAAAATAATGGGGATGGCCCATTTTCACACATAACTGTGTAACGGTCTCATCAGTGTGCCCTGCTCTTTTTATAAATCCATCTTCTCCTTTGGCCATGAGCCTCCTCTTCAGTATCGCTCATTTACAGACCTTTTTCATGATGGAACTTGTCAATTCTGGTTATTATATTCATGCATTTGGTGCTGGATTTGCATTAGAGGAGCCACCTTGCTAGCAAATGATTGTACACTGCCAGTGGTTTCTTGTACCCTTCCTGTCATGGAACGGCCAAGCTTTTATTTCTTCTCAATCATCATATCGATGAATTTCGTCTTCCTTATGATCAGCTTAATTTTGACCTCTCCTTGTCCTCAGCTAGACAGTATGTTCACTCCAAGGTTTCATTTATTTTCTGAGATACTCTTCCTTCCTCAGATCTTGAATTCCTTTTTGGGTTTGGGCAAAATATTGAGACTTTGAGCCTCCCTTTTTCTTTTTTCTTTTTTCTTTTGCCTTTCTCTTTATCCTCCATCCTTGACCCTCTCTTGCATATCTCATAGGCCTAGCTCATTATGGGCAACTCTCAATCCAGCTGTGCAGTGCATCCTATCAATGAGAAGGTTGTCTATTCCAATTTCTCAAACACGCACTTGGCGAGATCCACAGAAGCCATTCATCAAGCAAGGCCTTGATTCAAACTGATGATCCTCAACTTTCACAATTGAATGTTGCTGGATGGCAAGAAGCAGTTTTTTCGAATCAATATTTTCTCAAAACTCCTTCAACTCTAATTTATTACACTTTGATGCTTTCATTCCCTTTTGAATATTCACTCAGTACTCCATATGCTACGCGATGGTGAATGTTCAAGCAATTCCAGTCTTTTGATATGGTCTGGACCACACAATCAGCTGGTTAGGAATTTCTTCTTCTATCAAGCATGACCTGTCTCATCCATGTCAGTGTGGATTATCTCTGAAAGTCGAATCAAGTTATTGATTCATGCTCTGGACATGTAACAATTTTATTATGGGTTTCGAATTTACAACACAATTCTGAAGGAATAAAAGATATGCCTGAGCACCACCCAAGGGGTATGCAAAAAATTTTCCCATGACATGACTTTCTTTTTTTCACTTAAGGGCTCTCGGACCACCCCCCCCCTCCCCCGACCATTAAATTTCGATTAAATATGATTAAATTGTATAATTTTATTGAAGTAGGAACACCCAGAATCTATTCTGCTCCTCGCCGTCGCTTCCGTGGACCAACTACCTTGAACCCTGCATTTTTTCGGCATTCATTATCACAAAACCAGGCTTGGTCTGGCTTCTTAATCAGGCCTCGACAAGATAAATGATACTGAAGTCATGAAAATCATCAGAATGCAAATAATGAAGTACCAGAGTTTAAATGTCGTACCATTAAATAGCACCCTGGGCAATCACAGCACAGTAGTTCTGACTCGTTAATGGGACTCTCGCATCCAGGGTCATTACATGTAGCCTCAGAGTTTTCCGCTGCATTGTACTCTGTATCGAAGGTGGTTGGGCGTCTACGCTTCCGACGAGGTGGTAAATCGTCAGTTGGTGGCTCGAGCTGTGATGGTACAGCTGGCAGCACATGCAAATCATCATTGGCTAGGACATCTGGTGCTATTCAAAATACATTTCATACTGATAAATATCGGATAAATATCAAACATACCTGGTTCTCTGTCCTCCTCATTTTCTGAAGCGGTACTTTCCTCTGAATCCTTGTCCAACTCATCACCTGCATTATCTTCAACACTTGGTTCTGCATCATTCAGGAGACCCTCGTTGTCACCTGGTGTTGAGGACAGTCTGGTACACAGAGTAAGCTATTAGAATCGAAACTGAGGAGAAAACAAAACTTTACTGAAGCGCCGCTCGAGAGCTATGGATAGCAGAAATAGCCAAGGCTTTAGTTTTGTTATTTTGCTTCTTCGAAACTCGGGTCTTTGTCAGGTAAGCGTGCTTCATTAATATGAATTCATCGCCATGAAGTTTGTAGAATGATTCATATAGTTGGACAGTGGCGGTGGGATGGTTGTCGTTAATGTGAGCCTTGAGATTGTATTTCCAAACCACTTTTGGACAAATCGGGCATTTAAGCGGATGGTTCGTGCATGGTTGGTTCTCGGTAAAAGACTGCGCAGTCTTGAGGCTAACCTTTCGACGACTAGGGCATGTTGACTTTTGCATATCAATGGAAAATATTTGACCATGTCGTGTAAGGAAGATCTCGCACTGAGAATTAAGGCAAAAACCACAAGGACTCATGCATCCTTGCAACCTTGGGTCATGGAGAATATGGCCGCCCATATGTTTGAGAAGATCTGGGCTGGAAAGCACCTCAAGTGAGAGGCCAGGGCAAAGGGAGCATGTAGGCGAGTCCTCTTCATACAATCGAAGAGCATCAACGGCATCTGCTTGGCAAGCGAAGCATGCTTCTCCTGGTGAATAAAACATGTAAGAATTATGGAACTTTGGATCAACAATGCTAATACATACCTAATGATGACCTATATGGGAAAGAATCACTTACCGCCACAGATGGGAGGTGGTGGATACTGTCTTTGACCCTCTCATAAAGGATCGCCGATGTGCCACAAAGATCTGATGTCTCGAAAATGTATGTATCTTCCCCAGTATTACGTCCGCGAGATGCTGGCTGGACATCTGGATCAATCAATTCAACCCATTGACCCTCAATATCCTGAAAGGCTGAACGCGCTTCAAAATTCCCATTCCATTCCCAATCTGGAGTACCCTGCTCAGGCCTTTGATCATGAATCAAACTCAACTTCATGATTTGACCATGGATGTGAACATTGGGTTCCCCAAGGAGGTTGGAAGGGAGAGACTGAACATCGGCAGCATTGTGACGGATACCCAGCACCTGAAAGGCAGCAAGAAAGAGTTTGTTGTTGCAACGCACAACAGTCAGGGCTGGATCAAGCACACACAACACATTCTCGTCCTCAGAGGTTGGAAGAGGAGGAGGTAACAACAGCTCGGCACTTGACTTGGACTCGTTATACTGCGAGTAGCCACGAACACGCTTCAGACGGTCTTTAGAATTCGCAACAGTGAGTGGGTTGGAGTAAAGACGAAGGACACTGGCTTTGTGAACCTTCTTTGACGTGGTGGGATCAATTGATATCCATGCACTGGGTGGCACATTCTGATTCGCTGATGCAGATTTTTGGGCTTCGGAGAGCTCAGCAGTTCCCGCTATATCATCGACATCCAAATCTTCATCGTCATTAGGTGTCTCCCCATCAGTACCCTCAGCCTCGGCTATAGGAGCATCATCCCATTCCTCTTCTGTCTCCTCGCGCTCACCAGCATGTCGGCCGTCAACCAGTACAGCCTTTCCCTCGCCAAATGGACACATAATATCATATCCACCAGCTTTCCTCATGTCATCAAAGGGGGATGGGTATTTCGCCTCGGCAAGCTCAGCCTCGGCAAGTCAACAACCTGATGACCACGACCCCAAAAGGACTACATTGCTGACTTTGACGTCACCCTTCCAAGAGCGAGGATTGATGTGGTCATATTTGCTTGAAATATCGCTTGAGCTTAAATCGCTAGGCAGATGTCAAAGATTAAGGCGGTGAGCTTGACCACCCCACTCTGGATGCAGTTCGAGAATCTTGACGCATTGGACAGCGCCGTCAATGCGGTTGGCGAGCTGGAGTTGATCGGCATTTGTATCATTGCCGACCATGGTGCGTACTTTACCGAAAACCTTTTCCAGGCCATCAGTTCCGAGTAAAATGATCCAGAACGACCCTTCTGGGTCATCTATCTGAGTCTTCGCAACACAAAAATGTACATTCTTGATCATAGACATGACATCAAAGAACGTCTGGACAGGAATAAAGTCGCCCTTGTCTTTGTGGTACATAGCAAGAATTAAATGTGCCGCCGCACTGAGATGAACAAGCTGGTCATGAAGGGAAAGTTCGACGTCCAGATAGGCACTTAAAAGATGATGGTAGATGCGCCCGAGAAGGCGCAGGACTCGACGTGTGGCTTGGATCATTGGACTGTCTGTCGATGATGCAGGAGGCAACAGTGAAATTGAATGGAGAAGTTTGATCATGAGAACGACGTCTTGCTTGTCATTGGGCACGAGAAGGGCATCGGCAGTGGATTCAAGCATCCCACATGTGACTAAGTGAAATTTGAGGGTCGACATACTGATTGGAATGCCATTAAGAGTCATTCCTTTAAGCGTCCGAGAAGCGTATTACGGAACCGCTTTAGGACATGTTTCCAGTCGAAGTCACAAGTCAATTCATCATTGCCGCATTTGAGATTAAAAAACGGCAAAGACGAAAGGAGGTGATGAAGCTTGCTCATCGGAGAGGGGGTCGAGGTGAGAGTAATGGCAATGAGTGCACGACGGGGCGAGAATCTCCGTCAGAGGCGATACAATAAAGACGGCAGTCTTGAGCCTGTTGACTTGATATCAATGCCTCGCTGGCCTGGCGGAGGAGCCGCTCCTGATCCTGGACAGTTTCGCACTTGCAACTACCCGATATTGCAAAAGGCCTTGTTGTATAATCATTCGGGTCATCGGAGAGAATGCTTGCTCCGATGACTGTTGCCTATAAAAGAGCCATGAATACAGGAACAGATTAAATCGATATAGTAACATGCCTCAGTAGCAAAATGAACTAAACCTGTCTTCAAGCACTCGAGGATAGCGTCAGCTTGAACAATCGATTGAAATTCCAGGGCCAATGAACAGGAGGCGCATGTTCTCGACAGACACCAAGGATGTGATTAGAGCGGGCGGGTCCCATTGAAGTCTGTCCTGAATCTTCAGCTCGTCAACCTCCATCGTCATGCCTCAAATCCACCTAGGTGTGACCACCACATCTGGACCATTGGCACGAGGGGGATAGCAGGCAGCGAGGTTCGAGCTAAGCTCAGGGAGAGTTGGAAAACCAGATGAGGCATGAATGGGCGAGGTTATAATGTGGCGTTTAGTAGCATCGATTGACGGGGTTCCTAATGACCGGTGAGCGATATCTGCAGCAGCACGTCCACCCAATTTGTAAATGAGAAACGTGCGCTCAAAGTCTGCAGCTTCATAACCTCGGGGGCTGTAAGCACGACAAGTGGCCTTGTCGATCTTCTCCAGCATGGTGAAAACACTGGAACCCTCCGGCATACCTCTTGGCACCACCCCTGGCCAAGTCGTCTTCCTTATTGGGGATCTTTGGGGGTCAGTCAGACTCATGGTGTTGGGGGTGTTCATCTTCAGCCTAGGCATCTCACCCATTGCCATGGTACAAGAGGCTATTATATTTCGCTATTTCAAAGGCCATGGCTTAGGCCTTTCATTGGCTCTTGGCCTTGTTGCTGGCAAGAGTACCACTCTTCACCATCGCACCCCCCCTCCAGTTCAAGTTCGAGCTCTATCCCGTCAAACATGAAGAAGTAGTTGCAACATTTTGTAAGTAAGTTTAACATTTTTTTTCTTTGCTTTCTTTTTTATTTTGTTTCCTTTTCTGGATTGATTTTCATCATCCTTCCTTTTGCCCTTTCCAATGCCTGTTTTCACTGGCTCATTTTTGCATATGTCTGCACTATGATGTGACATGGTGCTGATGATCCTCACTCTTTCCTTCCTCATATCATAGCCTCTCATGCAACCAGTAAGCATCATAAGTATGAACAGCAAGCCCTGGAACACAAGTCCTGGTTTATTCTCTGATCTCTCTTGCTGTCTTCCCCATTGATGCCATTTACATTTCAATGGCCTCAGCCATCACAACTTTGACCATATATAGGACCACCACACCATGACTGGGACCTACCACTACCACAATTGGCAATGCTGCCACCAAACGGTCTGGCCCAAACTCGTCTTCAATCCGACCAACCTGGCATCACCACCATTATGGTTGACCTTGGACAATGACATTCAACTTTAGTACAAAAACCTCATCCAGCCAAGTTTTTGAGGTATTCCACTGACTTCAGGTCACATAGAGCATTCTGCACCTGGGATGAGATGGACAGGAACAAAGAGCCTAGGCACATTCAAGAGCAGGAGGAAAGTCAGACTCCTACCCAGCCGATGGGATGCTTATCTAACACAAGTTTTTCCGAAGTTTCTGTGAAACTTTCAACTTGTTACAGCCAAGTGCAGAATGATAGGCCATCAAAAAAAAAAATAAGCACACAGCTGACCTTGAACTTCAATCTCTGCCTTGTGTCATCAATCAGCATGTCATCAACAATGTGTGAGGTTCTGTCCTTCCAGTGTCCATGGATGCCTCGATGCCATATACCCAAGGAGTACAAGGACATCACTCTTCACCTATCTCTCAATGAAGGCCTGCACAATGAGGAAATTTGCGACCATGTGGGAATCAGTACTTGAGCAATGAGGCATCTCCGCAAAACTTACCGTGAACATGGTGAAACAGTCCCCACCCCAGTCATTGAGGGTTGTCCCTGGCTTTTGAATGCCCTTGATGCTATAGTGAGTTATTGTCCTTTTCAATGTTTATCTCTATGGCTAATTTATGCTTTCATAGTTTCTCAAAGGTCTCATTGAATGACAGCCTGACATGTTGCTCCAAGAACTCAGGGAGCACCTCTGGGAATGTGTTTATTTCATAGACATGTCCTGGCATCTGTGCATCACATTGTCTCCCAGTGAAAGTACATAAAGCTCATGCTAAATAGGGTACCTTTTACCTATCTCAACACTGGCAATCAGAAGCAATCATATGATTCTGTCATTGGAGGCTAAAATTGAAGGTCCGCTGGGTGTCTATTTTTTTTTTGATGGCCCATCATTCTGCACTTGGCTGTAATGCATCCTGCTGACTGGCGACAAATGTAGATTTGGTAATGTTTGACAGTGTCTTCCACATCTTGGCAGCACTTTTTGTAGCACATGACTGTACCATGCATGCATCGCGACTTTGTTTGCTATTCTGGGTTTCTGGCTTTTAGGATTTGAATCAAGTAGGATATTACCACCTCCCAAAGGTGTGGTGCCTCTTGCTTCATCTTCATGGCTGCTTCTCACATGAATGAGCCTTCAAGAAAACTATCCATTGCTTTCATGTTATTGAAATGGAATCCATGGTGCCACTGTGAAAGCCCAGAAATTTCACTGCACAAATCTCTGTGAACAATTTCGAAAGCCCAAGGGAAAAGACCCTTCATTAGATTATTATATAGTGCTTGACCTTCAGCTTGTCGACTCAGAGCAGTTCGAATATCATGTAGTGCCTTGAAGAGGCCTCCAAAGGTGATGCCTTTTTCCCGTAGTTGCTGCAGAACAATTTCTGAGTCACTCAGAGAGTTACTAGAGAGCATTGGGGAGTTTATTCTGTCATTCTACAATGCCATTGTCCTTAAACAACAGTGCATGCCACTCACAATGGGCATGAGGCCAAGTACCAAGAGTCATGTGCTATGAAATGATGCATGCATGATACAGTCATGTGCTACAAAAAGTGCTACTGAGATGCAGAAGACACTGTCAAACATTACCAAATCTACATTTGTCACCAGTCGGCAGGATGGGTTTACCAATCATTCGGCTGGGTATTTATCTGCCAGTTATCTGCCCAGAGTTTTCTGGGCAGATACCTTTTGGCAGAGTCTGGCGCTCGATAGTCGAAATTCATGGGGAGAAGGGTCATTTTAGTGCATGATTAGATGCTATAGCATAGCTTAGGTCTTTCAATACACTTTTTTCATTTTTTTAGCATGTTGAGGGAATAAAATATGCCAATTGGTTATCTGCTACCCAAAAGTTATCTGCCTTTGCCTGACTCCTCTTCTCCTCAATCACAATATCTCAATTTCGACTTTTTCTCTGCCAACTTCCCTTGAATCTCATCGTTCGTGCTCTCTTTGACAAATTCTGACAGTGGATGAGAATTATCTATGGCTAAAAAAGGTATGACACATGCTCTGACATGCCAACTCTCAGGCTCATAACATCCCAATCTCCCCTTGAAGGTTCCATCAGCCACGATATCTCCACAGCATGGCCAAAGCACAAAATCGGTTGCCAAAAGGGATCTAAGGATGGACCGTGCCATCCAAATGCGCCACCTCATGGCTGCCCCAAAGAATCAGACCTCGACAGAAGTATCTGAGCTTACTTCTGATGAGTCAGAAGGAGGTATGTCATATTTGCATTTCATATTACTAGTACCCTACTGACCTTGATGCTACTGCAGACCTTGAAATCACATCCCAGGCTGATGATGAGTATGAATTCAATGATATTCTGCAAGAAGTCCTCCTACAGCTTTACAAACTCGAAGCATCCAAATCTTGAGGTCAATGTGAGTCCTTATTTTCATGTCAAGGTTTTCGCGATCTCATGCTATCTACGTTCTGTTACCATGTTCTATCTAGCTGATGCGCTGCCCTCTGCCTCATCAAACACAGATCAAGGAGCTCACAACACCCCTGAATGTGTCACCCCAGATTCAGACGCACTCAAAGCATGATTCAAACATCTTTGCCAAGCCATAGAGCATTTGCAATCTTGTGAGTACATGCTTGTCTTCCAGGAAATGGGAACTGAACTCACTGTTTGTAAATAGGACCATTCTTCAGCCAGAAGTCTAGCTTCGGGTTTGATCAATGCAGCAAGACTGAAGATGATCCCGATGACTCTGACAATGAGTCAGATGACAGCCCAATTGGTGGATGACTGGGGATGGTTTCAGAGGGTTGTGGAACAGAAGGTAGCTCAGGTATGATCCAATTTCTCTGTTATCGAATTCTATACTTACATGTGCAGCAGCATGGTTTGCTCAACCAAATACATGCCAAACTGGCTCTATGTGTACTTCGCTTCCATTGTCGCTCCATTGATTTTTGCCAAAGAAGGGCATTCCTTGATGCAGCTGCCACTATTCACTGATAACAAACCATATTCACTGCCTACCTTCTGGATCCATATGCCTGAGCCTGTCTTCTCCCTCTTTCATCACCAATTTCGACCTGAAATGCTATATCATCCTCAGATCTTTCTTTGGTTGCCCCATTTCTTTGTTTCGGACCTTCGTTGTCCACTGTGCCATAGCACACTTGAAAAAAATGGAGCATGCCCCCGCGACACATGATTGACATCAAAGACTCTTTCTATATTATAACATGGAATTACTACTGTCGTAAAGGCTGCCACAAGTACTTCTGTGGCTGGAATCAGACATTGCTCAACTCCCTTCCTCGTTACTTGCAACTGGCATTCCCAGCAGTTCTCTCATGCAAGAGCGGTCTATCTCACTGAGTGATATCATGACTTCAGGTCAGAAATCAGCACAAAATGGGACCATCAGGGGTCCAGTCTCTTCTCCTTGAAATGCATACATGCAAATTCAACATTCTCCAAGCACAATACTTAGAAGCTATATTTGAGCTTGTGCGTGGACATCAGGAAATTAAGAGTCAAATGCAGACACATACTCAAACCTTGCTTCATGATTACCTTGAGACTGCTGCTCCCTCATTTGGGGATTTTGGTGATCGCCAAAAGTATGCTGGATTTGTGCCAAGCGAATTCTACCTCACACAAATGATGAACAAGGCCATTGAATGCGATGAGCATGATGCCAATCAGCATACTGCTTGTCTTCCTCCTGACCAAATTGCTATTGATGACTCACATAAGGTAATACTGCCTTTCAATTAATTAATAATAATCAATCACGTCTAAGCTTTATTTATTAGGTCAACAAGCATATTGCGAAAGTCGAAGGTGTCCCAGTCTTTAATGCATTATGGACATACATGGACTCTCATTATATCTGAGCTCAGGTATTGGCCCTTACTAAAGCTCACAAGGAGCGCAATGGTCCTCTTCAAGCCATTGCTCAATCAACTCATCGATATGGCTTTGATTATCCCCAAATTGCCTTTTCCGATGACCCAGTCAAGGTATGTCAATTAAAAAATCATTTGCAATTAGTATGTTCATGAAAGCCAGGACACGAAAATGCTTCAGGCAGCTTTTCCATCTTTATCTGAGTCTTTAACTCCAATGGCAGCTGCATACAGATTGAAGGCTCTTGAAATTCCAAATTCTGTCAATACTGTTGCATTTCATTCAATTCACCACCCCCTGTGACCTGTGACCTGCCTAGTGAAATGCCATGTTCACCAGGTGGGCTTGGGACCTGTGACCTACCTAAAATTTCACCAGTCTTACAGAGTTGTCATGGTGGACTGGTAGTATGTATCAAAGTAGTTCAATGACTGCTGTAGGCAGTGGGTTCGACTCTCACCCAATGTATTCTTTTTTGACTACCTAGCAATCATCTGTCCGATTTTGGTAGCATGATTTCAAACCCAGTTAGAAAGTCGTTGACAGCATTGCCACGGGGCTGGGCACCCTTGACAATAAGTCGCCAGAAGAATTAGGTCGTGGAAAAAGGAAGTGGATGATGACTACACAGTATGAACTGAAGAATTTCATCTGCCACAATGATGATGAAGACTCAGATATTGACCTCTAAGCTATAAAATACTTAGTTTAAAAATTACAGTCTTACAGCTTCAATTCTAGTAATTTAAGTATGCCAGAGTAGCAGTTTACTGGCTCTGGGGCAATTTTTGTGATTTTAAGTGGAAAAATGACCAAATTTACAGCCGTCAAATGGTTTCGCCACTCAGCCTTGTGACCGTGGACAGCTGTGACATTTCGCCGATTTTGGAGGGCCTGTGACCTGTGACCAGTGAATTGAATGAAATGCAACAGTACTACTTGGCTTAGTTCCCCTGACCTAGTTGAGACCGTGACTTCATCAATTCTTTCTGGTCTTGACAATGATCCAAATGCTCATGTCTGTGTAAGCTTTGACACAGAGTGGAATTTCTCACATCATCTGGGTGTGTCCATTATTCAGCTTGCACCTCATTCTACACCACAAGATGTGTTCATTATTCCAGTCAGTGCAATTGATTTACTTAAAACTAAAATTTAATATGCAAATATGATTAGGTTCATAAATTTGGTGACAGGCTTCTGCCATCTCTGCTTTGACTTCTGATCTCAGAGCAAGTTTTCAAGATTGGCTGTAATATTAAAACTGATCTATCTCGCCTTCGCAAACAATTTCCCCAACTTTCAGGTCAAACATCCTTTAATGTTATTGATCTAAAAGAGTACTGCATTGATCATGGTATAATCTCCCAAAAGGATACTGGAACTCTTGAGGCTCTCTGCAAGAAATTGCTTGAGGCCTATCTTCCGAAACCAGATGATCTCTGCAAGCATGATAACTGGGAATCTACAGTCCTTGAACCTGAATACCTTGGATATGCTAGTCTTGATGTATATGTGACTCAGCTAGTATTTGAACAAGCCTTGCAGATTGCTTTGCTGGAGTGTCCATCCATAGATACTCCTGTCGGTACCAAAGTTACTCTACTTATTCAAGAGGGTGGGGATCCAGTTGCATATGGGAAGATCTCTGAGATCCAACCAAACTCATTCGATTCTATTCATGTGAAGACACCTGGATGTAATCGGCTTCTACTCAATATTCATGATGTGCTAAATCTGGCTGCTGCTGCTATTTTACATATTTCTCATTCTTCAGGAAGAAAGACAAAGAGCAGTGCCTTTACTCTTGGAGAACTCCATGCAGCTTCACCAGATGGCACATTTAAGGTGGTCAGCCCGATTTCCTTGCTAGCCTTTGATCACCGTGATAATTTAGAGGTAAGCTCAACAATTATATTATCTGAATTTTTTTAATCTGTTGGACTGTAGGGTGACAAAAGTAATTCGACTCTGACTTTGTCAACAGTTGTTAATACATTGGACAATGAAGTTCCGACTGAATTACTTTCCAATGATGAAGAAAATGCACCTGAAGGTAACAAAGTGGAGAATGAAAATGCTGATGAATCAAGTACTGTCAATCTAGTGATGTTAGAGGCATATTCCTCTGTCACAGAAAAACAGTGTGGTTCATATGCTTCCTTTTTGTTGAGCACAAATTATAGCTTTTCTTACAGGAAAACAATGTGAACTTGAGGATAATGACCTGGCTTCTGGAGGGCAGTCTTTGCCTGATGACTTTGTTTTGACTCTTGAACAGCTTGTGAATGTGCCACCTGATCATGGGCATGTCTACACTAAATCAAGAAGGACATATTCCATGCATTTCATATGATTCAGACACCAGCTAATCATGGTGTCCGTCCTGCATTTCTTTGGGCTTTGCATGATCATATCCTATGATGGGAGCCTGAATATTGCTCTGCTGTGAATAAAGTCTGCAAGGAGGCCTTCAATCTTACATTCGACCAAATGCTTGCCCAGAATCCATGTTTTATTGCAGAGTGAACTCCACGCCATGTCCCACCTCCAAGTGTTCTTGTACCAGCTATATCCCATGTCTTTGATACTTTTGGAAATGCCTTGGATGTGAAAACCAATGAGCCTCTTTTCAATAAACAAGCATAGGAAAAGGCTAATGCTGTTTTGGAGCTTGCTCATCAAGGATACCTGTCTGACAATCCTGATATTGTCTTGTATGAAAAGGCTGGGATTGATAAATATGGTCTTCAAAAGTGGAAGTGTCTGCGTGGTACAAACAGGGTTGAAGGTGGGCCCCATGGTGATATCTATCAGAAGTTTGGTGCTCTTCATGGTCTGTTTTTCTTTGTAATTTTTCCATGCTGTGAATTGAAATGGTAATAGCTGGTCCTTGTTTGACTGTCAATTGCCTGACAGATCATCATACTTGGTACAATCTCCAGGCTTATGTGAAGCACTGTTTTGGTGTTGACTGGGATTATCATCATGATTTCTCCTTGATAAATCGTACATCATTCTTGTTGAATTATCTCTCTGATAGCATCGACAGTGCCAAGTCTTACTCTGATTGGATTAACGGAGACTTGTATGAAATTGCAGATGAACAATTTGGGATCTGTGCTTTTCCTGGTAAGGATATTCATAAATTTCAAATTTCAAGTAGCTGACCACTTGTTTTCTTCAGACTCTCTGCGGCTACACCTTGCAATGGATCCTTACACCAATGACTGTCAAAAAGTATTCAAACTCAACTCCTCTGATGAATGGCTTCATAAACAGCAGAAGCTTGCCCTTCCCATTCTACCCCCAACTACACCAGAAGCTTGTCAATACTTCTTCAAAAAAATCTGAGAATACTCAATCCAATCAGCCAGTGGGGAAGGTCAAGGAAAAATCAATTATGAAGCTTTTGCTCAAAGAATGGAATCAAACCGCTGATGGAAAGTCTCGCTTTTACATTACAACCGAAGTTCTGATAGCTTACGCCAAGACTTGGGAAAAAAATACCAACATCAAAGCTTCTCAAGAGCTTATTTCAGAGCAGCTTCAGTCCATCAAGCAAACTGCTCATGTATTTTCTGCAGAAGACCAGGACTTTCCAGCATATTTAACATCTTTGCCACATTCTTTTCAACCAAATCATGGTGTCATTGACTTTGACAAAAATCAAATCATTCCCCAATCAATCTCCACCAGCCTTCCCATATCACATCTGATTATCTCACCTCAGCTATTAGCAGCCCAACCTATTCCTCAAAATCAGGACACTCCTTCCCAGGTTGCAGTTTCCCAGGGCTGCAATGCAGCTGATATTCAAATGCTAATGCTCGAAGACCAGCCAATGATCACACCACCTTCCATGGTAATCCATGACTTCAGCCAGTCATCTGAAAGTTCAAGACCCCAGTCAGCTATTCAAGTGTTTGAGAGTAATGAGTAAGTCATCATACTCTTCATTCACAACTTTCATTAACATGGCACAGGATCCGTGAGAGACCTGCAAAACGTCGTCGTGTTGTTCCTGACGAGAACCGTAAAAGAAGGACGCGCAAGAAAGCGGAGGCGGATGTGATGTTCGGGCCCTCTTCGGTATCCCAGCCTTGAGTCAGCTGGATCTCATACCCATTGTATAACAAGAATATGAGGTATGCTACTGAAGGAAGTAGTCATCAAAGTTCTTACAGAAATTACCACACATGTAAGAATCGGGGAGTGGAGTGAAAAAGGAAAAGACCAACGTAAAGCTCAGAGATAGGCTGGTATTAAGCGTTCATCTAACACGCGGGGTGCTCCTGTAGTCCTGCAAGTCCCATTCATGTCAGCAAAGGCATTCAAATTCTTCAAGTTCCAGCGTTTTCAAGAGCGTAAGTTAGTCCAGGGTTCGTCCAATCGATTCCTTTCAGGCGTGGTGTTGGTGTTATGGCTTGGCTTTTGCAGTCAGAAGTATGGGCTGATAATTGCGTCAGATCATGCCCTAGTTGTGTTACTGTAGCCGAAAGAATACACAGCAGCAAGTCGAAGTTCGCTTCGTCCCCAATTTTGCAATGCCGAAAGTCCGGGCCGGCAGGGTCTAGACATTTTGAAATTTGTGTCGGACGATGGATCTCTCCTGCTCTGAGCTCTCTCATGATCAATTGATCACCTCTTGCTCACCGTATTCGGCTCACTCTATATAATCCATACGCCGCTCATTATAAAGACAAAGGCTCAGCCATTTCGTACAAGAAATCCCGCTTTTCTAAAGGTGAGTCAAACACAGCGCATTGGGTGGTGATGCAGAGCTCAGGCTTGCGCTGCAGTGGAATTCCATGGACCTTCCTCAGGAGATCATCGATGCAATCATTGATAAAGTGAATAGCCAGGGAGGAAGGAGATCTCTCTCGTCCGTTGCCCTGTGTTGTCGGTCCTTCTTACACCGGGCCCAATCCCACTTATTTCGGAGCATCAACGTTGCACCTTCGCGCTGTTTCCAGCAGGACTCCGATGATTGGGTTATGTTCCACACAATTCTGGTCGAGTCGCCCACCATCAAATACCACGTACGAGAAATATTTGCCAAGCGCTTGGACTACCGCCCTGTTTATAAAACGCTTGCGTATTTGTCATGGACATGTAGTGAACACGACGATGCGTCGCAGCGCCATCGTTTGTCGAACTCGATCATGAAGAAATGGTACATCCGCAAAATGTCACATCTTTCATACATCCTGAATTTGCTCCCCAGTTTGGAAGCCATCAGGCTGAATTATGGGATGCAAAATTGGATCGAATGGCGAGATATCCTTGATACCGATGGTCGAAAGGCTCTCACGCCCTTTGCATTCCAGCAATCAATGAGAAGCCTTATATTGTGCTGTACAAGCCATGTCCCAATAACTGTCATGGATTCTATCCTTGGGCTTTCTCAGCTCACCACCCTGGTACTCGACCATATCACCCTAGATGGCGACGATCTTCTTCAGAATTGGCCTAGGAAATCGTACCTTGTTAATCTCGAAACATTCGGATTCATGCAGGAATATCGCCATCCAGATGGGCTGGCCCTTTCAGACATGAAAAGACTAGTAAATTTAATCATTTGCACTGCAGCACGAATGATTCGAAAGTTAATATTGGCTCACACATTGGAAGGCAAGTCACATCAATTTACGTGCAACCTGTAGCATTGACAATGTGTAGGAATGACCAACATCCAGATATTAGAGAACCTCAAGGTGTTCTCCACCGTCGCTGAGCGACCGCATTACCTGCCCACAGCTCGACTTGCCCTCGAACAGATCATAGCGTCGCAACGTCAAACAATTGAAGTTCTCGAGTTTTTTGGAATGCCAAACCAATGTCGGAAATGGGCCATCGACGAGGTACGCGAGGATTGGAAAGAATTCGACGATTTACTTGAGGATGATGCGTTTTCGAACTTGAAGGAGTTCAGGCTGCTCTTTGAATCATTCCAGAGCTCCGAGGACGTCAAGAAATATGATCCTCAGACGTATAGCGTCTGCTATACCACTGAAGAAGTTGTCGCGTTATTTAAAGCCTCCCTCTCCAAGGCATCTGCGAGAGGCGTCAACTTTACTTACGCGCTAAAGCATGATCAATATGGTTTACTAAATAGATATTAAACAAATTCATAAGTTTCTATGAAGGCGACGGACTGTGTGGCTCGTCGAATAAAATCACAAAGTAATGTTACAAGGCGTAATGTAATGTACATACTGGTCAATGAAGAGAAATGACGCGAAGCTCTCTCAGCAATTCTCTGTCCCAAAAGTCAGGAAATGTATCCTAAATCGAAAGAAAGGACTCACCGAGCTGACAAGCTTCCATTCCGATTATCCAGTCTTCGTTCTCCTCCTGTCCACCAACTATTTCAGCAATGGAAGAGCCTTCAACTTCACCCAGCATAGCGTCCGCCGTCTGATCTCCAAAGGCCTCGTGTTCCTCAATAACCTGTCCGGCGCCGAATGCAGACTCCATTGCACCGGGATGAAGAAAAGACTGCCCTGGAGGGATCTGAAGCTCTCTCCACATTCGAAAAATTGCCAGACATCCCAGAATGGCGTCTATGGTCTCCGCGTTGAGACTTCCATCCTTTTTGAAATTGAGTAGGCGATCTATGCTGTGTATTCTGACGCCAATAGATGCGATGACAAAACGAGGATGGACGTGAGATTCGAGAATGGGGAAGTCGGGATATGGGTAAAAGTAATGGTGGATATCGGCGGGCGTGATAGGCTCTTGCGGTTCGACTTGTCGTACAACGCGTTCAAGAGGAAGAGCCCCGCAACACACGGAAGGAATTAGGCGGTATTTGAAAGTTTCTCCCTGTAGGACACTTGTTAGGATTCACTTCAAGGAAAAGAAATAGGGTCATACGGTAACGAGCCCAGTTGTTCCAGGACGCACTCCTAATGCTCCATTGGGGAGGTAAGTTTTGATGATATGGTCTTCAGGAAGCAGTATCCAAGCGCCCTTCTCCAATAGGTAGTGTAGGTGAGAACTCACTGGTGGATGGCTTCAATAAATCAGAGAGTTGAAGGATTCCAAAGATGACTTACAACGTAAAACATTCAGACTATTGTCGACGTTCAAGGTCTGGTAGCCTAATCCCCAAGCATATTCGAGCTTCGTAAGCTAAGTATCAATGGCTATAAGTATGTGATAACTGAAGTGAAAATGCATCATAGACTTACCAGATTATCATCAGTGTCCCGAGGAAGCATGTGGGCATATTGAACGCCGTATAATTCGGGCGAGTTCAATATCAGGCAGCGATTCCCACTCAAATGCGCAGTGGCTTCATCTACTCGGTCTTTCATTCGCTTGCTCATCGGCAATCCTACGGTATTGCCGCCGTCTCTTCTCCTTTTCGGCGTGGAGTGCTGTCGGAATGTTGGTACGCTTGGGGAAATATTGTTCACCATGGGCTCAGGATCCACGGACCAATGATAAGTCGGCGGAGAAGAACGAAGGACTAAGAGTGGGCAAGGGCGTGTGGCTGATATTGGAGTTCGACGAGGGTTTCTTCAAAGGATGGATGGAGGTTGCAAGAAGGATCGTTGCCCAATGCATCACGTGAGGGTTTACTAAATGCACGTGGCGCGAGTCGGGACGCGTCTCGAGAGCAGAGCATCATCAGAGGAGAAAGGGAAAGGACAGCATATAACATATACAACAGAGCCTACTGGAGAGAACGTGAAGTAGCGATAATATGCAAGGATAATGTAGAAAGTGGCCAATATTTAGGACGACTAGCCGACCACATGATCGGAGTACCCATGAAGCTGGAAAGGCAAAGACAATGAGGGAATCCTATAGCAACGTCCATATCAGAAGCAGAAAAACCTGAGCATGTGTCGTACTGCTCCAACTTCGTCTGTCGGCTTGGAGCTGAGCCGGGGACATTCGCAGTCGAGAGCCTTCATTTTCATCTGGCCACCTCCTCAACGAGACGCACTTCTAATATCTATAGATGAGTCCCGCCCTCAGCCTTCCCCCTTGTCCGTTACCACGGCCATACCGACTGGAGGATGCAGTGCCTGCACGTGCTAGAAGAAAGACTGCAGAGGTTGGGCTGGACGCAAAGATAGAACGAAGCCGATAATGGCGAAAATCCTAGAGACTTCGGAAGTTGCAGGATGTCGATAAGGATGAGCCGACAAGGAATTGCGAGTTGCCTTAATCCACATGCTTATGCAGAGCAACAAGATTATCAGGAAGAGCGCTCAAAGGTGAAGGTTAAAGACCGTTACTTGAGGGTTGCCTGACTCGCGGATGCATCAAGATTACTTTTTGGCTTCCCAAAAATCAAGAAAACCTTGGCAAAGTAAAATGAAAAGATGAGCACATATCACAATGAAAAGATCACAAAGGCAGAACGAACAAAGGAGAGGAACAAAACACAAAATAACTCACAACTTGCAGTCATAGGAAACATTGACAAAACAGTCGAAATCACAGCGTGGGTGAATTTGAAGTTGAGGTGGCGACGATGATGTCCGTGCTGATCGACCAGTGTCCTAAGACATGCAACAAGTGCGTCGTCACCAATCTGCGAGTCACTGAATGACCCAGCTTCTGCCGCCCTGTTCGAAAAGTCCCGACAGCCACGTCTTCTTCATGATAAATTTGAAACGGGAAAACGCTGCCTGCATCAGGACGCGTACCATCATCGCCTAGTCAACGCTGCCTGGATGGAAGAAAAAATCGGACAGTTCGCGCGTGGTCCACTAACAGAAACGCGGAATAATTCGTTGGACACGCGATGTTTGCATAGCGAGTGGAAAATGGTCGCATAGTAGGAATGGACGTTGGCGGCACCGGCAGATGGAGGCCTTGGACGTTTTGGAATATCGAAGAGATGAGCGTATGGAGTGTTATTCACTTGGGGAGTCAGACCCACGTGGCAGGAGGTGCGGAGAAATAAGATTATCCTTTCTTCGTGATTTGTGGCTGACCTTGGTAACGCTGAACGTCGAGGATGAAGAGGACGTGGAAGGTCCATAAGCATCTGAAGAAGCAGCAGAATGGTTGGAAAATGTGTCTACTTCGAGAGCCTAAGCCTCTACTCTAAAAGGTCGCATTGGCCAATATGTTTCGGCGTGAGGAGTGCCGTTGCCGCTAATGTTGTCGAGCCTGGAGTCACTGCAGGTCAACAGAGGATACAGCAGGGCTACTCTGTCCAGTGGCAACCTCATCCGCGACTCGTCATTTCAGCTCTGAAATTTCTCCTCCTATACTAAAGCAAACCTGAAAACACCTCAGCCCAGATAGAAGCTGAAAGAGAAAGAGAGACATACCCAGAGAAGAAAGAGACCATACCTTTGAAGGATGCAACTATGTTGATCCGACATGCAGTCTACAAGTCAACGTTATATGAATAAAGCATTCAAAAAAAAAGTTAGAAAAAAGGGTAGACTTACTTAGTTCGTCAAGGCAGGAGCCGAAGGTCTAGGTCCAATTACTGTATGCTTCCGGAAGCATGTTCGAGGTCATAAGCGGTTGTACGCATCGGTGTTACTTCAAGTTCGGAGAAGAATTCAAAAAGAATGACAGGCGCAATGGCTCATCGAGTGACGAGTCCCGCCCCGACGTATGCTAGGGTTAAGGTCTGCTGACTAATTTAGTGTCGGCATCAGTCGGGTCTCCGCCCTTTTACGACCTGCTCACCTCAACTTTGCCTGCGATGCTTTCTCAGTGATATTTCAGCATGCTCTGAAGCTCCGCTTTACCCTATATTCCTTCTTTGATAAGCAAGGCTGATTATGCGTGATCAATAACTCGTGTTTATGTTGTCCGCTTACATGGTGAATTTTTCGCTGCTGGTGGTCTTCATCCATTGCCTTGATTGGTTGTTCATGCTGTTCGGTAACGATCAAATCGCACGTTGCATTTATGATTCGAAAGTTTTCTTTTGATTATTCTTCTTCGTATAGACAAGCTTTGGTAACGATAATTCCTTATCAACCACGACATGTGCGATGGTCAGGGTCTATTTTCCGAACGACGCCTTCTGCTTGTTTTATCGATAGATGTTGTCTCAGGCCTGCAACTCGAATGCGCACAAATGACTGTATACCCAACCCTCTCGACTAGTAACCTGTGTAAGATATCAAAGATGGCAAAGACGTACTATTCTGATTCCTACTCATTTGATGAAGTAACTGGTAACCGACATGAGATATCAAAGATAGGGAAAGAGGTAGTCTTATTTGATGTCAAGTCACTGGCGCGAGGTATCAAAGAGGTAATCAGATTCCCACTCATTTGATGGGGAAGGACGTCACGGAAGGACGGGTATGATGTTTCACTTTTCAACTTTACTAATTACAACCAATATCTTCTCAAGGTACTTTGACAATTCTCTAGGTAAGCTTGTCATTCCATACTCGTCAATAACTACATTTCCCGAATCCTTCAGCATGCCAGATCTCCTTCCTGAACTTCTGGACACCATCGTTGGGTTTATTTCCGACACCTCAACACTCTGTGCTTTGTGCTTTACGAATAGAACACTTTGCTACTCTGCTGAGCGGCAACTTTATTCTTCGATGAAAAACAAGTCTAATTCGATTACTATGATGAAGTTCCTGATGACCATCATCCAGGTACCTCGACTTGCTGAACATGTCATAGAATACCACTTCTCTACAGTACCGGATCGAAAAGTCCCTCATCATGTCTTGGGGGATCTTGTAGGGAAGGGCCTTATAGTGATGAAGAACTTACACATTCTGACAATATGGTCTTCGGATGACAACCCATTCCATGCCAACCTTCTGGACATGGACGGCGGTGTAACCTTCCAATTGCAGAAGCTATATTGGTATGGAAAGTCCGACATGAATCATCTACAAAAAATTCTAGAGCAGCAGCGGCACAGTCTTCGTCAATTACGTATGGGCCCCGCCCGCTCCGGAACCTTCGCCCCAATCATGTTCCCCGAACTCGAAAAATTATCTGGCGATCTACGTGTTCTCGCGTCATTCCTTCCCAGTGACCATACCAAGGATTTGATTTGCGTTCTCGTTCCACAAGAGCCAATTCCCGACGCCGAGGTACAGGCTCTTCTACAAGGAATGAGGAAAAAGCTCAGTGCAGTGCGGACATTCAGTCTGCAAGGCATAATCCTCAGGCCCGGATTAGATTCATTTCATGGGCTATTGGATCATATGGAGATCCTGCAATTGTCAGGATTGAAAAATAATGAAGTAAGTTGCTTCATTAACGATACTTCAGAAATTAGTTACAAAAGCTTCACCTTACAACCCAGGAACTTCACCTGTTATCTGACTTCCCATCACTTCGCGAAGTCGTTCTGTCAGACACCAACGTAAGACCGCCTATTATTCCACAAGAGGATTGGCATGCAGTGGTAACGCACCTGTTCGAGGAGTGCCCGAAGTTGGCGTTGATAAATGTCCAGTATAAGTGGGATTGGCTGACAAAATCCTCAACATATAGGAGATGGATGAGAGGGGGCACGGTACCTGTTGAATTGACGAGCAAGGAGGTTATAGGAGAGCGTTTTATGTAGCACCATTATTCATAGCGAAAGGATGATGCACGGAGCGAAGTAATTGCAGACGCTCATTTCCGTACCAGAACTGGAACGAAAACGGGAAAGGACATCGCTCAATAGAAATAAGGACTGCGAAAAAGAAAGGAAAGGAGCTCACCACAACCACAGACAGGAAAAAGGTTTAACTCGTCGTTTCAAGATATTAAAACTAGTTCCCGTCGTCCAAGTATTTCCACAGTTAGAACTACCGGCTAGAATGATTACTTACAATCACTCAGAGCAGAACCAGCCCCAAAGGAACACGCCTAGCAGGTGGACTACGCGCGCCATATACGTTGTCGCCCTACGTCGATGAAATTTCAGTGAACGAGGAAGGAGCGCCGTAGGCTGAAGAAATGGAAGTACTTTTGAATTACAAGTGAAAAAAAGGCTTATTAGGCAGATAAATCCCTCTCCGACGGCCCTACTGTTTGCGAGAGTCGTACTGGACACAGACGTGAACGTTGACAAGCGACGCATTAGCGCTGGGTGCTGAAGACAGTTGGGAGTAGAATGCACAGCGCAGTCACAAAAGCCAAGGGCACCCGCCCACTGGTTGTTTCCCGCGCCCCCTGCGTGGCCTAGGGTTAAGGTCCGTCGGTTGAGCGGGATCTGTCGGGATCTATGCTCTCTTCCGGGTTTTCCCCCCATAGTACTGGGTATCCAAAAGCGGAAAAAGGAGGCAAAAGAGCGAAAAAGAAATAGAATTAGTAGAAATATTCATGATCCTTTATTTCATGCAAAGAATGCATACAATTATAACTCATTTCAAGCCTTTGCTTTCCTTGCTTTTTTTCTGGTGTGCTTCATGCGCACAAGTCAGGAAAATTGGGTTGCCTCCCTGCAGCCCACCCAAAACTCTACAAACAGCAAATCAGTGCGAAAAAATGGGTAAAATTTTTGTTATTAATTGTTGATAGCATATGCATTATTAGAGACCTTCTGAGCTCTGAAAATTGGTCAACCACGCTCATGAAATGCCCGAATCTCAGAGATGAGCATCGCGAGTGGCGGCACCCAGCCCGTGGCTGAATATGGTAATATGGCAGATAACATTGGCCATGGCAGCTAACATTCCGATGATTTACATAGCTCAATGATCACGGTAAAACATTCTAAAGAGACAGTTCTTTTTATTATATGTATCTACACATGCCTGAATATTTCAGAGATTTAAAGATGACATTTGCATCCAAGAAGGTGAAAATGAAGGTAACATTTCGATGTTTTATGCCTCGTCAAGGCCTTGATAAAAAATTCTAAACAGACAGATTTGATTGATATATACTCATACATGCTCCTGTAAGTCCTTGTATCCCAAAAATCTCATTTGCATTCAGGAGGTCGACAACAGTGGCAAGCAGCCTACTGTCTCAGACATTGCCGGGCAGATAACAACCCAGCACTATGGGCGGTCAACCCTCTTCCGCTCTGTCATGATCGCCTCCAACGACTCGATAATTTGCACTCTTATGTATGGAACATATATTAATATTCGCTATTTATGGCACGGGCTAGCTTATCAAGGAGTTTGTAAGCATTTGAACAGTAAGTTCAAGTCACCCTGATATACCTCGTGCTTGCGGTAAGATCCGTTTACTACGCCTTTGAAGTGCGCTCCCGTGGCATCATTACCTTATTAATATTATTGACCATCACAGTTGAATCCCATCTTATTCTATCTGTGAGCCCCAAGGTAAGTAATCGATTCCATTGACCAGGTTGGATTCTACAAACTTACCAATAAGAATACCTTCAGCATGCCGGATCTTCCACCCGAACTCTTTCCCGTCATCATCAGCTTTATCTCCGATCCACTGACACTCTGCGCCTTGTGCTTGTCCCACAGAATGCTTAGGTATGCCGCCGAAAAGCAGCTTTATTCATCCGTAGAAAACAAATCAAGTTCTGCTCGGACATTCAAATTCCTCTCGACCATCGTCGAAACACCTCGCCTCGCTGAATACGTGATCCAATATCGCTTTATTGGGCAACTCAATGTCCCAGTCAACCCTGATATGCTGCGTCTTGTGGCGGAAGGCTTCATAGCGATGAAAAACCTCAAGTTCCTCCGATTTTCAGAGTCTTATGTCACACCATTTCATGCCGAGCTCTTGGACAAGGACTGCGGTGTAAGCTTCCAACTGGAAATGCTATCCTTCGATGACATTTCGAAAGGGAATTATCTGCAAAAGGTTCTGGAACAACAACGACACACCCTTCGCGAATGATATCTGGAATCTATTCCCAGAGCAACCTTCTCTCCTGCTCCTCTTACATTTCCCCGACTTACAAGGTTATCTGGCGATCTTCAGGTTCTCGAGTCGTTCATTCTGGGAAGTCGAGTCACGTATTTGACATGGGTTCTGACTGAAGATGAAGATGACTCTATTCCTGACGAAGGACTGCGAGCTCGACTAGAAGGAATGGCGAAAGAACTTGGCGCAGTGAGGGCATTCTGTTTGGAAGGCAGATACCACAGGCCCGGATTAAGTATATTTCGAGGGCTATTGGATAACATGGAGATCTTTCGATTGTCATTATGGAGGTCGAGCCCTACCGAGGTAAGCTCCAGAATTATATTTCTTAAAGTGGTTTTCTGACGTTGCATACCATAATCTAGGAAATCGAATTCTTACATATTTTCCCATCCCTTCGCAAGCTCGTCCTGTCTCCAGGAACTCCCCTAGGTCTCTCTCCAATTCGACAAAAAGATCGGCCGGGATTCGTCGCACAACTATTCGAGAAATGTCCGAAGCTAATTGTGATGTATTTCCAGCAAGATTGGAATCGAAAGACGAGGTTCTTGATATATCAAAAATGGGAGAAGGGCAGTCCTGTAGCCATTGATATGATTAGCACGGATGTTGTGGCAGAACTGTTTCTTTGACGTATATGAATGTGCAAGTAATTTCTTTCTCGTTAAATGCATACCTCTGAAGTCGCGTATTCTGATAAACGAGAATACGAATGAATGCGCTCTGGGGCATGAGCAACGACCATGTAGCTCCTATTCGAGCCTTTCAAGCAAAAAGAAAAGGTCCATTACGCCTTAACCAGAAAATCGCTGGAGATTATTGATTTGAGATGGTGTTGGAGATTACAATGAAAATACCATAGTTACTCCTTGAAAGTGAACTTGTTAGGCAGTGAAAAGATGACCTGGTGTAAGAATATAAGTCGATAAATGTCATAAGAAGACGATAAAATACTCTATGAACAAAAGTTAGCCTGCAGAGTAGAGAGGCGTATACTTCGACTCCTTGGTTGGATCATAATACTCGCAATTTAGCTTATCAAAGCAGCCAACGGGTGGTGATGTCTCATTTCCAAGACCACCAGTTTACTATTATGCAGGATCAAATATCAGTAACAGACCAACGTATTATAGTAAACGCAAAGCGCACCTACGTTATTGACCTCTCCTGATAACACTGCAGCAATCGTTCCAGCAAGAGGTACGTATTCTAGCCACGGAGCGTCATAAAACTGACCTAGCTAAAGCCAAGGTTGGATCGGAAGTATACAACCTCTATAGCACGCATTCAAATTTCGTAGAATAGTATACAATTTAGCGGCTCGGCGATAATCAACACACACCTGCAGATAATATCATCGTTATGATTTGTAGAACCACCAATTTCAAGATCCACCCCCCAGTTGCGTTGAAGGAGTTACATCTCCCAAGAGTTCCGGAGCACCAAGTATCTCGCGAAGTTCTTTGAGAGAGGCAAGCTGGAGCGTATTCCGGGAGGCGTTTGTTGTCGGGACTCGGGACAACGTCGTTGCCTATTGCACCCGCCCATTCATCCTAGGGTTAGGGTCAGTTTCCAGCGTCTCCGCCGCTCTCTTCCGAACTCTCATGATCACCTTTCGTGCCCATTGCCCCATGTTGTACTCGGTATCGACCCTGCCAATGAATAAGGTGTACTTTCAAAAACCACAAATGCTAGCTCGAGCTTCTGTCTTCCGCGCCTTGAGGAACAAGTCCCTCTGAACCCGACTCTTGTTCTATATTTGATCAAGTCTTGTCACATGCCCTTTGTCTCTCTCTTGGTCGTGATGGTGGGCCAATCCAACGGGCAATGACCGCGGGGGATCATTGAATCTAGCTTCTTCGCCTTGTCCTGGACCCCTGACCGATGTGCGCATAGATGGCTCTCCTTCAAGCAATGATTTCGTGCCATTTTCGAGACCACTTTTGAGGTTCTACTATTTCGCATTAAGCGTCTCATAGTTGATTAAATCTCATGTGTATCATGATTCCGCACTTCACTGGATCGTGCTTCAAACACAATGACACCAAGGGTCATCAAAGCTTTCGGAACAGGCCTGGATTGCCATTGTTTCTCTCAATGTTAAAATTTGCCCCCTTTCTCACATTGTAACTCTAAGCCGGAGACGACCGACTGATACTGATGTCAATTCCGGACAATTCGATCGATTGTTTGACTTTGTGCACTCACGTCTTAGCGCATAATCTGTGAGCAAGGTCCGATATGCAAAAAAAAACAGTGTTTTTGTGAAGGACCTTCTTATTCTTTAATGCCCTGTGGATAAAATCCATTCATACGCGCTTGCCTGATTTCCTGTACTGTTTCGACGGCTGTAGCCCTATTTCCGGAGAATTAAACCTTGGTAAATCCGTTACACCCACATATCAATATATTTCCCTTGGCCCTCTAGTGCTGAGTATTGTTCATAAATCTACACGGGCCTAGCTTGTTTGGACGACTCAAACAAGGGATCGTATTTTAGTCCTCCGTCTGAAATATTGAGCATTCAAAAGTGCAACTCTTTCTGCCAGCCATGTCTCCGTCTTATGTCATGCATTGTTATTACTTCGAGGTGCGATACTTTTCTACGCTCTCTTGCTAGAAAGCTCCTTGTTCCCAAATCGTCCTGAATATTCTGATGTTTCTTCTTTGATTTCATCCTTACCTGGCAGGCGACGCTGGTCACGCCTTCCGACACACAATCTGTAATAGGAAAAGCACCATATGGGTATGTGATCACGTTATCAAGTCTGGATTCATCGAACAAAGATTCAGGATTCTTTTTATCCGTTGTCCACATTCCGCTGTTTACTATTCCTCTTGTGCCCTCCTACCATTTTCTGAGCCCTTCAGATTTAAATCAGTCCCCTTCTTCTGCTCGTCCTTGGAAGGTCCAGCCGTTGAGCACGAAGTTACGCGTTGCAAGGTGTGCCTTTATTTGTCTCCGGTTTCTCCTCTCTCGTGTTCATTTTCTGTATCTCCTCCATCGATTATAATACTGACTAGGATACCTCCAGGCTATGAACACTAAACGGATTCCTCCAATCACAGCAAGTTTCTTCCAAGCCTGCCACTACTGCTTTAAACACTATTCAGCTGCAAATCCTCTCTCAAGATGTGCCAATTGTATGCATGTGGTCTATTGCGGAAAAGGTGCGCATTCTTGATCTCGTGGAAATTTACGAGATTGACCAAAATTATATGTAGCTTGTCAAATAGTATGCCTTCGTTCCTTCACCCTTTTCTTTTCTGATCGCGATTTGATGAAGGCCGACTGGCCTGTGCACAAAGAATTTTGTAGAGCATACAGGGCTGTTGAAAGATCTTGTGGGGCTGAAATCTTGAGGCTGTACTCGTTTGTTCCTGTAGACCCTGTTACGGGCGTTGTCACGAATTCCAGAGAGCTGGCTGGGTGCCTCGGTGAGGTCGCGACCGTCATCCTACAAAATTTAGAGGAAGAATTAGAAAGGCAACCTCGCAGGGATGAAAGATACCTCGTGGCATGGGAACCGCGTTGTCTTGCTTGGTACGTTCTTGTACTTTTACATACCATATCAAAGCCTTAATAGCGCGTTACAGCGGCCATTCCGAAGCGACCTTCCGCATGCAAGGGAAACGCGTAGACGTGCTACCGTGTCGCGACTGCGGCCTTTCTTTCTATTGCTCCAGTGAACACTGGGATGCCGTTAAGTACAAGCACCAGAAAAGCCCGTGCCAAGATGGTCGTAATAATCTTTCGCAGTGTTCTATGAACAAACTCAGCTTTCACGATGTGAGATTCGCCCAGGTTATTGAAAACGAAAATGTCGGAGAATTTGAATGGGCCCCTGAACGTACTATGACGTCGTGGTCTTCAATCCAACTGATTAATTGGTCTGATTTCTCAAATCACTTGAGCTTGGATTACAGCTATTGTTCCAAGATGGACAGGGAATTTCTGAAAGCACTGATTCGTGCTTCGAGTGAAAACCTTTCGATGCCTATGACTATCCTCTGGGGTTTGGAGGTTCTTAATCCCGACGCAGCATGGACCAGGAAGCATGTTCTTAACATTCACGTAAATTTCATGTCCTGTCTTCGCTTTACGAACGTCGCTCACTGAAAGGGGTATTAGGTACTTGGAGCGGCGGAGAAGGAACTGTCAAAATCGCACATATTTGAAGAAATATTACACCGTGTCCCTCTAGTGAAAACTCTAAAGGTCGACTCCTCCCTAATTTCATCATGTTCGCCTGGTCTGATCTACATGTTGTAGTTAACGTTTATTGGACCAGATCTCGAGCAGCTGACTGGATCACATTCCTCAGTAATTCCAATCGATACTTGCGAGTACGTCTCCTTTAATTTTTTGGCAGTTTAGTGCTCATCATTCAATTATCCAATGCAGCCAATGCAGTTGTACTGGACGAAAGATAATACACGAATTCCAGCCCAAGTACGTGTTTTTCCTTATTTTTTTTACGTTCTCCTGATACTTCAAATAGAACTTATCATCAATATATCACGGACCAAGGGATCAATTTCAGGAATCCTGACTTGGCGGTTGCGTTCAATTCTGTCTGCTCCCGGGAACATGTCGTCTCCTGGACGACAACATACCACGCCTTATGCCAGCGTCGAATTCCAAGCATATTTACGGTGCGCAGTACCTGAAATTATGTCCTACGTACCTGATCTGTCTTTGAAGGCTTACAATAGAGAAGAAGCTTTAGCGGAGGCTTTCCTGTTCAAGGGTGTCGGCATCGTTTCGCATTGGAATCTTGCTCCTAAGCCAAATCCTTGGGGTAGTCTGATCTCGAAGATTGAGCCTAACGGGGTCGTGGGATTTTATGCGAATAACGCCTGGATTTCTGGGGCCTTTCGGTGAAACTCGACTTTAAATGGTACGACTTGGAGTGAATAATGTTCTATGGGAATAGCTGTCATGACCTGCAGTACACCTTCGTGCACCCTGCTGGGTTTTGATGTTCTCGAGTTGAATCACTGATCATGTTCAGTGCGATTCACGTGTTGTAAAGACTCCCGATCGATGTTACACTAATCAATCAGTCCATTCGACATGTGTACCATATTGGAAATAGATCATATTTGACTGCATAAAAACATAGAGTAAAAGGGTATACGAGACGATTAACTTTCTTTCAGCTGACTTGGGTCCCAATGTCTGAAACTGCCATCTGCGTTTGGGCGTAACGCGCGAGGCAATCCATCGACAAACGCAAATTGATATGATATCGGTGCGGGGGGCAGACTCGGCGGCGCACTGGTGTCAGTTTGAGAATTGGCAGGTGGAGTAACAATAGATATCTTGAACAAGTAAGGTTGTTGCTTCCTCGCTTTCTTTTTCGGTTTCTCGGTACTTTCCTCTGAATTAGCGTTCTTCCGAGAAGTCCCCTGACCGGAAGCTGATGGTTTTTCGTTCTCCTCAGAGACATTGTCAGGAGGTCGAATAGCTTGCTTGCTTGTAGCAATAGGCGGAGCCGGCAGGATGCGTCTGGGTTCAACCTTTGAGGGCACATTTCGATTGGGACGAGATCGCGTGTTCTGAGCGGGCCCATCGGGTTGTGGAGGAGCCGGATTACAGATAGTAACTTGGTGAGGTGGTTGGACGTCTTCGAGCACTTTCCTTGAAACGGACGATCTGTGAGTGGCAAGATATCTTCCTTCGTTACCAGGGACCTTGCGGGGCGATTGAATTGTCTGAGTCTCAAGGACATTGGCGGCAGGTTGGACGGCCTGGATATCGGTTGGTTGGGTTGTTTGGATAACAGCAGGTGGCGAGATCGTCTGGTCAGCAGGACGTGATTGGACAGTGTGAACTATAGTGGGGGGTCGAATGGTCTGAACAGCAGAGGGTTGGTGAATTGGTTGTAAAGCGGCGTGTGAAGAAATCATCTGAATTTGGGTGGCAGCGGCAGCAGGTAGTTGAATCGTCTGAATATCGATAGATGGCCCACTCGGTTGAATAATGGAAGGTGGTCGAATATTTTGCATACCAGCGTGAGGCAGGGTGCCACTTGAAGGCTGCCGGATAGAACGCCCAAATGGATGAGCTGCACGCTGGTGGCTCTTCAGGGCCCACCAAGATTTAAGGACAGCGTCGCATCCTTGAATTTGGCATATAAAACGCAACGGATCTTGAGGGAGAGAACTACAGAGAGAACTCAACTAAAGATCATACGAGCCATCAAAAACCTTACCTGGATGGCCTTGAACGCGTCGAATTAAGAACATGAAGTTGCGAAAGCGTTGAAGGTTCAGCCCAAGGTGGTAAAGGATGTCTACATTTCTATAAATGTGACAGTCATTATGTAGAATCGCGTTCGAATTCGGATTGACTTACCTTCCTGCTCGTGGCTGACTCATGTCGGAAACGCAGCTTCGACTCCGTGATCCAGCTTGAGTGAGGTAAAGTAGAAAAGGACGGCAATTCGTTGCGTCGGAGAACTGTGGACGGTGGATCCCAGAGAGTATGCTCATCAGATGCTGTAGGCCAAAGACCGGCAGAGCGTGAATTGAGGTATTCTATGAAGATCCCCATTCACGTTACGGGCAAGGAGCATAAGGGATTTCTGGCCTCGGATAAAAGACAATGGGTGAAGACGGAGGGCCGACTGTAAGCAAGTCGCAGTGAAAGAGAAAGGTTACTAGTTGCTGTTGAGGTGACATTTATACCCACGGCGCTGCTACCAGTTTTGGGCAACTACGCATCGGGTTTAAGTCCGGAATAAGGGATCAGCCGCTCTTCAGTCATTCCCTCGAGCTCTGTTGTGTAAATTTGATTTTGGGTGTTCACGTTTCCTGGATGTCCACTGGCGATGCGATTATTCTGAAGCCCATCTAAATTGCAATATCAAATAGCTTCGAAAGGTTCGAAAAATCGGGGTCTACTTAGATTTTTTTAAAGAAACGGAAGTAATAGCGACGATACCTTTTTTGTTTATACCGCCGGGCAAATAAGTTTCGCTCTCTCTGTTCCATAGAAGACACAGTTCGGCTGATTGTCGTCACAATCTTTTAGACATACAGTCATCCACCGGCTAATGGCACACTTTTGACACGCATTTATTTCAACCGATTTACGTCAATTTCTCTCAGTTTTTTTTGTAGCACTACATACAACGTTGATAGCACGGCCAAGACATCGATGAGGAACATACGACAACCGATTACTGATACGACAAGGGTACAAATCACGTAAAGGCCCTGACCGACTCCCCGAAATGAAATGATATATGACGGTTGCTAACGCGTCTTACGGAAGGGTGAGGGCGGTGTTCGAAAGCGGTAGATAAATCCAATTCCGGTACTCGCTTCACTGCCCCGCGGAGATCTGCCGTTTCTTGACATGTTTGTTCTAGGCTCAAGTTAGAGTCGTTCCACAAATGTAACGGTTGCTGGCACAAAGGAATCTCCTTCTCCCCACTGAATAGGCGTGACCCGTTCAATATTGCTTGCATCTTAGTTGCGGAACTTCTGTACCAAAGTTTGTTGAATGAGCATTTATTTCGAATAATTTCGAAGTTTGTGCATCATTCGAGCATCAGTGATCATGTCCATTACGGTCACATGGCCCCCCTCGCAGCGTCACTGGTGGCACCACATTGGTGTCTGACTGCTACTACTAGAGTACTAGCTCTCCTTTTTTTCTTTTAACATGCAAAAATTCTTCCACAAGCTTAAAGATCGCACCGGACGCGAGGAATCCGAATGTCCTGACCCCTGCCTTCCACCTTCCGTTCGTGATATTTTCTGCTACAGAAAACAACGTGGCGTCAACCTCGGTGAGGCCAGCCGCTAGCCGCATTGCGTCATATGTCTTTCCCTTACACTGAAAGCAGGGTCGTGGTTTGTCCTCGAGCGCTGGATTACGGACGAGCCATTCAATGAGGCGCAAGCTGTATCTCCATCCCAGAGTGATTTAGATGTCGCAAAAGGAAATAGAGCGAAAGAGGCCCTGGAACGTCATTGGGATACATGGATTAATGACGAGGATTGGTTGGAGATGAGCAAGCGGGGTATCAACGCTGTTCGAATTCCGGTACATCTCTACAGTTGATGATGATGGCTTTGTATTAATCAATGTTTCTTGAAGATTGGTTACTACCATATCTGCGGAGTCGACCCGGTAGTCCTTGAAGGCACAGATTTTCAACCTTTTTTCGAAATATACAGAGGTGCCTGGTCTCGTATCACTCACGCCATCCAAACGGCAGCCAATCATGGCATGGGCGTTCTGATAGGTGGGTAACATCATAGTATTCAAGCCGGATCTGTATACTAAGCACAGCTTTGGTCAGACCTCCACGCCGCTCCTGGGAAGCAAAATAACGATTCCCATGCCGGAACGTCAGACAAAGCCAACTTTTTTGGCGACCCTCATAATCAAAGGTGTACCGTGCGCGCTCTGAGTTCCCTTCTTAAACACCTGAATGAATTTGCGAAATCATGCGACCCGGTCCTGTGTAATATCATAGGAATTGAGCTCTTGAATGAGCCAAACCCTCCTTCGGACAAATCTCTTCAGCAATGGTATCTTGACGCCATCAAACATCTCAGAGCGATCGACCCCACTATCCCTATTTACCTGGGCGAATGCTGGCGTACTGAAGCCTACGCAGAGTGGCTCGCCCATCATCCATCACCCCTCAACGCGCTGACTGTCCTCGACCACCATCTCTATCGATGTTTCACTTCATCCGACACTCAAACCCGCGCTGAAGACCACGCACGCGCACTGGTCGACCCATCTGCGGCAACGCCACGTATACTGGAAAGCGTGTCGGAGAAAGTTGGCAGGGCAGGAGGAGGCGTCGTTATAGGAGAATGGTCAGGCGCGCTGAATCCAGCGTCGTTGAGAGGTGGCACAGACGAGCAAAATAATTTTATTGCGGCCCAGTTGGGTTTATTTGAAAGATCTTGCGCAGGATGGTTCTTCTGGACGTATAAGAAGCAGTGGAAGGGTGATACGGGCTGGAGCTGGAAAGACGCAACCGAACGAGGAGTGTTTCCGCCTTTCGTAGGAATAAAAAGGCATGATGTTGGGAGTGAGGATGAGGAACGAAGGAAAGTGGCCAAAAATGCTGCGAAAGATAAAGCTCTAGGTAAATCGACGGTCTTACGCAGTGACACGAGCTTACCTTCCAATTCAGCTGCACATACACAATACTGGTCAAGACATCCTGGAAATTACAATCACGCCTTCTTTGAAGCGGGGTTTGTCAGGGGTTGGGACGACGCGTATGCGTTCTTCTCCTCCACACCGTCTACTTCTGTATCGGTAAATCAACTTGGATTCGCGAGAGCTTGGGCACGGAGAAAAGCGGCGACCACATACGATGGAAAGCACTATTGGGAATTTGAAACGGGATTTCTTCAAGCAGTAGATGAGGCCGCGTCGGACTACAAAAGCCACGTGTAGAATTCAAACGTTGTGCATATTTTATGAGGTTGCACTTCATGACACCAGGTACCTTGGTCATAATGTTTCTACGTTGAAATTGACACTAGTGAGAGTCGGATAAAATAGCGGAAAGAATACGAACAAAATCTTACTATTTCAAAAGTAACAACGACCGCTCATCACTCAGATTCCGACAACGCCTGGTTTGAGGGCATTTAGAAGTTCTTGTTGAGGGTTCAAGGGTTTGATGTAGCTAGGTCGACTACTGTTCAGGTAGTAAACGATACTAGAAACGACCTAATTTCAAAATAACCTTCAGATAAATAGCTCGAGAAAAATGAGCTCGACCAATACCTCGAATTTGAAGAACGCCAGCTCCTCCATAACGTTGGCCGCTTATACCAAAGGCTGACACTGAGTGTTGGTAGTTTAACCGAGATGCAGTCGGCAGAGGCAGAGGCAGTCCGATGGGACGTTGATGATGATACCTCCTGAGGCTGAAGAACGTAAAGGGTGTAGCGGACGTGCGTAATGAATATAAGTGAATATCCAGCACAAAGAATGTGGTTAGTGGACGTGAGGAAGAGGACATAACTGCAGGTGCATGGGTTGTAATGATCCTAGCTTCGTAGTCTTCCTCTTCCGATCATAGTCATTGTGAGCGTGGTATCGGTGCCTATATTCAAGATGGCCTGCCAAAGCCGTGAAGGACGTTGTCATGGCTTGGGTGGGCGTTGCAGCGACAGGGACACAGGGAGTCTAGGCTGCGTATGAGGAAGTGTCGGCGCATCAAAGCAGCAGTAATAGCGGGAGTCTCTGGTAAAGTGAGGCCCTTCAATACTAGATATCAAGAGTTTCCTATGCTCGTCAGTCAACCAGGTGACTTGCGCTTGAAGTTGAAGCATGATGTTGCGTTGCTGCTGCTGGTGTTGTTGGCTTGGCTCGGCTCGGCTCGGCTCGCTTGTCTTCTGGCTTGTGTGGTCGTGCAATGGCGTATGGTAGGAATGTTGCTTCAAAAGTTGGAGTTGATTCTCATTCTGGAGATTCGCAAGAGAGGCTGGTGACACTGCTGGCATCAACCTCTGTTTCTTTGGGAAACAGCGTGAAAGAAACACGTCACCTGATTTCTTTTAGGTGTTTCTCAAGAAAACAGTGGAAAAAAAGTCATATGACGTGTTTCCTCGGTACTGTTTCCTCAAGAAACACTACTCACACGGGGGGCAAGCAGCTGTCCAATTGGCTCAAAATGAGCATTTTGTAGCATAAAAGTGCTCATTTTGAGCCGTTTGGACAGTTGCTTGCCTGTCGTGTCAGTGCCAGCAGTGTGACTGTGGTCGGAACTTGGAATGCGGGAGAAAGGCCCAAATCGGACTCCCGCCGCCTAGGCCCGATGCTGACTAACCTTGCGGCGCGTTCGGATATATGCTCCGAGGCTCTCGCCTTCCTCGTTCACTGCCACTAGGCTCACTCTAGCCGCTTTAACCAGTGTTCAACGTATCCCAGGCGTATCGAATGGAGTTGAAGACGCCGTTGATTTCTCGCCATCCTGTCTTTTCCACTTTCCGGGGGAAAAATCGCACTGAAGTCCGCGCTGAGGTCTGATCCTGGCGCAAGAGTCGAGAGTTGAGAGTCGGGTGACTCGGGTCGGAAGGCGGACATTGGCCCAATTGGGACTGCTGACAAACTTCAGCGCGTGCGACTGTCGGTCCAATTCGGTGTTACCCGACATTTTCGACCTTGAACCAACGCCACCACGACCTTCTTCTTAGCTGAAGGTACAATTCATTATAACTCATTTATGTGCTCTCCAGGTACGTCAGTGATTGTCTAATAAGACCTTTAATTATCTTTACTTACCAGCCCAAATCCCTATTATCCTAGGACCTATAGCATGCCAAATCTTCCAATCGAACTCCTTGGAGCTATCTTTAGCTACGTCTCTGACGCCTCAACGCTCTGTGCTCTAGGCTTGACAAACAAGACTCTTGGTTACGCTGCCGAAAAGCAACATTATTCCTTGACGAAAAATAAGGTGGATGCTGCTATTCAAAGCAAGTTCCTCGCCACCATCGTCCAGCCCTTCGACTTGCTGAATATGTCAGGGAATATCACTTCTATTCATTGACGGATTATCGGAGCCTCCCTGACAATCTGGACATGTGGGATCTTCTGTAAGAGGCTTGATAGCCATGAAGAACCTCAAGGTTGTGGTTTTACGAGAGTGGGGCAATAGACCGCCTTGTGCTGGCCTCCTGGATACGGATCGTGGTGTAACTTTTCAATTGGAGAAGCTATACTGGTATGGTCAACTTGAAGACAAGGTCTCCAAAAGATTCTTGAGAAGCACCGCCACACACTTCGTGATTTACACCTGGAATTCGACCTCGGAGCGATATTCTCTCCTGTTTCATTCCCCCGACTCGAAACGTTATACGGCGACCTTCACGTTCTCGAATCATTCCTTCCAGGAAGCCGCATCACCCACCTGAAATGGAATCCCGGTCCACTTGACGTGCTTTCTTCCAATAACCAATCATTCCTGATGCAGCAATCCGAACTCGTCTCCAAGAAATGGGAAAAGAGCTCAACGCGGTGAAGATTTTAAGCCTGAAATGTCACTACTACAGGCCTGAGATAGGAGCGTTTCATGGCCTGCTGAATCATGTGGAAATCCTCGAATTGACTGGATTAAATTCTCTCGAGGTAAGTTCCTTTACTAATAATGTTTCTCAAATTACCTTCTAAGTCTGCTTTCATCCAGGAACTTCATCTTTTGGGTAACTTTCCATCACTTCGCGAGCTCGTCCTGTCAACGGACCATGTAATGGGCCCCTCTCCGATTCCATTAGGAGGGCGACAAGAAACGATTGCGCGGCTGTTCGAGAAGTGCCCGAAACTAATGTTGGTAGATGTTAAACATCATTGGGATCGTGTGGTCAGGGTTTTGAAGTTCCAAAGGTGGGATAGAAGGCGTACGGAACCCATTGAGCTAAGCAGTTTGGAAATTATGGAAGCACATCAGCAAGTCGGCAATTTACTTTTTAGCTTTTCCGCTTTTTCGGCCAATTGCTCGAAAATTTAGTATGTCGTATGGTCAGCAATGGCAAAGTTTCGCATCGTTTCATCTCCTGTGCCACGATTCGTGATACAGAGAATCGATTTCGTGGTCTGGCCTTTCTGAACGTTTGGTACAAAGTCTGCGCTTTTCGGGAATCCGGGCCCGGATTCTGATGGCCAGCTTTTTGTCCCTTTTTTTACCTTTTTTAGCTTGTACAAGCGAAAAAAAGCTAATTGCCAAAGTACCGATGCACTGTTTTGATGATGTCGTACATGTAGCGAACAAAATATTTGGAGACAGGTGTGACCGTAGAAAGTAATGAAGAATCCTTCAATTCATCTGAACTGTCTAACTTGGTTGATTACCATGTGGTGTTGCCAAATCAGTAAACGATTCATAAGATATCAGCTAAATTTCTTTAAGAACTTAGGGGCACTAAAACAACTGGGGTCTATCATCAACGTAAAGTAACAGTTGCCCGGTATCTGCTATATAGTCCATACACTGCAGGCGGCTTTCCTTGCAACCAGGTTGATTTTATTTTGATAGTTCCCTTTATGGATATTATGTTGCCTGAGGGACCGTCAGGACTATCCAAAATCCCATCAAATTCCTCTGGTGGATGCGCATCATCGAATATAATATCAAACTTCACAGTGTTATTGATGAAGTCATAACGGCCATTGTGGATGGTGAAGGTCTGTCCATCGTATGTTGATCCTTTTCCCTCCTTCATTGGCCCTTGCTGAAAGTTTGTGCCAACATTTTCCCAGTCAATTCCAAAGTTGGCTTGGAAGGATCGAGGCATGGATCCTGGGCAGTTCCAGGTAGTCGTTAAGTCATTACCGTGCCAAACTCATTCGACTGGGGGTATCATTGTACATTAGAAAATATAGGGTGCATTGAAGGAAATATGCACTTGCAAGGAGACATATTTTGTCATTATTCTTCTTTGGGACCTCTAGCGCGAATTCTGATGATGGGCATACTAAATGGCAATGCAAGCACTTTTATATGAACTTTGGTTCTCATATCACTCCTGTCAGCTTCCATTAGGTGTTCTCATGTTGGGGTTCCCAGGACACCAAAGCGTTGAAGCTCCACAGCTGCGACTGGAGCCGGAAGGCAGTGCAGGTAAGGTACAAGTCGAACTTTGACATTGTCATACTAGATGAATTTCCTTTATCACTTTATCTCTGTGAGGGTTGCCCTCAGACTGTCCCTGTAAATCGGATAAAATATAAATTTATTGGGCAACTTACCAAGTGATGCGCACAAGAATTATGGTGCCGCGTGATGCACCATTGCACCATTATCTCGACTCAAGCGACAAATTTCCAAATAAGGAAGTGTCCTCATCAAGCACATGAGCACGTAACAACTCTTCCGAATTTCAAACGGGTTCGAAAATCAAATATCCACCCTATCTTCCAATGTTATCATGCTATCCATCAACAAGCTGACTCATTTCTGAGCCTTGGCCTTACAAATCTGACTCTCCTATAATTTTCCTCCTTCTTATCCACATACAATAGTGACCATCATCTGTGACACATGGTTGCCCAGGGAAGTAAGACATCACGAAACCCACAGCACCAGCCGAAGCGAGTCAGATTTGATGGTCATCTATTTTTGTGCGGTATGGCCGGAAAAGGTAAGACGTAGACACACAGCACAGTTCAGCCTGATCTGGGTGGCTGAAATAGGTACAAATATGGCAACTGTCGGCCTCCATCTCTGGCTCTGGTAAGCGCAAGTCAGTTCGGCCCCGTCAACCAACTATTCACCCACCCATTGCTAACTTATGGTCTTCAGTCAAATGATCCTCCTCTGAAATAGGATTTTCCCATAATTCCAGAATGTCCTCCTTGGTTAAACATTTTCGATGTTGTGGAGGTGGTGTGGGATCCTCCAACAATGATTTAACGTCATCCTTCGTCAATCGTTGGCGGTGCCATTCTGAAGCAGGCTCTTTCTGAATATTGGCGGAGGCCATGACTGAAAATTTATTGGGGCTGTCAGCGATATTAGAGACCAGGACGGGTTGTGGATCTTCATCTAATTGTAAATGGCATGAATGTCAGTTGGAATAGCTTTCTGTCACTTCTATTTACCTAGTTTGAGGGTGGCAAATCATACACCTCGCTTACTGGTAAGCTTAAAAGGATGATCTTGTAGGTAAACAATTGCATGTTAAGTCCCACAATGGGCATCACTATATGAGCAGCTGATGCAAGAAGTATTTTGAAGGCATCATTAGCTCTGCTTAAATGAATTTATATACAGTATACGTACCTCACCATGTACTGCATTCTCGAGATCATCACTCATCTTGGAATTTGAACACTCTCCAAAATTGAGCGGTGACCGAAGCATAATGAAAGGAAACAGGGATCGTTATCTAGTCGATGATCAAAATACTTTGAAGTTCAGACTTCGGCGTCACATGACCGATTGTTCCTGTTTGGCACATGGTTGAACCAGTACGACGCGCTCTTCCTTCTTGTCTTCCATCTCTCATACCGTCTTCATGTTCACTTATACCGACCATGGCCACAGACATGAAGAATGCCACGGAACAGGAGATGGCCGCTCTCCGAATGAAGGCCAACCAGATGATGGATGCCTGGGAGGTGAAGCTGCGCCAATTTGTGCACTCCGAGGAGGAGTTCAACAAAAACAAGAAGGCATTGTACCGGGACTGGTAAATTTCTTTTCTAAACATCATTTTTATTACTTATTTTATTATTCATTTACAATTGTACAGGAAAAATGTTGAAGGTGGCTGAGCAAATCCCAGCAATGACCACTTCCGTCTCTTCGACTACCTGATCCAAGCTTTCGAGGATGGCCAGATGATGAATGCCGACGGGACCACCACCCTCAAACCTGACTTCTCCTCCATTCAGAAGACAGTGTACTCTTATGATAAGAAACATGGCACCGGGTCAGAAGTTGAAGGGATGAAGAAAGCAGACGTGAATGTTGGAAAAGAATCAGCAGGTGGGGAGACCAGGAAGCGAGCGGAGGCCAAAGGAGGAAGTAGGGAAGGCAAGAGGAGATCGAAGTCACAGTTGAAAGAATCAGAGACAGGTGGAGAGCCTAGGAAGCGAGCGGAGGCTGAAGGCAGAAGTGGGGAAGGTGAGAGGAGATCGAAGTCGAAGTCGAAGGAATCGGAGACAGGCCAAGGGAAGAAATCGGAGGCCACGATAGCAAGAAAGAAATCGGAGGCCAATGCAGGGAAGGGCAAAGATGCTGGGCAGGGCAAGACAAAGGGGACAACGGAGGCTGAGGGCTCAAAGGGCAAGGGAGAGCAGTCACCAGTTCTGGAGGCTGGTCCAACTAAGGCAATGAAGGCCCCAGCAAAACCACGAGTCAGCTGCACAGCTCGGATGCAGCCAGGCATCCACAGTAAGCCGCCTCCCAAGTCGAAACCAATCATCAGTGATGATGATGATGTTAGTGAAGGGGTGGGCGATGATGATGGTGAAGGGGAGGGCTTGGATGGAGAAGACGATGCCAAGCCCTTGGAAGTTGGTCGAGCATGAGTGAAAGGAAAAAAAGCGGATGGGCTGAAGCTGAAGACCAAGCCATTGGAGCTGCCCAACCTCAATGAATACGCGGATGCAGAGGAGAAGTGCAGTCCTTGTGAAAAGGGTCGATGATCTTGCTACGTCAAGAAGTCAACTGTCAAGCAAGGGGTACTGGGCCTCATGCTGGTATTGTTTCAAGAGGAAGACCAAATGCAACCTCAATGACCCAGTCCCCCTCTCTCTCCATGCTCCCCTCGGAAATGCCCTCGAAAGGATCCTGGAAGTCAAGGCAAGCCTGACGTCGTCCCCGCCCCTGGAAGTCCGTCGGAAGCCGCAGCTCCCATCACCTTCGGCGATGTCATGCTGAGCTCATACTCGGCGTTCGCCAGATGAAGGAGGAGAACATTGAACTGCACCGAGAGCTCAAGTCAATGTGGGCAATAATGGAATCAGAGATAGCGAGGAGGGTGGAGGACAAGCATCTGCTCCTTGAGCATCTTGAGGTAATCCCCCCTTACCTCGACCAACAGCTGGCCCCACTCCTGGAGATGGCTAAGCACCTTGAGGAGCAATCGTCAGCGACCACTCCATCTCTTCCCTCAACGTCACCCCAGCCATTGCCCCGTCAGTTGCCAGCCTCAAGTCGTGAATGGTCTCTAGGTCCACCCCCCCCTCGTTGCGCAATGAAGACTTTGGATCTAAGTGACTCGGAGGCTGCTTCTGAGTCGGAGATGTCGAGGAGTGCAAGTCCGGTGCCCGTCCCTCCTGCAGCCCCCCATTCACCCCCCACTATCCCCCAGGCATCACCTGCGCCGTCCCCTGTGCCATCCAGTGCTTCACATTGGTCTGTTTTGCCAGAAGACCCCGTCGCATCCACTTCTGCAAATCGAACAAGGAATGGAAGGAAGGCACAACAAGTGGGCACATCAGAGCATGCCGGCAATGAAAATGAGGAGGGCGTGAAGAAGAGAAAGTTGAGCCCTGTTGCGGAGGCCACACCTTCACCCAAGAAGAAGCATGGGGAAGGTAAGGCTGCTAAGGGAGGAAAGATGCGTTGGTAGATTTTGTTCTTGGGGTGCTGCTTTTTTTTCTTTCATCTTAGCTCTGGTCATTTGCACAATGTTCTTCCTTCTCCGCCACATAAATATATATACATCTCGATTTAATTACTTTTGTGTATATATATTTTATTTAAATTTCATTATCATTGAGGTTTCGGAGTGCCGGGATTTTGTTTTGAGAACATTAAGTCTTTTTAGCTCTCGGTCGACAAGGACCTTTCTTTGGGGGTGGTGGCTTTGTTTGTGATCGCAATTGCTGGCTCTCTGTCTCATCCATGGGTGCTGGAGAGGTGTCTGTACTCTGAGCTGGAGTTACATAGGCTCCCTTTGCTCTAGGCTGAATTCTGCCTGGTACCTTGTCTGGACTGGTATTTAGTACAGTTGGACTGGACATCTGATCAACATGGGTCTCCGAATCGGTGTCAAATGGTGTTCTACGAGACACGGTGTCCACATTCTTGGCAGTGTTTTGAATTGGCATTGGAGGCCGTGATTCTTCGGTTATGCTGGGGTCCGAATCCTGACCATCATCACTTGGTTCCTCTGGAACAACCTTTTTCGACAGTATTTTTTCAGGTTCCTTCCAACCATTGAATATGCCCATCTGGATATTCTGCTGAAATAGTTATCTTCTTGGAGTCCACCACATTCTTCCATCTGAATGGAATTTTGGAGTGCCCCTGGCGATGGCACCAAAGCTTGAGAATATTATGTGTTTCAGCAGCCGAATAGCGACTGATTTCTTTGAAGGGGACATTTGGAGGGAGATCAGTAGCAGACACAAATTCTATCCATTCGGGGATTATTTGCTTGAATGGTATGGGGCCCGGAATTCCATGCGCAAGTTCTGAAACTCAAACTAAGCAATTGCATCTCTGAATACGGACTGGAGCGTACCATAGTGTTTCCTGACATAACCCCGAATGATGTCTATTTGAATCACATTAGTTTCCAATCCATTTTCATTGCAAATGGGCTTCGGAACCAAAGGCAATCTGCCTTTCGAAAATTCGATGTCGGCGTCTGAGAACATGGTTTTTTTCTCCGACTGTTTAGTCCCATTCTCCAAGGCAGCAACATGTTTTATGTACTTAATCCAGCACTTGGTGAACTCCTTCAAAGCCTTAGGATTGTACTGGCCAAATGAAGGAATATTCCCACTTGTTCCCTGGAGACTATTGTGTCGTACCTGATGCAAATGATTAGAAGACCCTTCACAGCAATGCAGAATATTGGATGACGGACACCGAGTATGACATCTTTCCCTTTGTGTCATAGTGGCACTCAAATCTGAGCATTCTCATTCTCATGCTCCGAAATCGCAAGGTGTCCATTGATCGGAGTATTCTCTTCCCATAACGTTTGGCATTTCTGCAGTATCTTTGATCATTATGAATGACAGTTGAAGCATGTTGCTTACTCAGCCTGCTTTTTCTTTGGTACACCTTCTTTTTGCTGCCATTCAACTTCATTGTTTATTTGCTCTATTTCGGCCTCCGTCAATGATTCCTTTATGGCCTGCTTTGCTGCTGAATAAAATGGAATGTAAATTTTGCTATCTGCAGACTCCGTTCCAGCCAAACTCTTTGCAACTGCGATAATTTCACTCCGCTTCAGCTCCTTCAGGACACTGTCAAATGTAACCTTCAAAGTGAATCCAGGAATTTTTAAATTGCATCCACTTCCCCCATGATTCAAAAACCAGTTCAAAATTTGCTACCGTCGGTCAGCCGAGAACGTTTAATATGGCCACCACACTCACCTGTTTCTTCTTTTTCCACTCTTCCAACCGAACCTGGTCTTTCCTCAATGTTTTTGCCCCATATCATCCTGACCACGTCTTCTTGATGGCCTTCGTGACTTCCGTGGCAATGTACTTTCCTTTCTTGAGTCGGGGAGTTGCTCTGTATATTGGCAGGCAATCTTCCAATACCTTTTTTTCCTTGGCTGTCCAAATCTGTCCTTGGGGTCGCATCATCAAAGTCAGGGTCAGGTTCTAGTTCCTCCCCGTCATCTCCCTCGGCTTCCACCCCTTCATTTCCTTCAGCGCCCGCCTCTGTGTCCTGCTCATTTGACAGAGGGCTTCCCTGATTATCTGGCGATGTAGATGGTGCATGTTCACCGTTCGACGGATGTGCTGGTATGTTTGATAATATTTCATTGACACCAGATGCTGGGGAATTTGTTGCAGACTCAACCATGGTTGCTAACACCTATCTGCATGTCGATTCCCCTTTTTAATGTCGATCTGATATTGCTTGGATCAATGCCTGATCACTGTGGGGAAATTAACTTATTTTTAATTTCAGTTACACATGGATCCAGATTTCGAGACTCTGATCGACACCCGCAGTCGGCAAGCCTAAATCAAGCATTGACATCATACATCATCACCATAACTTCCTTTTGGAGGTAACCATTGTGGAAAGTGTCTCATCATCATCATTAACAATGAGCAGAAGAAAGTACTCTCATGGGTCCAAATATTCTTCAATACGCTCAATACTTTTCACATATGCTTCTTACATTATTTGAATACTATTTACGCAGTCTCTTACCAATTTCAAGTGCTATCAACATGAGCAGCAGTGAAATTATCACCATGCAGAATCTGAGCTTAAATACGTAGATAAAGTAGATGAAGCTTCTGAAAATAGCAAACTTTCTCTCAGTGGTTAGTTAAAGACATTTTAGATTATCCAAATCATCCAATCTGAACTTCTGACCCCCTTTACAGATGCAAGTACATTTATGGATGCCTTCTCCTTATCATTTAATCAGTGAAAACATTCAGATTGAATATAGGGTATCTGTTTTTACCACTGTACTCTGACGTCCTCCCAAATTCATCGATGAGCAGGCGTGTTTGAGTAGTCGACTCTGACTCAGATGACGACCCAGTGTCTAGTGGATGGTTTGAGGAGGTGAAGGTAAAGAAGAAGGACAGGGTTACTCATGCAGTGCAGCATCAAGTTCAACATCTGGAATACATTGTTCCAGAGCCTGCAGACTACACTGGCAATCCAACAGAAGATGATGTTATTGGTTACCTGCAGAACCTTCCAAATGTACAGGGCACAAAAGTATGTTCTATCTATCCAGGACCTATGAAAGGACTGCTGATAATGAGGCAGATGCAAAATGACTACTTGCACGAGTGGTTACCTCGTCGACCAGAGTACCTCAAAACTATCTTGGAAATGGCAGCTCCAACTACTACGGATGCAAAGTGTCAGTCTTGCAAAAGCTCCCCAGGTAAATGGTGCTGTCAAGACTGTGTGGGCTCTCAATTGCTATGTGGCCTATGTTGCCGGAACAGGCATGCTCTGCTCATTTACCATCGTGTGGAACGATGGAATGGTCGATACTATCACTCCAGAGCCCTATGGGAAACTGGTGTCAAGCTCTATCTTGGGCATAATGGATTGCCTTGTCCAGAGTCAACATCAAATGCTGGACTACCTTTGAATGATGATGTCGGAGGTGGGATGCAGCCATTAGAAGGATACAATTTAGGTCCCAATCCTCCAACCACCTTTGAGGATTCCTTCTATGCCACCGCATTTGAAGAGGTTGGCCCGGATGCCGAGGATGAAGGCAATGAAGAAGAAGACAGCTTAGAGGATCTCAAGAATTCACAAACAAATCTGGTTCTGCAACCAAGTTCCAGAGATCAAAGTGGAAATCCATTCATTGCAATTATCGATGTTTCAGGTGTCCATCATTTACCTGTGGTACATTGCACATGTCGGAGGGCCGAAGATGATATATTGTTCCTCGAGATGGGTCTCTTTCCTGCCAGCTTCAACAGAATCAGGACTGTCTTTACTTTCAATGTCCTCACAGACTTTCGGCTCTCTAACCTAGAATGTAAAACATCTGCCTATCAGTATTACCAGAAGTTGTGATGGATAACATGTCCTGCATTCCCGAAGTCAGTGCTGAACAGATATGCAGAGCTCCGATGATTAAGTAGGGAATACCGAAATATCAAACTTTACAAGATGCACGGCTGAGCACACGATGAGCCCAATGCAGTAACGGATCAGGAATCAATTTTGAAACCCCGTGTGGGGGCCGAGGAACTTCAGCATCTCAGTAAATTAGCACTTTTCTGCACTGCTTGTCCCCAGCCAGGGATTAACCTTCCCGACAATTGGAAGGAGGATACCAACCAGTATGCAATAAAGTCTTGCATCAGGAAAACAACTGTAAACCTTGGATTGATCTGATGTGATCTGACCTCAAAAATAGTTCTCACACACCTGTTGGTGCCCTGGGTTGCCCTGGCATGCTCTCAGCCCTTCTGGGCCACCTATATTTTTACTATCAATATGACTTCTCAAGGAGCTGCAGAAGATCATTGATTTGTTATTATTGACATGATATAGACTTTCTAATAGTACAGAGTAATTACCAGATAGTCTGATATGAGTATTTACTAAGCCAATTATTAATAAAGAAATTCTCTGCATTATTCAGAACATTAGATGGCTTCCAGGTAACTTCTTCAGGATGCCCTTGGAAGATGGGGGAAAGCATACAGCTTTGGCGGATGGCGGATAATGGAACGACTTCCCCAGGAAGTCGTCCATCCTTATCAAGTTTTGGCTTTGAGACTTGGTACATTCCGTGGCTGGCATTTGGGCCACCAGTTTGGCGTGAATACCATTCAACGTAAACAAGAGGCTCTTGAGGCCACTTTGATGGGGCTGGAATAGTTCCTCCAGCAACCTGAAGGGCTTTAGGAAGGGAGAAAATAACTTTGACGTGGCCAATTTTGGTTCCTGTTCAGAGTGCTCTAAATTAGATCCTGGGTGATTACGACTTCAAGCCATTTACCTTTCAGTCCATGGGATTCTGCTTCTTTGCTAGTCATAACAACTGCAGTGTCAAAGCGTCCATCTGGCATTGATTTGGATCTAGGAATAGCCTTGACAATGTCATATTCTTCCTCATCATCATTCAAAGGCACTGGATGGAAGCGGAACATATTGTAGACATCGAGTTGTGAGAAAGGCAAAGTCGCAGACTGAAGGGTTTGGTTTGGGAGTCTGGGTTCTCGAATACTGTTGAGATATTTCTGCAAGTAAAAAGCGAAATCTGGTGCATTGTGAAGTTGTTGGATGAGTGAAATTGGACGCTGCGGATAGTTTGGATATTTAGCAATGGTTTTAAACCAACGTCTTGAAGAAGCACCAGTTGAGTTCGAATCAGGCATTGGGGAATTAGTGCTGTTGAGCTGCTTGCTGTATTAGAAGAAGGGGAAAGGACAGGTAAAGATGATGCGGGTACAGCAGAATGGTTCTCTGATAGACGTTGCTTTGTAAGGGCATTGAAATATGATAATTTCTCCTGTTGTGAGAGCCAACGTATCATCTGCGGAAACTCATCACGTTGGTTGGTAGCCCTCCAGCCATGCTTTGCGAAGTCAATATGTAGCTGTTCAAACATTTCAGTGTTGTAGTTATCAGTTGTTCCAAAGAGCTCGATGCTGTCAATGTAGTGGTTGAGAGAGTGAAGTTTGGGTAAATTGAGGTGTTCACGGCACTTGATATCGATGAAATAGTGTTTGTATTTGTGAAAATCCTTGAGTGCGTCCCTCATGTAGGCCAACGTTTCTTGATTATGAGATGAATATTGCGAAAGATAGATGAAATCCAGGAGAGCTCTAACTGCTTTGATGCCAGTTGGTGCCATTAATCCAGATAAGCAGCCCAAGAGGATCTTCGCCATATTCTTCCGCTCACTACCAGATATCTGCGAGAGCTTCGAGATGCCGTGTTTGAATTGCCGTAAGCCAACCCCAAATGGAAGAGCCTGTATACGTTGATCTAGAGCCTTCTCTCCTACTATGCGCTGGCACCAGGCAACTATGTGCTTGAATATCCCCTGGTAAAGCTGATGAAGGATGTCTGGGGTTATGCACTTGTGGATGTCAGTGTATGGGAAGTCTTGCCAGAATGGTGTATAAACACCGCCAGTGACGTCGTGTGACATGCACTCCTTGTGAAACTCCCTGGGTGAATCACTGACTTTGGCGTCATTGATGATCTTCTCTGTCCACTGTCTTGTCCTCTCAGGAGCTGCTTTTGGATCACCTAGGCTATCTGCTGGACATTGGCATTTGGGACAAGTGCCATACTTTGTACAGGTGACAAGGCACTGCTCGGGTAGTCGGCCACATAGCAAGTAAGGATCGGAAATACACATCGGATGTCGCCATTGCTGCAGGTCATTTCAACGCCATCTTTTCCTGCCTTTTTCAAGGGCTTGAGAACAATCCTCATCGCCTCGTGGAATATACGCTGGACTCTGGATCGGTGTTCTAGCTCCGTCATCTTGGCCCGGTTGAGTTTGTCCACAGAAAGATAGGCAATGAGGATGCATGCATTCTGGCTGGGCTTGCGGCGTACTGCTTTGGAGAGATTCCCAATTGTTAAGTAGACTGGATAGGCAGACTTTCCTCCGGAGAATTGTGTAAGTTGAGTCTTATCAGTCGCGACTATGACCGGGGCAACTGTTGCACCGGCTGGAAGAAGGGCCTTGACAAAGTGTTAGTATGGCATCAGGCAGTTAATTATCAGAACAAGCTCACCTGGAGAGCATGCCACCACTTGGCAGTATGCATCTCCGAGAAAATTCTTGATTTTTTGTCTCATCTGTGAAAACCTTCTTCGGTGTATATACCGATGCTTTTCTAAGGCAGGATCAGCGAATAGACTCTTGATTGCCTCTAGCGGACTACGAAAGCGAATAGTGAACTTTTCATCAGGTTCACCACAGAAAAACAGCTCCTTTGTTTGCCATTCACCAGCGTGATCAGGTATTGAATCAACCTTCTTGAGCAGTGAACGTATATTGTTGTAAGAAAGCCCTAATCTCTCCCGCACCTGAGATACCAAGGATTAGCACTTCACCATATGCTGGACCTCTGAAACGTACCCCAGGAATTGCTAGCAAGCGATCAATGGCATTCTGCCCTGGCCCATCCTTCACAGCCCATTCTGCAAACCTCCAGTCAAGCTCAGAGGAGAAAGGCATAAACTCGGGTACAGTTTCGCCCATGATTGCATCGCCATCAGCATCTGTTGAAATCGTTGGGCTAGGTGCATGGCCTATAACTTTCCCGCAGTTGGATGCTGTTCTTCCACACGAGAATCATAATTGTCATCGAGACTCCGGAGTGTCTCAGCCTTTGATGACTCCTGAGATTTGGAAATAGATGGCTCAGGAATGGATGGCGGCAGAAGAATGAACTCATCTCTATCAATGTCTTCTGTTGGATCAACCTCATTCTCATCATCCTCTAACCCTGGCCACTCTGCAGCTTCCCATTCGAAAGGAGGGGGATTTTCTGCTTGCCTGCGGGATCTTGCTGGAGAGGTGGTGCCCTTGATGTCGATGGGGTCGGTGCTGATGGAGTGATTGGTGTTGAGGGTGGTTGTACTGGCAGAGGGGTCATAGGGCGTGGATCACCAAGATTCAGCTCACGTATTTTCCCTTTGCGGTACCATTTGCATGACTTGGCCATTGAGAGATGTGAATTGAGACCCCTGCTTGTCTTGAAGACTTTCTCACATGCCGGGCATTGAGGGATAGATTCATCGAAGAAAATTGGCATGGCGTGCTCAAAGACCCTGATGATTACAGTTGATAAGCCAGAAAACCGACAGCTCTGTGAGAAATAGATCCGAGCAACGTGTGAGAACCAGACCGATGGATTTCATTGTATGGTATGCAATAATTATATCAAGGGTCTATAATTATAGAGTGAGAGGTGAATTTGGCTAAGCAAATGAACGACTTACATATTTAAAGAGAGTACAGTTTTCAACAAAGTGAGAGGCAAAAAAGCAAAACAACAAGATCGCATGATGACTTGGAAATAAGAATGAGTGAGAGGGTTGAGTAAATGTCCAGAGATGGCGATTGCATCATTCATGAGCTGGGTTGGTATCAAGATGGGAGTCGCTGAACAGATTTCCAGACCACGACCTTCTTCTCTTGTGTCATATTAGACACTACGGGAAAAATTAGATTTTTGTTATAGAAGTAGAAAGTACAGAAAGAGTGGCGCACCTCTTCCAGTCACTTTCTCCCAGAGTTTTTACAAAGGCCCGTTGGTATGCAATCCAACCGTGGTAGCTGACTGTCACCCTTGAAGCTTAAGAAGGTCTTAGATGGATCGCACTCAAGCAACAGCTCTCTTACAGTCTTCTGACCGCTCCCAATCTTGCTCTATTATTGTTGGTGTATCCGAGAAGCCAGAGTTGATGGAGGATGATCTGGACGCATGAGCCGGCCTGGAAACCAGCCTGACCAGGGAACAGATGTTGAGGGAGTGAACAGAATGCGTAACTAAATTTAACTCAAGCATGAAGACGTGTTACTGGGTTGACATCTGGTGTATGTTCAGGGTCGAAGCTCCAGCCAATGGTGTAAAGACTCGGCTTATTGATGTGGCAGGCCAAGGAACCAAGAATTGCCATTGAACTGGCTACAGGAGATGAACGTAATGTAAATTTTCTATAGAGAACATACTATGGAATCAGGAGACTGCGACTGGGAACGTTGGGCAGAGGCAAAGGTGCATGAGCCATGTGAGGTGACATGGAGTGCTGGCCGTTGATATGCACATCATTCCTCAAGGGAACAGGTCATGATCCATTGGCGAAAGGTGTTCGTACAGGCACTGCATGGCCCATGCTGGGACTTGAGGTGTGGTTGCCATTGATCCAACCACCGAGGCCATTCACGGTGGACGGCGGCCACTGAATTGCTCTGTTATGCCATTGCATCTGTCGATTAACTGGCAGCTTGAGGTTCATGTTTGCTTGAGGAAGCTGCAGACCCATATTGACGCCATTGGCACCAGCATGCATGTACACATTTGCTAGCGTCTTGGCTTGGATAGCAGCAAGATCAGGGTTGACATTGGGCATTGTAGCAAACACTGAGCACAGGTTCTGCGTCACGTTCTGCGACTTCAGGCATGGAGGGACTCTATTCACAGGGATCTCGACATTGCCTTCCGACTGGGAGATGGCAGAAACACTGTTCGTAATGGCAGGGGTGGGGGCAACATGGATTTCTGGACATCGACGTGCGGCATGGTGATGGCAGCTCAGCTTACACTGTTGACACCATTGGGAGGAGAGTGTTGAGGGATCAGAACAGGAAGGGGATGAGAGGGGAGACATGGTGGGCGATGGCGCCATTTGCCTGAAGATTGGTGACAGGGATGCCAGGGGGCCGCATGCCGCCGTTGGACGAGATCTGCATTTGAGGTGTAGCCGATGGAGGTTGCATCTTCTTGAGTTGCTGCTGCATTGCAACAGGGGCCATGCCATTAGCTGCAGCCACCAATGCAAGAGCCTGATTAGGTGCAAGATGGGGAGGAAGAGGCATGTTTGGAGGGTAAGGCCATAGGACACCTTGAGCGTCTCTTCGCATGATGGTGGGAGGCATGCCTAATTGGTAAGGCATCACGATGTGCAGACGACCATCTGGCCCATTGACAATCACCGAGGGATCACTCAAGAGGTGGAGGTGGTCTGTCTCTGTGAAGAGAGTCGTGGTGTGGCACAAGTAACTAATGAAGTGGTCAGCTAGAAGTTAGAAGTACGTAGAAAAGAAAGTACATACGTAGGATCATAGCCGTCGATCAATATACGATCTTGCTCATCTGCACCCTCTGGACGACTGGAGGTACGTCATCTTGGTCATATCTCCAGTGTTCCTCCATCCGCCGCTGCCACTCAAGCTCCTCCGGATCTTCTTCCTCTTCCTCACCCTCCATGGCGTTCTCATCCTCCGACTTATCCTCTTCACCAAAACCGAACAGGCTTGAACAGGCATACTTCTTGCTGGGCTGACGAGGAATAGTATCTCACCGGTCAACAAGGAGCCGCCCACCACGACCATACCGCAAGCAGAAGGCTCGCATCGGGGTGCGTGGCGGACTCGGAGGAGAGTCTCCGTCTGTCTTGTCTGAGCTTGTGGACGGCCATTTCGGTGCGCTTGATGGAGGGAAATATTTGAAAAGCCGAGATGCGTATGTGGTTGGGCAGTTTTGGTAGGCACCCTAATACCAGAGTCAGGCTCCAGATAAGATAAAAACAGATGTAAAGAAAAGCTTACATCGACGGTGTCTTCCCAATGGTGGTCGATCTCCTTTTGCTTCTGGAGTTGTGCCTTGATCTGCTCGCGGATGAGTTGTTGACGTTCTTTGGGTCGAATGACTGGTTCGCGTGGCAGTGGAGCCCTCTGTTCATTTGTCTTGATTCGTAAACCAGGTACACAACTGAAGAAATGTATCATGAGCAACTTGAGATTGGAACCATATCTAAGAACATACCTGGCGTCCGGCTTCTTGGTTGGTCTTTCCTTGTCCACCAGCAGCTCCTCGTCGAGCTTGTCGTGTAGACTGGGGAACCTCCGTTTGAGGTCGGCGAAGGCCATCTGCTTCTCCCAGACCACTTGAGACTGTGCAGCCAGCTCCTTCTTCACCGTTTCTTGCGTCAAGATCATCTTGGCGAGCTCCAGAGGGTGAAGGAGTTCAGTCTGCAGGCGAGATAGCTTGTCCGACGAGGTCGCTCGTGACGCTCTCGTTTTTCGAATAGCTTTGTTCTCGCATTGCCGGAAGCATACATAGGATTTGTTGAGCATGTCAGATTCATCACCCTAAAAAAAAATATGTTTAATTGATGTTCAACCAATTTACAGAGATGTTGATGGCTTACATTTTGGGTAGGTATAGTGCGGAGGCCCCCACGTTCTACTCGGCACTCTTTCCAGTATGGATATATTGCATGGGCAATCTTTAAGAGGTTCGCAGGTTGCGGTATCCACGACAGTATGGTATAGGTTGCAAACATATTTGCTGGCAACAGTGCTGAAAACACGTCCTGGTATTCTGAGAAGGCCGGACACCCTCGAGAAGCACTCTTAACGAGAAGCAGTGAGGGTGTAGAGGCCGTGGCAGCTTGTCTGTATGTGTCCTGAAATGAGTTGCTACCAGTAAGTATGTATATTCAGTAGGGCAGGGGGCTACCTGATAAGAGATTCCATGACACCCACTGAGGAAGGATAATCTGATAAAGATAACCCAAAGGTGAGATAGAGGTGGGAATGTTGCAGTGAGAGGCGACTTTTTGTTGCAGAATTCCCAGTGGTGCATTCAACAAACAAGAAAGACGCGTTCAAGTAACGCATTTCGATGCTGTGTACGTGTCACGTGATGTATCGTCCTCAGATCACTGATCTCTAATCTTGCTCAGTTCTCTAACTTCTCTTGTCACTCGACCTCCCACCCTTCTGCCACTTCCTCCCATCACACTGCCCCTCCCTCAAGCGAGGATGTGGGCTTTCCTTAGAGGATCGGGGCTTGAATGACACAAGGGGGGACCCTGGAAGAGGGAGGCCTGCCAGGTACGTCAGGAGGACGTGCTCGCGTGAATTCGCGAGCATGTTCTTGCTTTTCTTATGTTTCATTCTTCTTACTAACTATTTCTTTCTTTTCTTAGGTCTACGTACACTTTAAAGGCGCGTTGGACGTGCGTCCGCCTCCCTCGCCGCAAGCGCGAGCCGGAGGAGGACACCCCACCTCCTGACCATCACCATCCCACCCCCACCTCCCTCGCATTCAAGAGCGAGCCAGAGGTGGGCTTGTTCTCTCACCTGGGCCACGGGTGCTCACCGCCGCCGCCCCTCCACCTTAGCTGCTTGCGAATGCGAGCAGCAGGTGGATCCGGAGTGTCTCGTCGTAAGGGACCCCGCCACCTCACCCAGCTCCTTGTTTGGAAGTACGAGTTGAGCTGGTAGGCATGGACCTCCCCTATGCTGCCACCACTGCCTGGATGCTCGACAACGCTGACGCCGATGCCAGCATCCCTTGCCACTCCACCTCCGCCTGCTTGCGAACGCGAGCCGGAGGTGTTCTCATCGTTGGCTGTGCATCCACATCACACAGCTCTTCGTACACAAGTACGTTGAGCTGGCGTGTTGTGGTACCGCCGTTGGTGCTGCTTGCACCCTCCCCTTCCTGTTTCAAGCACGAGTTGAAGGTGTGCAGCCCTGCTGCACGTCCTTGATGCCGCTGCCGCTTTCATGCAGGTTGGCGATTGTGTGGGCGATGGCCACGACCCACCCACTTCCCTCCTCCCGCAACCTCGTACCCAACGGTACGGCTAGCTGCTGAGCGACGCTCACGCAGCTGCCATATCTAGGCCGTTGTCCGTGCGACTGGGTGCGGAATCGCGCCACCTTTACGGTGTGCATGCCCACGTCGTGTCGTCTCGTCCTCGTCGTTAAAGGGTGTCGGGCTGGCTCGGCCATGGACGGACCTGCCCCGTCGCACCTCTCGGCAGCCCAGACTGGGGCTGTTGATATTTCATTTCCTCATCATGCCTCGGTCAGCTCCTACCTTCCCCACATTCTGCCTATGTTAGACACTAGCTAGTTTAGCAGTCCCATGTCATGTAGTTACATTCTATCTATAGAGATACGGCTTTCTTGCTCAAACATTGTGGACAGGCTATCAGCACGACGGAAAAAAA